>VSWD01000008.1:5520422-6102373 GCA_033119305.1 Pinctada imbricata | reverse complement strand
CGTCAATTTCAACGTGCCCCTTAATTGCGAACCTTCATGCATAGGCATCAACTCAAAATATATAGGCAAACACCAGGGACCCATGGGAAAAGGAGGTGAGGTCAAGCCTGTGAATTTAAAAACAAAAGCTACGCAAAATAATTAGAAAGACTTAAGAAAATTATGTTCTTCGTTTCCATTTAATTTATTCAAATTTCCTGACCCCTATTTTTCTCTTTCATAAATACACGAGGGCGATGAAACTTACATCTTATTGTCAGTTATTTTGATGACCAGGTTGACGTCCTATTGTATATTATACTTGGTTACTGTATGACAGGCCCTACATCACTATACAATTTACGATGAGTGTTTCAGCAATACAGCCTTATTTCAATCCACGTTAATGAACTGACGTGAAAGACCTCGTTAGCGAATAGGAGAAAAAAAAACTTGATTACATGTACATGTATCAGACAGAATGACTGGGTGGGGCAAGATCGCATTCCACATTTACCTTATTTGTTTATCTGTCTATTTATTTATTTATTTATTTATGACAGAAATTGGAGACATTTATTTATTTATTTTTTTATTCATTTATTAGTTTATTTATTTATAATTCTAATTATCTAAATGGATTAAAATACGAACAACATAGCTATACTGTGCGGTTAAATTTTCTGTAGTACTATAAAAAGCCCATCGCTGTCAAAAATAGCGTGAAAGTATTAATTAATGGAATGGGTGGGTCAAGTAATTCAGATGACGTTTTATAATTTTGTTGCCTCTTCATAAATAGTTGATTACATACCATAAATCGCAAACATCATCGTACGAACACCGGGAAATTTTTAGAAGAAGCTAAATAATACAAAGTTTTTTGTGGCTATCTGTAGGCTGTGGCTATCTGTAGGCTGTAGCAATGATAAATTCATAATTTTCTGAGAAATCTACTGGTTTTTTTTTTTTATCATTTTCATTCAGAAGAGCATGTGTTATTTTGCTTACATAGTGGCGCGGGGATCAGAGAATAACCTACATTCTATAACATAAGCTGAACACATTGTTATGGAAACCTGTTTGAAGCTTTCTGCAGCTACCTCAGTGCTTTGTTACTATCATATTATACTATCATCAATGGAAGAAGTTTATGAAAACATCGACGTTTTAATTAAAGCATTGGCATCCTTGCATACTACATTGAATAAGCTAGAACATTCAGCAGACATTTATTTTTTCTTTCAAGTATCAATAATTCCACACAAAGTGGGAAGGTAGCGGCATAATTATAGAAATAAACACCCATCATACATGTTTACGTCTTTTTAAGATTTGTGACCTTGACCCTTGACCTTGGCAATCAGCACATGCACGTGTAAGGATCTAATCTTGTTACGGACCTTATGCACAACGTTTCAGTTTTCTTCAGGGTGTGTACCCGGTCTCTCGAGATGCTAGTGTGACAAAGTTACTGACCTACTGCATACAAAGTTTGGATCGACCATTAAATTGACCTTGACCTTAGAGACATAATGTACAATATCAGTAATCCTAGTACCTAACCTTTTCAGATATAATGTATAATTAATTTATCAACTCATATGAAGGAGTCGTTTTGTCTTCCTCTTCCCTAATTCATTATATCACCTTGAGCCTAGCTGTTCGTTGTACAAGCCCGGAATCTTTAACAGATTTTCTCTAGCATTTTCCTGCAAACACTTAAAAATGATTCTGAATATTGTTTCAAACTTTTGAGCCTCAATCGCGCGAATTTAGAGGGAAGGGGTGGGGATGATCAGCGCCTCCCCCGAAATTGCTAAAAATATCCTATTTTTCCCAATTTCACGTATACATGTGTTTTTTCCAAATCATAGGCTGGAATACCCCCCCCCCCCCCCCCCGAATCGGGCTGGACCTCTCAGAAGAAATCTAAATCCGCTTATGAGCGAGATATTTCTACCGGTAGTCTATACATAATTTCTACATGTACATCATAATTTTGTGATTTCTCTCATGAAACATGCAGACGATGACTTCTTTATCTATTCAGGGTTTACCCTTTCCGATTATCGATTTCTAAATGTCTTCCGATGTACAATGAACTTTAAAAAATAAATCATTATAATTGCACCACAGAGTGCATTTAAGGGGAATTGAAAAAGGAAGAAAGACAGTTTAAGTAGATATTATGTAAAACCCTCCCATGACAGGTCTGCAAAATGATGCCTTCGTGCATCCTTATGATTTTTTTTCCCGTCAAAATTAAGCAAAATTTACCTCATTTAATTTTTAGAGCAACCCATGTTTGAAAGCCTTGGAGATGTAGGCAGAGAACATCCCCCCCCCCCCATTTCCCCACAACAATTAAATACAGGAATGGATAAATTCTATCAAGGATCTAGCATACACTATGTAATATTGGGCTAGATTCTCCCCTGAATTGTATCTGATTCGGTTATTGCTACACTAATGATATATACTTGTACATGCAGCAATTAGTGGCAGTAAAGCTTTGTTTTAGTAAACAATTTGATGACTAACATTGCATAATTAAGAATACCGCATGCAGCCAACCCACATCTAGCTGATCTATATTGAATAATTCTAAAATATTCCACAAGTTTTACATATGCTGGAAATTTATTTTATGTTTTTTTTCATAGGATTTGCCTTCAAGAATTTCAGCTGGCATCCTAATGGGGAATAAGGAGAATTTATGTACCCTATCTTCAAACAGACACCAAATTTATTCAACAATGTAAAGGGAATGTCTTTTTTTTTCATTTCACATACATGTATATACATGTAATATTAATAACTTAAACAAATACATTTCATTCATTGACAATCAACTTTGAAGTAATACTATTACTAATACATGTAATGATACATTTCTTTCATAGATATCAGTAATATATAGAGATTTTGCGCAGAAGTGTCAGCAATTTAACAAATGCGATATTCATATTGTGCTCAAAAGCATTTTGACATAACGGTAACATTGGAATATCTTACATCAACACCCCTCCTAAACTTTGTCATAACTTTTTTACCTTGTTTTGTTTTTGCTCACAGTAATATTCAACTTGAAACAGCATATAAATGATTATATCACTCCAAAATGTGAACCTGAATTAAGACCTTTTCAATTAATTACTGAAGCTAGAATGTTGATAAAAATTTTCTGTTTCATGTTTGACCCTCCATAATATTTCATCTTGACATTTAGATGACCTTGACTCCTTGAGTTGACCCTCAATACCTCTACTACAATGAATCTGTATTTTCCAAACTCATTGAACTCTGAACTGCATTATTTGAAAAAAAAATCCTTTCTACATACAGGTAATCATGGTACATGTAATTTTACAAATTTTCCTTTGAAATAAAATTTGATCCTTGGTACTGATTTTAGAATCATACTTTTAAAAGTACTTACACATACACTGTTAAGCCCTCTTTGAGGAGGAGGTAGTCAATCCCCACCCCACCCCATCCTTCCCCGCGTCCTGGTACCTTTCTACTGTGACAGTGTTACAGATTTTTGACCTCACAGAAATAAATAAGGTCAAAAGTTGTGATATCAGGTTTTGGCATGTCTAAAATGCAAGTCCAGTGGTAATATGAAAATGGTCTATTAATGCTCCTACTTTTCAACCAATGATACTGGTACCGATGTTGTGAATTATTACAATTCTCTAGTAAGGCAGATGACATCAATAATGAATAATGGAAGAAAGATACATCTAACGTTAAAGAATTACTGATCATATACCGTAATTAAAAAGTAATGAAATGATTGAATAATCAACCTCCACATTTTGACAATTTTAAAGTATTAAGTTCTGTAGACATCTTGTCTCACGAAAAATTTTTTGAACCACTGGCCTGAAGACAGATTTTATTTGTTAATTGTATAGTTTGTCTACTGGACCAGCTGAATTTCTGGTAGCTCCAGGTGTTGGGCTAGTTCGTTTCATGAAGACTGGAGATAGTTCATTTTTTACATGTTCATGTAGTACATACAGAAATAGCATGTTACATGTAGTCGTTACTTACTCACTTAGTGATTTTTATCATTGGTTTAGTATTTCTTCCGGGGGATCTTTTTAATCAAAATTGAAGACTGCTCGCTACATAAGAGACAAACTGAAAGTGTTGATGCACTTTAATTTCTTCATACACTGACTAAGCCAAAAGAAAAGTACCTGCCAATCCCCAAAATAGATTACAACCATAAATTGTAAAAACTGTCAACTAGAACAATGTTATTTTTCTAAATTGCATACATAACTGGCCTGAATAAGGGCTTTAAAGCTTAAGATTCTTGAAAGTGTGTCCACGATATCAGAAAACAACGACAGAAGTTACTAACACGGCCGAATTTCCTCTGACGTTTTACATTTGCACTCACCAATATAATATTCTCTCTCATCTGCTGAGCAACCGACTCCCGTATCTTTGCGGCCTCTCCCTTCCGTTGGAGAACCTTCCTAAATTTTCTCTCTTCGTTCATTTTATCTTTTATTAATGAACATACTCGTAGCAAACTGTCACGGAAGTTCTAATGAAAACATTGAAAGGGGAATAACTCTGACACAAAGGTGTAAAAAGGAAAAAAAATACGTAGACGGAGTTTTTCAATTTCATGTCCAGACTGACTGATTCTTAAAAGAGCTTTTTCAGAAAAATACAAAACAAAATGAGAAAAAGAAAAGAATATGCAAAAATCATACGCAAAAAAATCGCCTGGGTGTGCTCATGAGCCTGACTGTAATATGAATCAAGGCAAAGCCTTTTTGTGCGAGCGGAGAGGAAATAAATATGATTAAATCCCCCCCCCCCAAACAAAACTTTTTTATTTTCTTACGATTTGTTTTTAGACTATGACGGTTTATCTTATCTTACAATATTTGTGAAACTTTCTGTTTGTTGTTTGGCCTAAACCGGCAGATATTAGTTGTTGTTGTTGGGGGGGGGGGGGCTTCCAGTCAGATTTACGGAAAACTACGAGCAAACAAAAAAAAATGTCTCTTTTTGAAAACTTATATCAACGATCTAGTTTCAAAGAACTCAGTAGACAGTGCTCAGCTAGAAGTCATCTTTGCTTGAACTGGTCAGACCAAGGATTTATAAACAGACCTAGTTAAAAACGGGAACGACCTAAGCTCATATTTCCTAGATGTGAATTTTTTTTAATTTTAAGCCATTTTAATTTTGTAAGAAAAGGGTTAAATGAAAATAAATTACTCATTGCATATCGACCAAAAGAAAAGAAATCCCTATAATATTCCCACTTCTGACAGTACGAAACCACCCGAGACAAGAAAAGCAGTCAAAGCGAAACGTCCCGCTTCGAATCACCGGAAATGTTGGATTTCCTAAAAAAGATTCCGTGCTGACGCCGTTGTTTTGATGCTATATCGTAATCTGCTTTACGAAAAATTATGTCAATAAATTTAACTAATAAACAAAAATTAAGTATAGCATATACGTCAACTTGCATGTCGAAAAAAGATGTAAATGGCAATATCCAGCATCTCCGCAGCAACTCGATCTGTGGGACGAAAGATTTTGAAAGCATAGTTGTACATTCTCATTCACTGATTCAGCATATTTTCTCAATAACGTAAGTGTATACGCGTTACCATAAGAGCGAGCTTCGCTCGCATAGGCCGGCTATCTCTAAGGCGACCATTGGCAAATCAGGAAAATAAGTATTAAAAAAAGGATTTGGGTATTCCATTACAATACTCCTCGGGTGATTACATACATGAGCTCGCTACAGCCGGCAGAGCACGGACTGTATTAAGCATGCCCTCTTTTTATATCCATTTACATATTCATCTGTGTCTCTGGGGCCTCTGCGTTTCGCGGTCGTGTTTGTGTGATGTCATCTTACAATGAGGAGGTTGTTTTACACCACAATTGTACGTTCTTCGAGACCTCTGGGTAATTGGAGAAGTGAGAGGGTTGTGCGCACGTAATCCAGGATAACCACACCATTTGCTACTTGCGTGACAAATGGCTGTCAAAAGTCGGCACCGGTTACCCATTGGTCTCGTCGGTTTATGTGTAGTCTTTTGTGTTTGATGTTTACATGTCGTGTGTCTCTTTTCCGTCTCGTGCTGTACTCGTCTGTTGTGTTTTTGCATCGGGTGTTTTGGTGTTTTACTGTTGATGCTGCAACGGAGTCTTGTTGGAGATCTCCCTTCTTCCTAGATATGCACATAGAATTCTTTTGAAAATTGTAGTTGAGTTGTAATAAAAATTAAGAAAAAGCTGCTGTCGTCGATGATGATGATGATGATGACAGGCCTACATCATACATACATGGTGGTGGTGTTGGTGTTTGATGATGATGATGATGTTGACAGGCCTACATCATACATACATGGTGGTGGTGGTGGTGTTTGATGATGATGATGATGATGATGACAGGCCTACATCATACATACATGGTGGTGGTGGTGGTGTTTGATGATGATGACGGTGACAGGCCTACATCATACATGCATGGTGGTGGTGGTGGTGTTTGATGATGATGATGTTGACAGGCCTACATCATACATACATGGTGGTGGTGGTGGTGGTGTTTGATGATGATGATGATGTTGACAGGTCTACATCATACATACATGGTGGTGGTGGTGGTGGTGGTGTTTGATGATGATGATGATGTTGACAGGCCTACATCATACATACATGGTGGTGGTGGTGGTGGTGGTGTTTGATGATGATGATGATGTTAACAGGCCTACATCATACATACATGGTGGTGGTGGTGGTGCTGTTTGATGATGATGATGACAGGCCTACATCATACATACATGGTGGTGGTGGTGGTGTTTGATGATGATGATGACGGTGACAGGCCTACATCATACATACATGGTGGTGGTGGTAGTGTTTGATGATGATGATGATGACGGTGACAGGCCTACATCATACATACATGGTGGTGGTGGTGGTGTTTGATGATGATGGTGATGACGGTGACAGGCCTACATCATACATACATGGTGGTGGTGGTGGTGTTTGATGATGATGATGTTGATGATGATGATGATGATGATGATGATGATGATGATGACAGGCCTACATCATACATACATGGAGGTGGTGGTGGTGTTTGATGATGATGATGATGATGATGATGATGATGATGATGATGATGATGATGATGATGATGATGATGATGATGATGATGATGACAGGCCTACATCATACATACATGGTGGTGGTGGTGGTGTTTGATGATGATGATGATGACGGTGACAGGCCTACATCATACATACATGGTGGTGGTGGTGGTGTTTGATGATGATGATGTTGATGATGACGGTGACAGGCCTACATCATACATACATGGTGGTGGTGGTGGTGTTTGATGATGATGATGATGACAGGCCTACATCATACATACATGGTGGTGGTGGTGGTGTTTGATGATGATGATGATGATGATGATGATGATGATGATGATGATGATGATGATGATGATGATGATGACAGGCCTTCATCATACATACATGGTGGTGGTGGTGGTGTTTGATGATGATGATGATGATGATGATGATGATGATGATGATGATGATGATGTTGACAGGCCTACAACATACATACATGGTGGTGGTGGTGGTGGTGGTGTTTGATGATGATGATGATGTTGACAGGCCTACATCATACATACATGGTGGTGGTGGTGGTGTTTGATGATGATGATGATGATGATGATGATGATGATGATGATGATGATGATGATGACAGGCCTTCATCATACATGCATGGTGGTGGTGGTGGTGTTTGATGATGATGATGTTGACAGGCCTACATCATACATACATGGTGGTGGTGGTGGTGTTTGATGATGATGATGATGTTGACAGGCCTACATCATACATACATGGTGGTGGTGGTGGTGTTTGATGATGATGATGTTGACAGGCCTACATCATACATGCATGGTGGTGGTGGTGGTGTTTGATGATGATGACGGTGACAGGCCTACATCATACATACATGGTGGTGGTGGTGGTGTTTGATGATGATGATGATGATGATGACGGTGACAGGCCTACATCATACATACATGGTGGTGGTGGTGGTGTTTGATGATGATGATGATGTTGACAGGCCTACATCATACATACATGGTGGTGGTGGTGGTGTTTGATGATGATGATGATGTTGATGATGACGGTGACAGGCCTACATCATACATACATGGTGGTGGTGGTGGTGTTTGATGATGATGATGATGATGATGATGATGACAGGCCTACATCATACATACATGGTGGTGGTGGTGTTTGATGATGATGATGATGATGATGTTGACAGGCCTACATCATACATACATGGTGGTGGTGGTGGTGTTGATGATGATGATGATGTTGACAGGCCTACATCATACATACATGGTGGTGGTGGTGGTGGTGTTTGATGATGATGATGATGATGATGTTGACAGGCCTACATCATACATACATGGTGGTGGTGGTGGTGTTTGATGATGATGATGATGATGATGTTGACAGGCCTACATCATACATACATGGTGGTGGTGGTGGTGTTTGATGATGATGATGATGATGTTGACAGGCCTACATCATACATACATGGTGGTGGTGGTGGTGTTTGATGATGATGATGATGATGATGTTGACAGGCCTACATCATACATACATGGTGGTGGTGGTGGTGTTTGATGATGATGATGATGATGATGTTGACAGGCCTACATCATACATACATGGTGGTGGTGGTGGTGTTTGATGATGATGATGATGATGTTGACAGGCCTACATCATACATACATGGTGGTGGTGGTGGTGTTTGATGATGATGATGATGTTGACAGGCCTACATCATACATACATGGTGGTGGTGGTGGTGGTGGTGTTTGATGATGATGATGATGATGATGATGATGATGATGATGATGATGATGATGATGATGATGATGATGATACATGTATGAGGACCCTTATCTGAAAGGTTTGCTTGTAAATAATTAGGTCTTCCGACTTCCGTCGGAAGACCTATTGTTTTCGTAACCGTGGAAAATTGGATCAGCGATTTCTCAAGAACCCTGTAAGCTAGGACAATGAAAGTTCTCCAACGTTACGTTTGGAGTAAAAGCTAGATTGGTCTTTTTTATTTTTGGCCTCTGTTATTTTTTTATCATGTTTTTTAGTAGATTCAAATATTTGACGGGAGCGTCGAATTACTCAAAAGGACCGAAAATTTCATGTTTTGCTATTTGTAAGCTTAAATATCTCGTATTTTGCTATCTACAATTTCCATTCTTTTTGAAAGTCGACAGCCATGCAAGTTATGAAATGCTAGATGCACACTGTAACGATTTATTACGATGACGTCCTTCACCGTCCTTCATATTTCCAAATTCAGAAGTTCATAGGAGGAAGACACTTTTTTGCTTATAATAGTAAACAAAAATTAAGCTTATGAAGTTTCCTAAAAATTTCAATATTATTATTTTTTATCCATATATCTGTCTTATTTAGTCTTTCTGATTTTTCCTATCTCTTACTGTTGAAAAGATATGAGCATCGAAATTTTGAGTTGGGTATTTCGATACACCTTCACGCCAACAGATCGGGCGCACACTAAAATTGGTAGTCCGAGTCCGACTCGAGAAAAGCAGTGTTGAGATTTTCAAATTCCGATTTCACGGCAATGATGAATATGCATTTCATAAATACATTTCGATATACACAATTTGATTTTAAAACAGTTGATTAATTTAGAAGAGATCAGCAACAAACCAGAATTTACACACAAAAAGTGGTAGTTTGATTCCGATTTCTAACCTACAAACCTGTTTCTAAACTTCAATAACTATATTTTGAACATCAAGTTTAATTTCTAATTCTAGCAAACGTTCGAACATAATTTTCGGTTGGTTTATTTACAAATTGATGAACAATTTCTCCAACATTCTTCCCTCCCCTCGTTTTTCGAAAGCAGTTCTGTTTATATTGAACGATGTCGCCATGATGGAAATTCAAAATAAACTTTGAAAAAAGGGAAGGGGGGGTCCAAATTTGAACCTGCACAGCGAGAACCTCATGGTATTTATATATATATATATATATTGAACGTAACTTGTTATTACCATTTCTCTTCTCAAGAAAATTGGTTCTACAGCTACGAGCTCGCCTTTTTTATGGGGGAAGGGGGCAGGAAGAATTTGCAAAAAAAAAAATCCCGGCTCTGAAAAATGCCGAAAAAAATATTCCGGCCCAAAGGGCCGGCAATTTTTTTTTCCCGGATCATGCAAAAGTAAGGATACATTGCATGATATGGAAATTTTTGCTGGCCCTTTGTGCCAGACAATTTAAAGTCAAAAAATTAATTAATATAAATACAAACTGTTCACATAGCTGTATCTACCAGAGACCTAATACGCATTCCCTTATGAAAAATTTGGCCTTCCTGCACATAGTTGCCGCAAGTTTGCAGCACTAGTTGCCGCAAGCTTGCTGCAACTAGGGTGAGATTTTGGCATGCAAATGAGGTCTTGCTGCACACATTTTCCTGCACTCCTCTGGCACGTATGTGCGGCTAGCGGCATCTGTTTCGGCACACTTCCTGCACATAGTTGCCGCTAGCTGCATCTGTTCCAGCATACATTCTGCACATATATGTGCTGCTAGCTGCAACCCTTCTTGCACATATAGTGCCGCTAGCGGCAACTACCCCACATACGTTTGATTTACACATACATGTTTATAAACACTTGTATAAATGGAGTACAAATAATGGTTTGACCACTTGAAACAAAAGTTAATTATGCTGACTACTACAATGTCGAAGAGGATATCCCAAACTGCATACGATTGTTGCACATTACTGAACACAATTTTATCAAAGTACATGCAAATATCAACGTCCAGAAGGCGCATGTATTATAGTGTAAAATTTCTGCAACTTCAAGCGAATTAGTGACATTTTCTTACAATAATCTTAATGCTTACCTTCTTTTTCAATCACATGCATAATGGTTAATAATTAATCCAGCTTAATCATTTCTCATTTTAACACATTTTAAACAGCCATTAAATTCGATCATCATCTAAAAGATATGTATTCCATTTTCACTTTTCAGTCATTAAAGTTCCCAAACCATCATTTGAAGTATCCAGACTTCATTCAGTATTGTTATGGGTCAGAATACCCCAAAACGCCAGCAAAAATCAGACAAAGACAGAATATAAATTTACAAGTTTAATTATGTACAATATATATATATTTCAAATGATTACAACTTACAATACAATGTCCGGATCAAAGTGTCCGTTACGGTCCACAAAGTCTATCGAATGTATGGTTTCCGGTAATCACAAACGTTCTCGAAAGATCGGTGTCCAAACGTTGTTAAATGGATTAATGTCTCAACAAATAAAGTGTCCCAGTATATCAGAATAGATGAATGAATCGTGTCTACGAATGTGTACGAATGCCCCCTTAACACAGTTCCTCAGAGGTATTTATACTTAATAACAATGAATTTACCAGAAGCTTATAGAACAATGACTCATTACACAAGATTAACAATAGAGTAAATTCTAGAAATCACAGTCATGTGATGATAATGATGTAACAAAGAACATACTGGAATATTCTCTAATGAAATAAACATGACATAGTAAAATCTAGAAAGAATTATTATGAAATCTTTAAATAACATGATTAAGTACATGTGTACCTACACATAAAGTAAAACTAAAATAATACATGACCCACAACACCTCCCCCCTTAAAAAAAGTTTGAATGTCAATGAAAACTTAGGTGGTAAATTCTGCAAAAATCACTCATGAAACTCTCGATAGTGCATCTGCAATCACATTGTCTTTGCCCTTGATATGGTTAATAGTGATATTGTACTCTTGCAACAATAAACTCCACCTTGTAAGTCTTTGATTCTTGTTTGACATTTTGTGCAAAAATGTGAGAGGGTTGTGGTCAGTAAACACAAGAATGGGATGTAAAGTAACATTCAAATAAACATCAAAATGTTGTAAAGCTAACAATAATGCAAGACACTCTTTTTCAATAGTAGAGTAATTCTTTTGACATTTTGTCAATTTCTTTGAAAAATAACAAACAACTCTATCTACACCATCATCATTTTCTTGAAACAAAGCAGCCCCGATTCCTACGTCACTGGCATCAACAGTAAGCTTAAATTGCTTATCAAAATTTGGAGCTGACAGGACAGGACTATTCATAAGAACACATTTGATTTTCTTAAAAGATTCGTCACAGTCATTGGTCCACGCAAAATTCACTCTCTTTTGTAACAGATTGGTAAGTGGACCAACAACTGACGAGAAATTTGGACAAAATTTTCTGTAAAATCCTGCCATTCCCAAGAATCTCATTATCTCTTTCTTATTGGTAGGAATCGGGAACTTTGAAATAGCTTCAACTTTGGCCATGATAGGAGTAACAAAACCTTGACCTACTTTGTGACCCAAATATTCTACAGTCGCATGACAAAATTCACTTTTCGCAAGGTTCACTGTGAGGTTTGCTTTCGCCAGTATGTCGAAGAAGGTACGCATGATGCGGAGATGATCATCCCAGGTGTCGCTGTAGATGATGACGTCATCGATGTATGCCTCGCATCCTTCGAGATGATTTAGGAGCGAATGAATCATCCTCTGGAATGTGGCTGGTGCGTTTTTCATACCAAAGGGCATTACTTTATATTGGTATAGCCCATCTGGAGTCGCAAATGCCGATATTTCTCTTGCTCTCTCGGTAAGCGGGACCTGCCAATAGCCTTTAAGCAAGTCAAATTTACTGACAAATTTTGCACTGCCAATTTTATCTATACAGTCATCGATTCGTGGGATCGGATAAGAGTCAGTTTTGGTGACTGAATTGACTTTTCTAAAGTCCGTACACAATCGGTAAGTTCCGTCTGGCTTCGGAACAAGAATACATGGGGAACTCCAATCACTAATGCTGGGTTCAATAATGTCATTTTCGAGCATGTATTGAATTTCTTTCCGCATGTATTGAAGTTTTATCGGATTTAACCGATAGGGATGCTGTTTGATAGGTGACGCATCACCTACAATGACGTCATGATGAGACGCATTTGTCTTTTTTGGAACGTCCGGAAAGATGGTCGTATATTCCCGCATTAATTGGTGCACTTCCTCTTTTTGATGCACGGTCAGATGTCCGAGTTTCACTTCCGGATTTGTCAGAATTTCAGAATTCTTTAAACGGACACTTTGAGCGAAGTCTTTTTCGACAGTCTCTTCATTACATTCAGGTTCAACACAATTTTCTAATGTATTTACATTGGCCAAAGTGGAAACTGGTTTTACAAAATTTCGGTCACTTCTATCAAAATACTCTTTCAACATGTTAACATGACACACTCTTTTTTCTTTTCGCCGACCTGGTGTCTTAACCACATAGTTAACATCACTAATTTTACTCTCAATCTCATAAGGACCGAAATATCTACATGTAGCTTGCAAAGGATGACCAGGAATAGGCAAAAATACAAGAACTTTATCGCCTGGTTTAAAAACTCTGTTTCTAGCATCTTTGTCATACCATGTTTTCATTTTCATTTGTGATGTTTTGAGATTTTCTTGAGCCAATTTGCAAGCATGATATAATTTCTCTTTGAAATAAGACACATAGTCTAAGAGATTCAAATCGCTAGTCTCAGTCAACCATTTTTCCTTCAATAACTTCAATGGCCCCCTGACTGTATGCCCAAAAACTAACTCAAAGGGACTGAACCCCAGGGACTCCTGAACCGCTTCTCGTGCCGCAAACAACACGAGGTGAACCCCTTCATCCCAGTCTTTTTCATACTGGTGACAAAATGTTTTCATCATAGTTTTAAGGGTTTGATGAAAGCGTTCAAGTGCCCCCTGGGACTCAGGATGGTACGCAGAAGACTTATACTGCCTGATACCTAGCTCATGCATAACCTGCTGAAACAATCCTGACATAAAATTCGAACCCTGATCTGACTGAATAGCCTTGGGAGCACCTACGAAACTGAAAAACTTTGTAAGGGCCTTAACTATGGTCTTTGCCTTAATATTCCTAAGAGGTATGGCTTCAGGAAACCTAGTCGAAGTACACATAATTGTCAGTAAGTACTGATTCCCTGACCTAGTCCTAGGCAAAGGACCTACACAATCAACTAACACCCTACTAAAAGGTTCCTCAAAGGCTGGAATGGGTTGGAGGGGAGCATGTGGTATAACTTGATTGGGTTTACCTACCATCTGACAACTATGACAAGACTAACAAAACTCAGACACATCTTTTCTCAACTTAGGCCAGTAAAAGTGACTTAAAATCCTATTATAAGTCTTATTGACACCTAAATGACCTGCCATGGGTGTGTCGTGAGCTAAACTCATGATGTCCCCGCGATACGCTACTGGAACCACTATCTGGTGAACGACCCGCCACACGTCATTAGGGGGTGCATCGGGTGGTCTCCATTTCCGCATAAGAATGCCATCTTGTATGTAGAAGCACTCTCCGACTTTGTCCGCTTCTTCTCGGGGAAGGGCCCTCTTACTTAGTCGGATGATCTCCGGATCTTTAGTTTGCTCGGAGAGGAGCTGCTCACGGCTTAAGGCATCTGTATCTCTGTCTAATGGCGGATGGTAATCATCACCAGGTACCGTCGGAGACTTGTCAACATGAAGTGGTACTGACGTCTCAGGTACGTTGTCATCAATAGTAGACATGAATGTGTCAGAAAGGTCTATATGTTTGGAGGGATGGTCCTCTTTAAGAGTGAGAAGTACTCTCAGCCTCTTTTAGTCTGTTCCTGGCCATCGCCCTGGTAACTGCGCAGGCTGGGTACAAGTCGTCGTCTTCATCATCGGACACGACATCGGACGTGATTTTCTCACAAACAATCGGATCGGCTACAACTTTGCCGCCAGCTAAATCGTTGCCAAGCAACAAGGAAACGCCTTGAACGGGAAGAGTAGGTCGAACACCTACGATAACAGGTCCAGTAATTAAGTCTGACTTCAAATAAATTTTATGAAGGGGAACATCAATGACGCCTAGCTCCACACCCTGTAATAAAACTGACCTACCAGTAAAAGTGTGCTCAGACAAAGGCAATGAACCCTCTAACAATAAAGTCTGGGCAGCACCAGTATCTCTCAAAATCTGAACAGGCAACGCTTCGCTAGAATCACTGAGTGAAACAAATCCCTGTGACAAAAAGGGCTTATAATGATCCTCCACAAAATCATCAGAACTGGACTTAGAACCCTGAATCTCAGGAGTGTCAGAACAAATCGAATCTAAGGCTTTCCTATCATTTCTAACAGACGCACAGGCCTGTGACTTAAGTTCTTTTTTCTTCTTAAGCTTCAAACACTCACCAATAACATGACCTTTTTTCTTACAATAATTGCATGTAGGAAGCGACCCCACCCCTGGGGATGCCTCAGAACGCTCGGACCTAGGACCGGACGTAGAACCACCTTGAGATGGTGACTGGGAACTAATGGACGACTGAGACTCTTGTAAATTTTTCTTTGGAACATCTGAAGTTTTTGCGCTATCGCTAGATTGAGTTTTTGACACAAAATTTTTCTTATGAGTGAGAGCATACGTATCAGACAAAACAGCGGCTTCTTCAAGAGTTTTAACATTTTTGTCTTCCAAATGAGTTCTTAAATCTTGATGTACACACTCTTTGAACTCTTCTATCAGAATTATTTGACGCAAATTGTCAAATGAATTGGGAATTTTCTTAGATCGAAACCACTGATCAAATAAATCTTCTTTTTCTCGAGCAAATTCAACATATGTTTGATTTTCAAACTTTTTGTACTTTCTAAACTTTTGTCTGTACGCCTCAGGTACTAACTGATATGCTCTCAAAATCGTGTCCTTGACCTTGTCATAGTCTGAACTCTCAGCAATACTGAGCGCCGAGTACACTTCAGCCGCTTTGCCAATAAGTACGCTTTGTAATAAAGTTGGCCAAAAATCGCGTGGCCACTTCAGATTGGCCGCGATTTTCTCAAAATGTGGAAAATATTTGTCCACGGACTTTTCTTGAAATTTTGGTACTAATCTGATGTTTTTGGCGGCGTCGAATTCAGACTTGACAGGCAAAGGAACAGGATTTTCCTTAGCGCTTTTCTCTAATTTTAACTTTTCTAACTCAAACTGGAGTTCTTTCTCGTGCATACGTTCCTGTTTCTCTCTTTCTTCCTTTTCTCTTTCAAATTGTCTTATTTTTTCTTCTTTTTCAAATTGTCTTTCTTTTTCTTCTCTTTCAATTTGAAATTGTCTTTCTTTTTCTTCTTTTTCAATTTGAAATTGTCTTTCTTTTTCTTCTTTTTCAAATTGTAATTGTATTTTCATTTTCTCTAATTCAAACTCAAATTTTGACATTTTGGTTTCGCTTGAAACAGGTTCAACAGGAAAATCGTATGACGAAAAGATTTCCTCAGCTAAAAGCTCTTTAGCCACAATATTTCTAATTTCTTGTTTTCTCATAGAAGATTTTACATCTAACTTCAAGTGAAGACCTAAACCAATCAAATCATCTTTTTTCAATGATTCGAACTCATCTACAGTCGGCGATTTCAAAAATTCAGTGACCGAAAATACCATGATTGATTTCTGCTGGCAAAAGTTTGGAGAATTTTCCTTTTTTTCAAAAAACGAACTTTACGTAAAGTGCAAATATGCAGAGATTACTATCCCGGACGAGCCCCCAATTCTGTTATGGGTCAGAATACCCCAAAACGCCAGCAAAAATCAGACAAAGACAGAATATAAATTTACAAGTTTAATTATGTACAAATATATATATTTCAAATGATTACAACTTACAATACAATGTCCGGATCAAAGTGTCCGTTACGGTCCACAAAGTCTATCGAATGTATGGTTTCCGGTAATCACAAACGTTCTCGAAAGATCGGTGTCCAAACGTTGTTAAATGGATTAAAGTCTCAACAAATAAAGTGTCCCAGTATATCAGAATAGATGAATGAATCGTGTGTACGAATGTGTACGAATGCCCCCTTAACACAGTTCCTCAGAGGTATTTATACTTAATAACAATGAATTTACCAGAAGCTTCTAGAACAATGACTCATTACACAAGATTAACAATAGAGTAAATTCTAGAAATCACAGTCATGTGATGATAATGATGTAACAAAGAACATACTGGAATATTCTCTAATGAAATAAACATGACATAGTAAAATCTAGAAAGAATTATTATGAAATCTTTAAATAACATGATTAAGTACATGTGTACCTACACATAAAGTAAAACTAAAATAATACATGACCCACAACAAGTATCAGTATATTTCCATTACATGAATGTGGCACATCTCTTCTCACTTGACTGTTTCAAAGCCAGAGCTTTGAATGTCAGCGGCCTTAAATTCCATTGGCTGTGACTTGTGCATGTGACTTAAATACATTACTGTGCAGCTTCTGGCACGCACTCTTTGTTTCTGTTCTGTAGTTGCAGCTAGCTGCATAGAAAACTTTACCCGATGCTCCTTTTTTGCTTGAAATGAATTGATGCAGCTAGCGGCAACCATGTGCAGCTAGCAGCAGCTATGTGCGGCTACCTGCAACCTAATTTGTATTCAGATTTTGTGTGCAATCTGTGTGCAGGTAGCGGCATATATCTGCACACGTCTTTCTGCACGCTTTTATGGTTGCAGCAAGGTTGCTGCAACCTTGCAGCAAGCTTGCTGCAATTTTTTCTTTTCGTAAGGGTAGGCACAAAAATCTAGAAAAGGTTCTATTAAAACATCATACAATCTGTCTGAAATTCGCTAATTGCAAAGAGACATCTGAAGGAACGGTTATTAACTCATACTCTGTAACAGCGGGGAGTTTAACTTACACAGACATTCACAACATTTGACAATTTGTTTAAATCCGGCCCGAAGAACCGGCGAACATTTTTCTCCGACTCTGGTAATGGCTGAAAAAAATGGCCTGCTCAGAAAATTGCTGAAAAAATTTTACCGGCTGGCAATAGAATTCCTGCCCCCCCCCCCCCCCCCCCCCCCCAAATCAAATGGTTGCTCACCAACAATTATCGGTTTGAAAATTTAATGTTACTGCTATTTGAAAACTTAGATATATAATATAAATACATTACATGTAATGTGACGTCCTTCATATTTCCAAACCAAAAATTGTATAGCAGGAAGACACTCTTGTTGCCACCGCAACAAGAAACCTTTCTAGTATTGCATTAATTTTATGCTATTCTCCTTGAACTCGAATTTACGCATAACTGATTTTAAAAGTCCCGAATCTCTTCGATTGATTTCTTCTTCTATCTTGAGTTCATTTAAGTCGGACATGAACATTCACCTCGACAAGTCGAACCACAAATGAAAGTTATTTTCTAAAAAAAAAATATTATAAAAATGAAATTGATTTTAGCAAGGACTTAGTTAAGTCCTTGATTTCAGGAAGATTTGTGAACTGATAAATAATACTTTCTTAATTGTTATTCAGTTATATTATAGGCATTAAATAGGTTGATTATTAACATTTGAGAACAGTTTTATTTATAAAAGTTTATGAATGTTATGGAGAAAGGGAAGAAGTGTTATTGAAAATCGATTTCTCGTCTTGTATGCAAGTTGAACTCCTGTCAAGTTGAACTATTTTAAATATTCCCTTGAAGTTCGACATATCGAGAGTGGACACATAAGATTTCATACATATTAAGTCCGCAGTTGCAGTTGGTGGGCAAAAAGTCGTTGTCCGGTATAAAGAAACTAATCTTTTAGATTAAACATATTTCATTGATAATAACACCAACGGGATTGGAAGCAAATTATCCAATATTTAGTTGTATTTCTCTCCCACAAATTTTTTTCGGTTGTTGAACAAGAAATATAGGAACAGCTATTAAGCCGGGCTTCCACTGGAGAATGAGCTACGATCAGAGGCAAATGAACAACCGTGTCACATTCTTTTCTGTTCTCATGAAGTATTTCTTGGCGCGATAGGCACACGATAGCGCCGCGAATGCAACAAGAATATGCTACGCGTCCGCTATACGATAGTGAGGCAAGTGTGATAGGAATAGAGAAGAATGCGACACGAATGTGCCACGATAAAAAGACACTGAGGCAAATGAGAGGCGAATGCAGGAGATTGAGACACGACTTTAACCCGATAGCGCTGCGATCATGACAAGAATGTGACATGAGCAAAATCAAAACCATTCGACATATCCAGGAGCATCAATACCCTTTGTTGACTTTGACCTCTTTCCATGTTGTTTCTCTTGAAAGGCATTGTCAAAGTTTTCAAAATATTGATCCGCACATTTACATCAACTCTGAGATAATTATTATTGTCACTGTCGTGTGTGTATGTAGTACTATCGTGGCAATATCGTGTCAAGATCGTGGCTGATTCGCGTTTATTTTTTCATTCACGTCACATTCTCGGCGCATTCACATCACATTCGTGTCAGATTCTTTCTTGTCGGGACTCTATCGGGACTCAATCGTGGCTCATTCTCCTTCACCTTGGGAACAAGAATGCACGCGAATGTGAGGAGAACGCGCTACGAATGGAGGAGAATGCAAGGCGAATGCGCTGCGCATGTGTCGCGAGTGTGAGGAGAATAAGAATTTAGACGCGAATGTTTTAAACAGTTTGAAGCATTCGCTTCGGTGCCGCGAACAGAGGAGAATGCAGGAAAACATAACACGATAGTGACAATATGAGACGAGAATGCCCGCGATTGAGAGGAGAATGCGCTACGATTAAACAAAATCACCTAATCGTAGCTCTATCGCCTCTGCATTCGCGACAGTGGAAGCCTGGCTTTAGTCACTCGCCGCCGTCACCGGTAAATCCAGAGGGGACTATAGGTTTCAACTCCGTCTGTCTGTACTTGACCAAAGACTTTCACTCTGACTGACTGTGACGACGGGACTCCATGAGGGGCCCCGTTCAAACCTTTTAGATTTTAGTTTAATTAGTTTAGTTTAAACATATTTTATTTCTATAATAAGAAATGTTGGATTGGGCTGTAAGTTATACCAACATTATTAGTGCCCTCTCCATACAAAACAAGTTCACAGGAAAATCGCCATAAGTGACTAATCATGAGTATATACAACTTAACAACAATTTATGAAAATAATTTTTAAAGAAAAATGCTGAGAGAGAGAGAGAGAGAGAGAGAGAGAGAGAGAGAGAGAGAGAGAGAGAGAGAGAGAGAATATAAATCAATTGTTATCATTGACGTGTACAGTAATGAACTCATATAGTTTTAACTAAAAATATTGACATGTACAATGTGTCAAGAAATTCAAAACAAGTAATATATAATAAGAATTTGGCATAGATATAAGTATAAATGCAATTATTTATAATTGCTTGTAATGGCAAGCATCGCATCTATATAGTGTAGCACTAATAAATGGGAATTTTTGAAAAAGAAAGGAAAGAGAAAGACAAATGGAAGTGATGATGATATGACCTATTCGTAAACAACAAAATTTTAAAACCTATTTGTTGCTTTAATGAAACTTTGAAGAAGGAGCTGAATTTCTTTGTTGGATGAAAGTTCTAGAGATTCGCTACCGTAGATTATGTCTTCTGCTTCAAGATTACCAAATTTCCTTAATTTATTCATTAGTACTCTCCTGTCATTTTGATATATGGGGCATTCGAAAAAATAATGATAAGAATCCTCAGTTTGGTACCCACATATACAATTTTGAGAATTAGTTAGATTTACATGAAAAAGATCTGCATTTAGGCTACTACAACAATTACGAAGTCTTGTGAGAAAAATGTTCAATTTGCGGTTACCAACTAAAAAATAAGAGGGTGCTTTATAGGATTGGTAGGCTCTCTTCAAGTGATATTTGAACTGATTTAAAGAGGGTCTGTTTCGCAATGATGAATCTAAAGAGTTCCAGAGATTAAGAGTAGATGGTATGAAGGAGAGAACTGTACTTTGGAGCCTGTAAGTAGGTATATAGTAATTATCATTATGCCTAAGATTATAAGGTGTGGTCTCTCTAACCTGTTGCGGAATTAAGTTGCTGATAGAATCGGGTGCTAGATTGTTGTGAATTTTATAGAACATACAAAGTTTTCGTTTTTCCCGCCTTTCCCTTAAAGATATCCACCCGGTTTCTCTATAAAGAGAATCAATACTAGCAAAGAGAGGTAATCCAGTTACAATGCGCGCTGCCTGATTATGATTTTTTTCCAATTTATTCTGATCAGCCAAAGAACAACCATCCCATAATTCGCAGGCATACTCAAGACAGGGAAGAATGAATGTATTATAAATTTCATCTAACGAGTCACGACTGAGAGTATACTTCAGTTTTCGCAAAACATTTAATTTTTTCATAGAATTTTCACATATGCAATTTATATGATTGGACCATTTACCGTCGGAACTAAAGAGAATACCAAGATGCTTGTGAGAATTGGTATTTTGAAGAGAGACGTCGCCAAATTTCAGATTTATGGATTCAACTTCACGATTGGATATTAGTAATACGTCTGTTTTCGTATGATTAAAAGAAACTAATCATTTTTGAGACCACACATGAATTTTGTCAAGATCTGCATTTAAAGTTCTTTCGATATCATTAATGCGCTTAGAGGAGTGAAGGAGAGATGTATCGTCGGCAAAAAGACGCGCGATGCTTTCAAGATTATCAGCAATATCGTTAACATAGATTAAAAAGAGGAAAGGTCCAAGGACTGACCCTTGGGGTACGCCGGCATTTGTTTCGAGGAAAGGAGACTTAGCATCATTTACGAAGACTGATTGTTGCCTGCCACAAAGATGATTTTCAAGGAAAGAATGAATTCGACCTGAGAAGCCATAAGACTGTAGCTTTTTTTTTTTTTTTTTTTTAGAAGACCACGGTGCCATACTCTATCAAATGCCTTTGAGATGTCACAGAAGACCAAACAAGTATGTTCATTTTTCTCGCGGTTAAGACATATATTATGATATAATTCAATAAGTTGAACCTCTTTAGAGAAGACAGGGCCCAGAGCACCTGTCCTCTCTGATTATCGGCCATAACATGCATGCATGAGCTAGCTACAGCCAGCAGAACACATATACTTGTATTTTGTACGCCCCCTTTTTATGTATAATTACATTTTCATCTATGTTGCTTGGGCCCCTGCGTTTTGCTGTTCTGTTTGTGTGGTCATCTTACAGCGAGGATGTTATTTTACGCTAAAAGTGTGCGTTCTTTGTTACCTCTAGATAAGCGGAATTTTAAGTGGAATGGTTGTGCGTACGGAATCCGGATAACCACATCATTTGCTACTTGGGTGGCGGATGGCCGTCCTAAGTCGGCATCGATTGCCCGTTGGTCTCGTTGGTTTATGTGTAATATTTTGTGTTTTGTGTTTCTATGTTGTATGTCTCTTTTACGTCTCTTGCTGTGCTTGTCTACTCAACGTTTTCGCATCAGGTGTTTTGGTGCTTTGCTGTGGGTACTACAGTCGAGTCTGGTTGGAGATCCCCCTTTCTTGCCATGGAGCTTTCAAGTGATAAGTTACACATCAATACTAGTATCAACTCTGATTGTTGTTACATATTTTCACAGAAAATGGGTTTTCCGAACTTTCTTCTGTTACCGCTCAAGACATTTAAATGAAACTTGGTGTAGAGCTTCAGAGTGGTATGTTACAGATTAAGCTTTATCATGGTTGCAGTTGACAAAACTTTTCAGGAGTTATTGCCATTTGATGAAAAAATGTTTCCCAGGCATTTAGCTCTTACCGTTACAGATATTTGGATGAAGCTTGGTATGGGAGTTCAGAGTGAAGAGTTACCAAGTTCAAATATGGTTGCTGTTGATCTGCTATTATAAGAGCTATTGTCCTTTGAAGAAAATGCGTTTTCCGGATTTTTTTTCTGTTACCCTTACCGGTGTGAAGCTTCAGAGCGATGGATTTCATATCAAGTTGGACTGTCGTTGCTGTTGACCTACTTTTCAGGAGTTATTGCTCTTTGAGCAAAGGTATTTGAATGAAACTTGCCATGACGCTTCAAAGCGATTAGTTACAGATTAAGTTCGACCATGGTTGCTATTGACCTTGTTTTACAAGAGTTACTGCCCTTTGAAGAAAGTTTGTTTTCCGTACTTTTCTCTATCACTGTTACAGATAGTGAGGACATGTATTGCTTCAGTGATATTTCGTATGACTGTTGTGATTGCATTTTTGGGCGAGTCGGGGATGCAGTCGCGACTTTTATCATCTGCATTGAGTACTGTTGTTTCGGTTTGATTCTTCCAACTTTACATATTTTATTGTTTAATTGTCATAAGGTATGTCCACCTTGATTTTTTTTGTAATTAACATATTGAAACTTAACTGAACTGAAATCATACGACACATGGAATTTCACAAAGACTCTTTCACAGGGAACAAGTACAATAAGGTAATCTACCAAACTTGAGCCTTCAATCCGAGCCATTTTAACAAGATGGCCGTCGTCAATAAAAATCGGAAAGATGTCATGAAAATTGTTTGACCTATTCCAATAGGTGTTATGACCCTGCTCCACCTACTGCCATATCTCTTGATATGCTGCTCTAGTTAACCAATAATAATACCCGTATAACCAGAAATTTTCGCGAGTATCAAATTTCGCGATTTTATGGTAAAATAGGGTGTCTTTATTTTCGCGAGTACAATTTTATCGATTCCGAAATTACAAACAAATATGAACACATGATGTTACTGTTTTGTACCTTTCATTTTTGAATTTTTTATTGAGTTTGTTCTATCATGAGAATACACTCAATTCACTTTTCTGGACGTCTAATTAGAAAAAAGGTGAAGATGATACATGTACATGAACATAACAACAAAATATAACTGAGAATATACAAATTTATGATATACCTTATCGAACTAATTTTTTCGCGGGAACATATTTTAGCGATTCCAAATCACTCGCGAATATAGCGAAAATTAGTATCTCGCGAAAATTTCTGCTTATACGGTAACTGAACAGGCAATATATCTTTCATATTTATATTTTGAATGCTATACATTTTTGATATGTGACTTCAAGTATGAATATGAACAGTTGATAAGGAAACGAAGAGGAGAATTTCATATACAGTCATATAAGAGGACGTATCAATAATAATGAATATAGCATATTACACTTCATTCAAGACTATCGCAAAATTTGTAATTTGATACACTACATGTATCTAATGGTCACTAGAACTTCAAAGAGAAGATAATTCTTGTAAACGTAAAGTAAAACTCTCATTCCCTTCTCAGGTACACCAAGTCATCTTCGTAATGCTTTGGAAACTTGATGTCGTCTGCTTTGACACGGACCTGTCCAAACGTCTTACAGATCTTCTTGTTGATGGATGATCTGATAGAATTGAAACGTTTCTCTGTCATCTCTGGTGCATTTGGAAAGGCCCCCCTGTGTAAAATCTCGGTAACATAAACCCGCTCTGTTCCAGCATCCTTGATAGTTTCAACAAGAGCCATTATGTTCCGGAACACGTCTGCAGGTACACAGCTTTCCGTGATGTCACTTCCGCCGATGACGACAAAGACTACGACAGGGTGAAATTCAAGGAGCTCACCAAGTTCCTTAGTATGTACAGCCTCTTTTGTAGACATATTTTCTTTTCCAAAGAATTTTACAACACCGGGAACTGTCATACCCTTTGGCATAAAATTTTCCACAAGGCAGCTGATGTAACCAGAGCCGAGGAAGGCAATTTTCTTCGTGGTGCCACAGCAGTTGAAAACGATCCTATATGTATAAAACGTAAGTTCATCTGATTATTTTTATGTCTACGTGATGATTAATGACAAATATGGATAATTACCATATTCCTGTATACAGCACAAAATCAATAATTCAGAAAATCAGAAACCAAAGGCATACAAAATCAGGATAAAACAGGAACCAAAGCAAACAAACAAAAACGTCCACCACATGAAAAGAAGCGAACTCCCGATATGGGAGTGAGACCAGGTGCCCAGGAAGAGTAAGCATCTCCTGCTTGCATGCAACACCCGCCGCTTCAATTCGGTAGAAACTGTCACATCCGGTTACTTCCATTTCGGACGACATAGAGTACAATCTTTGGTTGGATGGTTTAAATGGTCTATGACAGAATATCATCCACCATTCTGGAGAGTGGGACATCATAGTGTATGACGAGTTCCCCATATCGACCGTAGAACTTTCTCAGTGACGATGTTAGTCGGTCACAATGTTAAACGTCTTCAAATTCAATAGCGTCATTTAAGACAAGATACATTTGCAGCATGGACCAGACATGCACGTTTCGGGTACTTAACCCTCGTCAGTGATCCTCAATCTAAACGATGTAATATGGCCAAAAAGTGCAAAAATTAGTTTGTCAAAAAATGCACCGAAAGACGTAGAAGAGTGGGTGGGATATGATGCTACAGGACCCATGTTTTAGAAATTTCAAGAAATTTTTTGACAGAAAATTTCAAATGCGTTGAATAGACAGACGATCAACCAAAGTTGATCGAACTTGGCTACATGTGCCCTCGGGGACTCCTGGTCCGCCAGCAGTGACACTCATCAAGTAGTTCAAATGTTAAACGTCTTCAAATTCATTAGCATCATTTAAGACCAGATAAATTTGCAGCATGGACCAGACATGTACGGTTCGGGTACTTAACCCTCGTCAGTGATCCTCAATCTAAACGATGTAATATGGCAAAAAAGTGTGAAAAATAGTTTGTCAAAAAATGTACCGAAAGACGTAGCAGAATGGGTAGGATATGATGCTACAGGACCCAAGTTTTAGAAATTTCAAGAAATTTTGTAACAGAAAATTTCAAATGCGTTGAATAGACAGACGATCAACCAAAGTTGATCGAACTTGGCTACATGTGCCCTCGGGGACTCCTGGTCCACCAGCAGTGACACTCACCAAGTAGTTCAAATGTTAAACGTCTTCAAATTCAATAGCATCATTAAAGACCAGATAAATTTGCAGCATGGACCAGACATGCACGTTTCGGGTACTTAACCCTCGTCAGTGATCCTCAATCTAATCGATGTAATATGGCCAAAAAGTGTGAAAATTAGTTTGTCAAAAAATGTACCGAAAGACGTAGCAGAATGGGTGGGATATGATGCTACAGGACCCATGTTTTAGAAATTTCAACTATAGCGCATGCGTCGACAAAGTCGGCCTCAAATTTTCAGTTGAGAAAAAAATGTATCCACTCTGAATGGTTATCTCATCACATTTTATTCTCTATATGTATTTTCATGACTTTATATGTTCGTGTTTCACACTCTTTCGTATTGTACATATTTTTGAATTTTGTTTTGTTCATTCTGATTTTTCGTTGTTTAGCCTAGTTCACCATACCCTTCCCGTGGTTCTTGATTCTCCATTGTCTCTTCATTATGTTCATTTAGACCCATTCATGACTCTATCATTTGACATAAAGGATACTTTTATCACATAATGAATATTTCAGTATCACAGTATAGAGTCAGGATTGGAATATATAACAATAGACTACGTTATGTTGTGACATCATCAATAGTAGACTTATCATGTATATTTACTATAGCTATATATATTGTATTGGTAACATTGCTACTCCTATATCTGATTATATGTGGTGACATAGAAAGTAACCCGGGTCCGCATAATTCTAGTAATTCTATTGATCTCACTGATTCGTCATATGATTAAATGAAAAGTGCATTTGAAGAAAAGTTTTCCTCTTGTCTATCCATTGTACATTTGGACGGCCATTTGTCACGCAAGTAGCAAATGGTGTGGTTATCCTGGATTACGTGCGCACAACCCTCTCAATTCTCCAATTACCCAGAGGTCTCGAAGAACGTACAATTGTGGTGTAAAACAACCTCCTCACTGTAAGATGACAGTATAAATATGGTAAATGTAAATGGTTAGTGTCGATGCCAAAGGAAGTAAGAGTTGATTTGTGGTATATCTATTAATTCAGAGGCAGAAATGTTTGTTGGGGTGTAGGTGGGATTCCCAGGTGTCGAATTTAAACCCAACTCTTTAACTAGACTGTCGAAATAATACTTTTTGCAAGTAAATGTGTAATTATTTGAGGCTTTGTCCGCTGGTATGATGACATAATGTTCTTGGAGGTAGGTAAGCTCTGTGATAACATCAGGGTCTTGAAATATAGAATCGAATCTGATGTTCACAGTTGATTTTAATCGGTAAATTCTAGATAAAAGTAACCCTCTGATGGATTTTATCCATTCGAAAAGGGTGTCGAGCTGTACATCCTCTTTCTTTGCCCAACGTCTTGCATAGTCCTCACAAGAGTCCATGATAATTTTGACATTTTGGTTCCATGTAAAGGACATACTTTCTCTGTATTTGATGAGAATATAAGATGAGAAGATGAGAAATAAGATGAGAAGTTGAACTATGTTCAGGCACGATCTCACAGAAATTTATCGCGCTTCGCAGATAATTGATACATAACATCAAGTATTGAAAGTTTAATTACAAAGTGAGATCACGTGTGATTCTAACGAAAGATTATTAGTGGTGTTTCTTTTACCAAATTATCAGTTTCTTCGTTTCAAATAATAATTTATCAAGTTATTACAATTTATAAATATTCATTCGTAAGTACAAATTATTGTTTTGTTATTACAATTTCCCATATAGTTATTACAAATTCATTATTTGTTATAACAAATAACAATTTGTATTTTGTAATATGTGAAGTTGTAATATTGGTAATAAATTGTAATAATAACAAAGTGTGAATTTGTAAAAAGAAATTGAGAACTAGTAATTTCAAAGTAACCAAAGACTGATGAGGATTAAATCTTTGTTTGGTGTACTGATTTTGTTATGTTTCTCTGGCTTTTCCGAGGCATACTCGGAAACAACAACGGAATTGTCCGAGAATACTTAATTTGATCAAGATGATCTGACTCTCTTGCAATAGGTTGATAAAAATTTTCTTAAACTATGGGATGCCACTCTGATGGTATAACTCTGCCCTTAGCAGGTTTTTTTTTTTGGCAAAATTTTAGCATGTAGAACTACAGCCTATATACTTGAGTGAAAGTTGAAATTGTAGGTCAAATTTACACCTTTGCTCTTCATAATTCTTTATTACTTAGTATTTAGATTTCGTTTTTTCGGCAACGAGCATCACATAGGACTTGTTGAAATGCTGATATGCATATGACGCACCGAAATTTTTATTTCAGATCATATATTTCAATAGACCCTTTCACATTATCTGCGGTACTAAATTTGAATGCCAGTTCCGGGGGACAACGAATAGATTGCGCATGCACCAGTGACGTCATTTGATTGTTCTAGGACGTTTAGCGCGGAATCATGTTTCGTTTGTTCCGCGGAAAACATCTTGGAACAATCGAATTACGTCACTGGTGCATGCGCAATCTATTGTTTGTCCCCCGGAACTGGCCTTCAAATTCAGTACCGCAGATAATGTGAAAGGGTCTATACTAACAATTCTAACGTCATCTGAAATTCTTCAAAAACTGAGCGGGAACCACTACACTTCCACTAAAGGTGATTTTTTTTGCACAAAAGAAAGATGGCTGATTAAATATACTGCACATGCGCAACGTTGCGATTTCAAATCATTAGAACGCGTGTTGTCCTTTATTGAATATTGCTTAAGATATGACAGATTTACCGTCCTTGTTTCAAGCCACATGCATTTGACGCTAGGTGACGTTTAAAGTATGACGTCACAGTGAGTATTCACGTGACTTTCTGCAGCATCCTTACAACACGTTGCGATATCCAGAGATTTCTGTACGAAAAGCACAGTAGTAAGGACATGTATCTGGCTTTCATGGGAGCCCTGATTGCCTACATGCAAAGAAGATTTGTCAATGGTGAAAGTGAGTCAGTCAAAGAGGAGGAGGATGAGTGCACCCTGTACTTACGTTCTGTGTAAGTCAATGATTATATATTTATACAACTTTTAAGTATAAATAAAGAATGTTGCAAGCAAGCAAGGATACTTACTCTCTCTGGGCATTTTCGTAACTTTTGATAAATTAGTAGTTCTTATAAAGTGAAAATCGCGATGTTTTGTCCCTGAATTTGTATTTAGTATGTAGGTATGCTATTGGAAATGAAAACATCATCTCAAGGGAAAAATATTTTAAGGTTTTATTTGATGATGAAATTTACGAAAATTCCTTAATGTTTTAGTAAGCATTTTTGTAAAACAGTGCCCTCCAGAAGAATTTTCGTAACTTTCGTACTTTCTCACTTGAAATTGCAATGTTTTGTTTCTGACTTCCGGTTAGCAACGTTATGGCAGGCTGCACTAAAAAACGATCCAGAGAAAATCTTAGAAAAAAGCGAAACTAGCGAAGAATTGTGCTCAAAACTATTTGAAAAACCGTGAGTAACTTCCATCGTGCATTAAATATTAATGCGTAAAGCAGATAAAGCGAATTGAATTGGAAAAAAGAATTTTAACATTAACATTAACATTAACGGTACCTAGAAAATATATGTGAAACGGAGCGATACTGTGACGTCATAATATACCAATAGAGAAATTATATAGCAACGTTAACGTGATGGAAAAAGATACAAGAACACTTATTGAAGAAAGTAAAAATGCCATAGAACAAACAGATACATGTAAGAATGATGATCTTCTAACGAATATACTAAAAATTGTAACAAGAATCGATGAACGGTTGGAGAAACAAGAAATCGAAATCAGAAAAATAAATGACATTAAAGCATCATTAGAAGGAGTCACGAAAAAATTGAAAGAGATGGAAGAGATGCTGAATGATGTACATCAACGAAGCCAAAAGGTAGAGAAAGGCTGTGAAGAGATGGGCTCTGTAGTCGAGAGCGTTATGGAAAATGCGCATCGAATAAGGCAGACATCGAAGGGATAAAGGACACAATAAGTAAAATGGAAGAAAGTCCAACCGTGCCTTTAAACTATACAGAACAAATTCGAAAGTTACAAGATAGCCTATTGGACCTACGATGCCGGTCAATGAAGTACAATCTTGTGTTCGCGGGATTGCCATCGCCGCCGAACGAAAATTGTGAAGAAAACCTTCATAGATTTCTTCAACACGAATTAGGAATGACATTCCGCCCAGAGATCGGAAATGTGCACCGATTTGGGAAACCAGGCCTAGGAGATGTCCGTCCTGTAGTAGCAAGGTTTCTCTACAGGAAGGACATGGAATGGATACTAAAGAACGCATACAAACTAAAAGGAAAGCCGTTAGGGATAAACGAGCAATTCCCACTAGAGATCGAGAGGGAGAGGAAAAAATTATATCCAGTAATGAAGAAAGCAAAAGAGGATGGAAAGAAAGTACAACTTGTCAGGGACAAGTTGTATATAAACAATCAACTGTTCATACCACAGGAAACAGAACATGAACAAATACAAACAGCGAGAGACGTCCCAATGCCCGATAATTCTGAAATAGGAAGCCCACCCATTCCCCCACGAAAACGGAAAAAGCCAGGGGATTTCCAGCATCGTGTGCAAGAAGATCAACACTAGGGAAACGCCGCTACAAGAGCCTGTGATGGAAAATCTAATTGTAGAGAATCATCTTACAAAAGTTTAACTTTTTCTTGTTTAAATGTTTGCGGACTGAAATCAAAACTAATGGTGCCAGAATTTGTTGCTCTTATTCAAAAATACGACATTTTCGTCTGCGTTGAATCAAAAATCGATGAACTTGATAACATCTCGTTACCAACAGGTTACTTACATTTTTCTAAATACAGAAAGGGATTTGAGAAAAAATCAGGTGGTATATCAATTTTATACAAACAATCTTTAGGTCATATTATTGAATTCATCGAATCAGAATGTGAATATGTCCAATGGTTGAAACTTAAACAGGATAAGTCGAATATCTTAATAGGTTGTGTTTATGTACCACCAGAGGGTAGTAAGTATGCTTCCAAAAATGCGATGTAAGAAATTGAACGAGAATTTTTATCTTTTATAGGAAATAACGATAAATATGCACTTATAGGTGATTTTAATGCACGAACGGGTAATCTTAGCGATTATGTTGAACTAGATGATGACATTGTTGAAATAATCAATAACGGGTACGATGAAGATTTCAGAGAAATTTTATTTGATTACAAAAATCTTATATACTCAAACATTCCACTCAAGAGGTGTTCTCAAGATAAAGGTAGACCTAATTCATTTGGATACAAACTCATTAATTTTTGTACGAGATGTAATTTGTATATTGCGAATGGACGTATTGGTCAAGACAGAGATGTAGGGAAAACTACTTCCAACGAATGCAGTTCAATTGATTACCTCATTATATCCTCAAATTTCTTTAAAGACATAAATGAATTTGAAATCGACGAATTTAACCCGTTATATTCGGATGTCCACAATCTTTTACATTTCTGTATATCAATGAATGTGATACATAAAGAAAAAGATAATAATTATCAAAAAGATAATGGTACAATTAGATCGAAATGGAAAATGTCCAGATCTGATAAATTCGTAGAAAATCTAAATATGAAGGAAGAGAGCATCAAAGACTTGTGCAACGAAGTTGATAACTGTAGCTCGGAGGAACATGATATTGATGGTATATTGAGTAAACTTGAAAATATTTTTTCGGAAGCAGCTATCAAGTCATTTGGAAAGTCGGGTAGAAATAACGAACAGAAAGAAAAATCCGACAGGAATAATGAAATTTGGTTCACAAAATTATGCGATGAAAAAAGGAAAAAGTTTCATAACGCCAAAAAGAAATACAACAAAGACAAAAGTTCAGCCAACCGCGAATCACTGAGATTTGCAAGCAAATCATATATAAAAGAACTTTCAAGAAGTTTCGCAAATCACCAATTAAATTTAGAGAAAGAACTACGCCAGACATCCAGAAACAATACTAAGGAATTCTGGAATATCTTAAATAAATTCAGTAAAAAACAAAGAAAAGATATACCTATACCAATAGATACACTTTATGAACACTTTAAAAAGTTAAATTGTGATAACGAAAATGCTGATGAATGCTTTGAAATTCCAAATTTTGAATGTAACGATCATGATGATATTTTAAACGGTCCCATAACTGAGGAGGAAATTGAAAAAGTTGTCAAAAAATTGAAAAACAACAAAGCTGCTGGTTTTGATAATATAATTAACGAGTACATCAAACATTCTATACGTTTATGTATGCCGCTATATTTAAAGCTTTTTAATTTCCTTTTTGACACAGGTATCACACCTAAGAAATGGTCAGTTGGTATTATTCTCCCAATCTATAAAAACAAAGGGGATCCGCAAGACCCCGACTCTTACAGAGGAATAACATTAGTCTCATGCCTAGGAAAGGTGTACACTGCAATTCTAAACGAAAGATTGAACTTGTTTGCCGATTCTATAGAGCTTATAACGAAATCACAAGCTGGTTTCCGGAAAGGTTATTCTACCATTGATAATATATTTTGCTTATATAGCTTGATACAAATGTATTTAATGTCAAACCGTAAACTATTTTGTACATTTGTGGATTTTAGAAAGGCTTTTGATACTATATGGAGAAATGGCCTGTGGCAAAAAATTATCTCAAGCAATATTACTGGTAAAATCTTTGTATCAATTTTTAATATGTACTCCAACATTAAGTCATGTGTAAGACAAAACTTGGTACACACAATTTTTTTTGTATGTCAAATGGGTGTGAGACAAGGTGAAAACTTAAGTCCTTTCCTTTTTGCGATATTCATAAATGATCTTGAGACATTCTTCGATGAAAATAATATCGATTGTCTGCAAAAAATTAGTGAATATGCAATGGGTTATATACAGATATATTTAAAGATTTTCCTCTTGTTGTATGCTGATGATACTATATTGTTAACTGAGTCTGCAAACGAAATGCAAAGAATGTTAAATGTTTTTGATGATTATTGCACGAAATGGAGACTCAATGTTAATCTGGGTAAAACAAAAGTAGTCATTTTTGAGAAAAGAAAAAGTAACAGAAATCTAAAATTCACGATGAGAGGAGAAGAAATCAAACGTGCAGATTCATACACATATTTAGGTCTTTTATTCAATTATAATTGTAGCTTTTTTCCTGCAAGAAAGAAGCTTGTAGCCCAAGCTAATAAGGCACTGTTTGCATTATATTATAAAATTAGAAATTTATGTATTCCAATTGATATTCAACTAAAACTTTTTGATTGTCTGGTAGCTCCTATATTGCTGTATTCTTCCGAAATATGGAATTACGAAAATTTTGACCTGATTGAAAGATTTCATTTAAAATTTCTAAAACAAATACTTAAAGTACGAAGTACAACACCAAGTTATATGGTTTATGGAGAGACAGGAAGATATCCATTAATTATACAAGCAAAAATAAAAAGTCTATGCTTTTGGTCAAAACTGGTGGGTGGTGGACACTCTAAGTTATCTAGTATTTTATATAATATCATGTTTAATTATCAACAAAATGGAAATGTCCGATTTAAATGGATGAACTTCATTAAGAACATATTTGATGAAAGTGGATTTAGCTATATATGGACTACGCAAATCTCACCGGGTAGTCAAGGTATAAAAAATATCATAAAACAGAGACTCATTGATCAATTTTATCAAAAAATGGTATCAGAAATGGAACAGTCATCAAGGGGTAAATTTTATTTGTCTTTCAAACTAGATTTCAATTTAGAGAAATATCAAATTCTACTGAAGAAACAAGATCGTAGCATATTTTGCAAATTCAGATGTTCTAATATAAGGCTACCCGTTGAGATTGGTAGATGGGTAAATGTCCCCTACGAAAATAGGTATTGCCCATTGTGTGAATCTCATGAAATAGGAAACGAGTTTCATTATTTATTTGTCTGCAATAATGAAGTAATTAAGAGCCTAAGGGAAAAATATATTCCTAGATATTATTCAAATAACCCAACTGAATCAAAACTTAGAGGTCTTTTATCTATATGCAATAAGAGAATTATTGAAAATGTATGTGCTTTTTTGAGGAAGATAGATAAGTTGTTTCGGGAGTTATATGTATAGTATTAAGTTTATATATAGATGTCTTTGTGATGTTTTGTTTTGTTTTTTTTTTTGTATTTTTTTTTTATTATTTTTTTTCTATTCTATATAGTATGTTGTAATATTTACTTTTTGTTTGCCTTAACGTTTGCTGCAATTGTATTGTTTATTGCTCTTGTAGCACCTTTGTGTGCCTGAGTTAGTAAATAAACATTGTCTTGTCTTGTCTTGAATTTAGTTTTAATACGTAGAAATGATGAAAGTTACGAAAATTCCTAAAAATTGGAATTGTTGTGAAACTGGGAGCTGGTCTCATTTCCTTTCTTGATTTCCTTTATTTTTTCTTTTCAGAATGCTTTCGTTTTTTTGAATTTTTGTCCATTGTTTATGTGACGGGAACACATTATGTTAGTCTATTTCGATACCCCTATTTTATAGTAAAGTACCCCCTTTTGTATTGATCTACCTGTATAACTTACCTGAGCCTAGATTTAACAGATTTATCGTATATATCTCTCGATAAGGATTTAAATGGTCGTCACGGTACTTTGTTTTGCCTCGGACTAGTTTGACCCAATGGGAATGCTTGAATTTGGTCATGTGACTGCCCGACAAATTCTTGTGGAAAGTCAGTTTCAAAAATTTGTAAGGCAATGGCCGACAATTAGCAAAACCAGACGGAGGATAATAATATAAATCACGTTGCTGTTCTTGATATCAACATTTTTTGTACTACAAACTCAAAATTTTTTTACCGTGGCCTAAAGCGGTTCGTGAAATTAGAGTAGCGTCCCTTAGCGTGATTTAGATTGTCAGGTGATCCGTCGAGTATAAAAGGTGCAACATTCAGCTTGTAAGACGGGGAGCTACCTATATTGCCGAAGGCAATCAGCTCTCCCTCTTTCTCTCTCTCTAGCCATGGCTTAGGTTGGGTTCTGAAAACTATGGGCAGGGGGGTAGATATTCGGACTTAGCCTAAATATTCTCTCTCTATATGTACGCTTTCTGTTGTATTTGTCGTATCTATGTTGTTTTTATTAAAGTATTTAAATGTTATCCGTTTTCCTAGTCTTCTTTCATGTTAGTCTGTCATGTAAGGTGTTGGCTACAATATAGAAATCCTTCGGACCTGAAGACAGGCGCCCGCCCCTACCGGGTCCTGTTACAAAATTGGCGAGCTTGCCAGGATACAGAATCATGAACTGAACCGTGGATAAAATTTGCTGAACATTTTGAAATTTTATATGAACTCTTCTCTTTCAGAAATTTGAATTGTAAATGTTTTATCATAGAGCTTTCTTTTCAGGATGTGAACTCTGTAGTGATTAATTGTTGGAACTTTGGACTTTGTGTTGCTTGATTTCTGATTAACATAATGTGTTCATGTAATTCTCATTTTTTCAGTTAAAATATTTGCCAATATTTTATTTTTATGAAGGGAGGAGTGTGACGGGAACACATTATGTTAGTCTATTTCGATACCCCTATTTTATAGTAAAGTACCCCCTTTTGTATTGATCTACCTGTATAACTTACCTGAGCCTAGATTTAACAGATTTATCGTATATATCTCTCGATAAGGATTTAAATGGTCGTCACGGTACTATATTTAGATTGTCAGGTGATCCGTCGAGTATATAAAAGGTGCAACATTCAGCTTGTAAGACGGGGAGCTACCTATATTGCCGAAGGCAATCAGGTCTCCCTCTTTCTCTCTCTCTAGCCATGGCTTAGGTTGGGTTCACAGGGATTTATCACGCTAATACCGTTTGCTGTATTTACTATATTATATGTATTAAAGGGATCTAACTCGGCGTTTAACGAAAACTCGACAAGTCATCTTTAAGTCTTCAGAAATAGGCTAATCAATGTCAAAACCTATTTTCTGTGGTATATTTCGATAGATTAATTCATACTGAATCTTCATACGAAATTTGAAATCAGTACCTCCCTTACGACCCGAGATATGCCCAATACCGATCTCTTATGAGCGCCGCATTTCTAGGTCGGACAAAAAGGTGTCCGGTGATAATCAAGCAGTATAGACAAAATTTGGTTACTGCTTGATCGTTTAAAGGTCCGAACACTTCAAAGACATACAACTGCATGATTATCTACTCTTGACACGCTTTTTACCATCTCAAACATCGCTGGTATATGAAAATCCCTCATTTAGCTACCTCTTTGCATGCACGTATATGTCTTTCATAACTCTGCACATGTTGAATTTAATCTCACTTAAATTCGACGCTTTTCTTATTTCAAAGTCGTCAAAAAAGACTTTATTTGAAATTGTACTAAGCATATATGGGACTATTTCATGCAATGTTATGTATTTGAGATGTTCGCATCATTGAATTGTCAAGCGGTGCCTGAAGTTGATCACTGATGCCTGATGATCATCGGACACCTTTTTGTCCGACCTAGAAATGCGTCGCTTATAAGAGAGCGGTATTTGGGCATATCTCGGCTCGTAAAGGAGGTACTGATTTCAAATTTCGTATGAAGATTCAGTATGAATTTATCTATCGAAATATGCCACAGAAAATAGGTTTTGACATTTATTAGCCTATTTCTGGAGACTTAAAGATGACTTGTCGATTTTTCGTTTAAACGTCGAGTTAGATCCCTTTAACACATATATAGTAAATACAGCAAACGGTATTAGCGTGATAAATCCCTGTGGTTGGGTTCTGAAAACTATGGGCAGGGGGGTAGATATTCGGACTTAGGCTAAATATTCTCTCTCTATATGTACGTTTTCTGTTGTATTTGTCGTATCTATGTTGTTTTTATTAAAGTATTTAAATGTTATCCGTTTTCCTAGTCTTCTTTCATGTTAGTCTGTCGTGTAAGGTGTTGGCTACAATATAGAAATCCTTCGGACCTGAAGACAGGCGCCCGCCCCTACCGGGTCCTGTTACATTTATATGATATAAATGTTTGGATTCTGATTTTGGGATTAAGTCTCACTCACTAATCACTATATTTAATCTAAACTTTTCAATAAATTCAATTTGATATCTTGAGATTAAAATATGAAAAATCAGAACACTATCTTTTAATTATTTATTTCAATGAAAAAGAATTAAAAAAAAAATACAGGAAAGGGGGTGGGGAGACATCTTACAATCTTTAAAATTCAAGTTTTCTACGTATCATTTTGACTGTTCAATCTACTAATTTGAAAATTCAACTCACTATCTTGAATTTTCAAGATGAAGTATATTGAATTTTTAAGATCTGAAGTTGAATTTTTAAGATCTGAAATTGAATTTTTTTAAAAGATCTGAAGTTGAATTTTCAGGACAGTTCTTCAGACATTTAAAAGAGACACCTATGTTGGAGTGATTTCTTGCAACAGAAGTTGAAAAGAGAGATTTCTTAGTGAGTCTATCCGTTGAAGAACAGCAATAATTTGCTAAAGTTAGTAATTTCGTAATATACTAGTATACATAATTTAAAGATAAAACATTTATATGGAAGTTTTATTTTTACTTTTTTTTAGTACGGAAGAAGTACATTTCCCTGAGGACTTCATGCACGAGTCATTAATCCATAAGAGGGACATCTTCTGACGGAACAAGCCTCTTTTGAAAGAAAGGGAATGACGATTTAAAAAATCCGATCCCTTATACTTTAATTTTAAATTATATTGTTCACAAATAAATGTTCTTTATGTGAGAATGAGTTTCTTTGCTTCGAAGTTATGTACGACCCCCTGTGGGAAGGATATGGAAAAGATATCCGGTAAGACCATCTTTCACTGACCACAGTGGTACACACCCGCAGCGATGCAACTAATAATTGACAAAAAGACACAACAATGGAGCAAAGAGACAAACTTCACCAACGCTGAACGGACCAATAACCAATCAAAGTTTATACTCCGAAACGTGAAAAACGAATAGCAATTCAAAACTTGAGGTAGACCAATGTTCCCAAACGACGCCAATCCGCTTATAGCAAGGCTGTCCAGATAACGTACCAACGGCTGAATGGAGGAAATATTACAACAGTTCTACTCTATCAAAAATTGTTTTTATGTTCACCTGTGCGAAGCTCAAGTGAGCTATAGTCGTCCGGAAACGTTTTTACATTTTCGACATCACCTGTGCACAGAATTTCATGAAACCTTATCGCACCATGTATGGTGTCCTGATAAGACATGATTTTTTGTGTTTTTTTTTTTGTCCTGGATTTGTTGTGTATGTCCTGGATTTCTTGTATCACAAAAGTGTTTCAAACTTCATAAAATGCATAGAATGACCATTTTTCATATTGTTTTCATGTCTTTGTGATGCTTTAATCGTTTGTTAGGGATAGCAAATAGAAATATTCGAATAACATTAGTTTTAAGAGAGTTAATTACGTCCTGGCTTTTCTGTGAAGTTAATGGGATTTTATAATAAATCATATATTTAAATACTGACAATCTAACATAATCTGCTTTTTGTTAAGAAACCCTCCGCCGTAGTAAATTTAAGACGCCATTCAGGCCTTTTTATGTGTACACATTGCAAATCATTCTTTTATGAACACTGCAGATTACTATTTCATTTAAGATGTCACAACGAGCCCATCATTTGTGATATATGCGGGATGCAGTTTTTGTCAAGAGAAGGTCTTACCAATAAAACTGTATATCACAAAAAATAAGACTGAAGGAACATTCTTACAATATATATGCAACAAAGACTTTAAACCCCCCCCCCCCCCCAAAAAAAAACCCCACACATTTGGAAGGCCCAAGGAATTATGTCCATCTTAATTATAGGCCATATTCATCCAAAACATGTGTGCTCTAAAACGTTTGCTTATCGCTCGAATGCAAAAACTCATTGACATCACAAGCACCATTCTCATGTCCAGATCTCAAAAGGGCTTTAAAGATACAGTGTCCCTGAAAATAAATTTAGTTGAAAACGTAAAATTTATTCCAAAGGGTCTAGAAAGGGGAAAAAAGACCCATAAAAAGTTTTATTTGAAAATATGCAGTAAGGGAGCAACCATTTGATTTCTAGGGGGGGGGGGGGGCAGGAAGACTTTTGCCAGCAGGAAATTTTTTCGGCCATTTTAAGAGCCGGAAAAAAAAATTTCGCCGGCCCTTTGGGCAGGATTTTTTTTGTAATCTTCCAATGTTGAAAATTACTCTAAAGTTTGAATAATTTAGCGTGATTTTTCGGCCATATTAAACATCAAACACAGAATGAGTTCATCTCCTGCCAGCAGATCACTTCCTTTTAATTTTTTGAATGGCATATGATGCCCATAATCTATTTACTTAAATGATACTCAACGGACACAGGCTATATGGTGCTAATGACTTTCGAATTTGATTTATTCACTCTAAATTGCGTAACGTTTGTTCCATTTTTGAGCGAATAGCTCTAAGTGATCACCTGAATTTTTTCACGCTAGAGAGCCCCAATTCGGTACGTGTATAATTTGAAGCACGAACCAATCAAATCACAGGGGTTTCAGCATCGGGACGTATTAAAATCTTCCAATCTGAAAGTGAAGGGCCGATGCTGCTTCTATGTATAAACGATGTATTCTGTTTACTTTAGAATCAAGCTGTGTTGTGAGATGAACACTAAGTTTAAACTGCTTTAGTGGACAGGGATATAAATATGTAAACACGATAAATAGAACAATGTACATTCGTGGATACGTGTTTATTTCATTGATGAGGGAGGGACCAAAGCATTACGTACGGATCGTTGACGAGGAATTATAATTATATATAGGATGTACCTGATATATGTACTTGTCGGGGATACATAATTATAAGTAGCTATACTGATCCAATCCCCTGTCCTTATAAAATTGAACATCTGAAGAGGCATGTATACAAACGTACGTCCCTGGTGTGAAGAGAGAGAGAGAGAGAGAGAGAGAGAGAGAGAGAGAGAGAGAGAGAGAGAGAGATACAACTATATTCATCGTAAACTATTTTTACGGGAGACGTCTTATTGTTGTTTACCGTTTTAGAAAATCCGACGTTTAAAAAAAAACGAGAAAAATTATTTGTTCATTTTTACGTATCGTATCATTTTCTAGAAACTTTGCAAAGAAAAAAACGTGGAAAAATATTAATATATACAGATAACCAAAAACTTACCGACTCGCGCCGCTCGCCGCTTCGAATCGTAAAATAAAAGTGCTCTTACAGAATACTGAATTTAGACACTATTTATTCTTTATTTGTTAAACTTTTTTCTGCTTGTTACCCTCGCCAGTTTTCATATCATTTTCATAAAGTAAATGTAAAACACAAAGATATTTAGAATCATTTTCGTTGTATGCACCGTCCCGTCCCGTTTCCCTTTCTAAATTTCGATCTAAGTCTAAAAAAATCGAGAAGATACGTATTAGTTGTTTAATATCAAAAAGTTCTTTCTCAAATCGCAAACTTGTAATTAGCAGATAATAATTACGACTACCCCCCGTCATGCGTAGACTTTTAAAACTTATAAAATAAACTTCGCCTGTTTCATTCCAGACAACGACAATACGCTTTTGAATATGCAAGTTACGAGGACGGTCATCTTTTAATTCTAATGACATAATTATGGATTAGCATTTCAGTATTATTCTATACTTGCATAAACTTGTATACGAAGGAAAGTTTGATGACATACAGCATAAATGATACAGTGTCATATTCTGATATTTAGCTTTATCCCACCTCTGGCAAATTTCTTGCAATCTGATTGGTCGAGAAGAACAGAATATTATATTGTATTATTTTACTGACATGATATCATTTTGAAATCCTGCTTCCACTAAGACGCTTTACGATATTGACGTCACCGAAATGCTTTAAAATATGTTGACGTTACATACACAAGCCAAAAGCCATCGGTGGGATAAATTCGTTATACAGTGTTTTACAGGGGGGGGGGGGGTGTACAAAAATATATTGGGTCGATGAAAAAAGTTGTATTGGGCTCGGCTTCGCCTCGCCCAATACAACTTTTTTCATCGACCCAATATATTTCTGTATCCCCCCTGTAAAACACTGTATAACTAATAATATCCCCCCATAAAACTCAAATGGTTGCACCCTAACGACCCTACTATTGACGATTTTTAAATAATTTTAAAAAAATCACCATATACCTCTAGTGTAAAAATTCAATACATTGTAGGTGGCGCCAGTGAAATGAATTAGAGCTGCGCTCGCATAAATCAAAATTGTGTTTTTAAAGGTCTATAAGGCACGGTCAATTTCATATTCTGGGGGGGGGGGGGGGCTTGGGTATTTTTTTCGAAAAATATAATTATGCTCTGAATTTTGACGAAAAAAAAAAAAAAAAAAAAAATTTGCTTATGGTGTGACAGAAAAAAATAATCTTGCTCTTACAAGTAATCTGAATTTTAAGAAAATTTTGGCTCGCTTCGCTCATATGAAGATCTTCGCGCTCGCCATTCTTTAGTCCGACTTGCAGACCTACGACGGTGTTTTTATCTGTTTTTTCGTCTTCGGTCTGACTGCTATGCATAGGCAAAACTTGAGAATTTCGGTGCGAAAATAATTTTGGCAAGTCGTCCCTTTTTTTGATAAATTCCAGTCTCTTCAACCAAAAAATAAGTCACCCAGTCCTCCTGCCCCTAAAAAATTTCCCTCTAGGCCTGGTTTCACCTCTGTGCGCATGACAAAATGTAGACGATCAGAGGAAAATCGGAAGAGAAGAAGAGGCGAAACTAGGCTTGGAGGGGACATTTTAGGGACAGGAGGACTGGGTTTTTTCTGTTTTTGGTTGAAGAGACTGGAATTTGTCAAAAAAAAAAAAAAAAAGGACGACTTGCCGAAATTAATTTCGCACCGAAATTCTCAAGTTTTGCATATGCATAGCAGTCAGACCGAAGACGAAAAAACAGATAACACCGTCGTAGGTCTGCAAGTCGGACTAGCCTTTCTTTTCTTCTTTAAAAGTTTAAAGGCAAAAATATCAAAAGTATACATGTGACCGAAAAAAGGGGGCTTCCTTAAATACATTATCAATATCATTTATTACTATTAATAGATACATGTATCACAAAAGAGTCTAAAATTTATATACAATCTTGGAAGGAGAATTTAATTAAGTTTTTCACTAGTTTACATTTCTAAATTAAATTTTTTTCCTAAAAAGACCGTCCCCTCAGGCCCTCTTCCATTTTACATGACCTTATATACATTTATATTATATTGTAAAAATCTTTGATCTCTCTCAGTTAAGAAGTGAATACAAGTTTTACATAAAAATTTAGTAAATATAAATGTTTAGAGCAATTTAAGTAAAAATAAAGAATTTCCGTTGAAATAACACAAACATTCTTCATATACACATCAATTGTTAGAAAAAAATTTCCTTGCTCCAACTTTGCGAGGAAAAAATAATTTTGCCCCGGTCCGGAGCGAAAAAAATAATCTTGCTCCGACAACCCCCCCCCCCCCCCCCCCCGAATATCAAATGGACCGTGCCTAACTGCAAATGTATGCGTTAGATTTGCATGAGAGGAATGAGAATGTATACTTTCATATGAAAAGAAAAATTTTGCGTTCCAAAATTTTGTGAAAATTAATTAATTTTCAGGGACACCGTCCTTTTTATATAAGCATATTCAGGCCAAGCACAGCAATTTGAATTGGAGGTGTGAATATGGTAATTTATATAAAATCATTTTAATGGAAACGAAGTTATAACAGACATTTGAAATCATGTACATCCTTTGACAAATAAGTCTGAATATGATATTGAGATTTTAAAATAAAACCTAGTTTCTGATGTATCACCTTGCCATCACAAGTCATAGCTAAATAGCTCAATGGATTACGGTACAAAATAAGGATATCTGAATGATAAATACTGGAAGGGATTGTCGTCCTGATCTACTCTGTTCGCATTGCTACTGTCTGTATCGTCGCTCACTCTAGGATAAACTGGCTTTAAAATTTCTTCTGTAGAAAAAATGAAATGATCGCTGAGCGATATAAGTCACCTACCGGCGTAAATGTATGTCCTGCATCTCTTTTCATCATTTCATTATCTGCATTAGAACCGAAGAAAAATCTGGAAAACTGAAATGTTCATGAAATTTGCCAAGTCCAAGGGCCATAACTCTTGTAAAAATAGGTCAATCAAAACCAAACTCAATCTGTATCACATTGAGATATATCCACAAACCAAAAATGAGTTCAAGTTATGCAACAACAGCGAAAAAAGTCAGGAAAACTGAAAATGTGACAGACGAACTGACAGACCGAGAGGAAACTAAGAGTCCCCTTCGGCGTTGACGGTAGGTGACTAAAAAATCCTCTATAACAGAAGTGAAGTAGCTTTGCATCAATAGATAAACTAAAGATGAAACAATGAATGATATTCGAGATGTTTAATTTTGGAATACAAAATAAACGCTAAAAAGAATTGAAGAATGACCTGAAATTTCCTATTCAACTTGTAACTAAGTATAAAGCTAGTAAAATGAGTTAAAGAAGATCCTGACGATAATCTCAACAGCACTCACAATAGAGCACAAAATTAAACATCGACGGACCCCTAGCAAGCTAGAGGTGGGACCAGGTGCCCGGGAGGAGTAAGCATCCCCTGTTGGCTAGCCGCACCCGCCGTCGATGTTTATGAAGCATGGAAATGAAAATATATAAAATTCATGCACTGTCTGACATTATGTCTGTATTGAAAGTGCTATGGCGACAATGTCAGGGAAGTATATTCAAAACACTTACTGTCAAACCCCTCGCGGGGAAAGTAGCATGTTCTTTTCTATCAGAAATAGTCTCATTTTGTAACTATATACCTTTTTGGATCTAGCTTTGTCATCAAGATTTCACACGAAACACTCCTCGCCCTTAGTATTTCTCCAAGCTTCAACACGCCTGCACCTCTTGGATCTAAGCCCCAGAATGATGAAAAGAATGTCTCATTGTTAAGACTCTCAGTTGATCTAGCATTATATGTTCCGGTTTTAGCTTCTTTGTACAGTTGTATCAAACGCTCACAGATGAAAAGAAAACAACTGAAAAGAACCACGGGGATACTAGCTACATGCGTTGTTGGTGGAGGAAATTGTTTTTAATCTTTGTAATGACAATCCAAGAGGAATTCCCCTAAGTTCATAAGTCGTCTTACACGTTCTTGAGCAGATGTTCCCTTTTCATATACTGCTTCAAACCATTCTCTTATTAATTTACAGAAATGCTCTTCATTGTTGTCCCAATTTTGACACAAAGCTTGTTCAATAGGAACATGCAATATCATTACTCTGTATGACGAAAAGATCATCAACGAAAGCAGGGTTGAGACCAGTTCCAATTTTTTTACAGATTTTTTTGCAACTTTCAGCCTTGTGTTAGCTTTGATTCCTGGGGCAGGGAATCCTTTTCGACAACAATGTGCTCTATGATTTGTCAAAATACGATGATGATCTAAGAAGCGAAATATATTTCTCTTGTCCTCAGCATCGGGATAGAAAAACCAATCATGCTTAGTTCAAAACCAAGACATGCCGTTTTTCCACTGAAATTAAGTCCTGGTGGTCTTTTTCTTTTTTCGACCAGAGCAACTTAACGGAAATTTTCTTCAACGAGTCCTTCTTTACGAGCCTCATTTTCTCTCGAATCAACTGCTTCAGTGACTTTGGAGATAATTTATTTCGAACACCTACAAGAAACATGGAATTCCCGGCTAATTCAGAAAAAGGTGAACAAAGTCAGCTTTTCAATTGGTTTGCTTCAAATTTTCCCTTTGAGCATGTTGGGTAATACTGTTTGGACAACACGTGCGCAGAATCTGTAGTTCTTGCTTCGTGAAATTGTAAAGATGTGTGGAAAAGAATTTCTACTCATACTACTCCATTTAGTCTTTTATGAGTAGCATTCAGTGACAGAGAGTGATGAAAGGTGCGGTAGTCGTCATCGATAAAGACTAGTAATAGATTCAGATGTTTCCTGGACTTCAATCTCTCTCAGTGCATGCCTCCATAAGCATATGATGTTGTTTTTTGAAAGAAAGAACGTTTGAAAGATTTCTGTTTGTAAGAGTGATTTCCCATTCAATTCTTTCAGGTATACCAAGCTTCGTAATTCGACAACATTTTTGTGGTGTTTGGAGGAAAGGTCTCCCAGCAAATTGTCGGAATTCCAATGGGGACCAATTGTGCCCTACTCCTTGCCGACAGTTTCCTTTACTCGTACGAAGCTGAATTCCTTCCATCTTTGGTCTCTGAAGGGAAAATATACTTAGCTTCTTACTTCAACTTCACTTACAGATACATAGACGATGTGTTGTCCATCAATAATCCAAAATTCGCGGATTACCTCAGCAGAATCTATCCTTCGCATGAACAACTCACTCTATAACAAACGTGACGACTTCAATTTCAGCATTACATACTTTCCTTTTCTGAGTAGCAACATCTCTTCATCGCCAGCTTATGGCATGTTCATATCTCAGTTTATACGCTATGCCAGAGAAAGTACCAAATATACGGATTTTGTTCTGAGAGCTGGGCGTCTTTCAGATAAGCTTCTCATTTGTGACCGACTAACATCGTCACTGAGGAAGTTCTACGGTCGATATGGGGAACTCGTCACACACTATGATGTCCCACTCTCCAGAATGGTGGATGATATTCTGTCATAGACCATTTGAACCATCCAACCAAAGATTGTACTCTATGTCTTCCGAAATGGAAGTAACCAGATGTGACAGTTCTACCGAATTGAAGCGGCGGGTGTTGCATGCAAGCAGGAGATGCTTACTCTTCCTGGGCACCTGGTCTCACTCCCATATCGGGAGTTCGCTTCTTTTCATGTGGTGGAGGTTTTTGTTTGTTTGCTTTGGTTCCTGTTTTATCCTGATTTTGTATGCCTTCGGTTTCTGAATTATCGATTTTGTGCTGTATACAGGGATATGCTCATTATCCATATGTCATTGTGACAACAATGAAGTGCATTTCGGTAAATTAATGAGCAGTGAAGGAAAAGGGAATATCTTCTCAAGAACGTGTAAGACGACTTATGAACTTCAGGGAATTCCTACAAAGATTAAAAACAATGTCCTCCACCATCAACGCATGTAGGTAGTATCCCTGTGGTTCTTTTCAGAGTTCTTTTTTTCATCTGTTGCGTTTTCAAGAGAAGCTAAATAAAGCCTGCGATCACACAGCAAGATACGCCCGTTGGGATTTTTTCGCAACATCAAAATATCTAAGTCCCATTACTCCATAAGGACAAATCGGATGAACCTGAAAATCGAAAGGCGGCTTCATCTTCAAAGTTTGATCACAATGTACAAATATCATGAAAATCTGTTGAAGCATATTCAAGTTATTGCGTTCCATGCACCTATATTTAGCCCTTAGTTTAACATGTATGTGCATGAAAGAAAGGAGGAGATCTCCAACAACACTAGGTTGCAGCACCCACAGCAAAATTCCAAAACACCCATGCAAAAAAACACAGAACAGATACCCACAGAAAGAGACGCAAAAGGGACAAGGAACACCAACTTACAACATAGAAACATGAAACACAAAAGACTACACATAAACCAACGAGACCAATGGGCAACCGGTGCCGACTTAGGACGGCCATCTGCCACGTAAATAGCAGACGGTGTGGTTATCCTGGATTACGTGCGCACAACCCTCCCACTATTCCGATTTCCCAGAGGTCTCGAAGAACGCACAATTATGGTGTAAAACAACCTCCTCACTGTTAGGTGACCACACACAAACAAGACCGTAAAACACAGGGGTCCAAGCAACACAGATGAATATGTAAATGGATATAAAAAGAGGACGTGCGTAATACATATAACAACCCCCCCCCCCCCCATTACACATAATTTCTGGATTATGTGACGAAAAATTTAAGAACCCATTATATATGTCAAAGAGCATCCTTTCTACCTTAAGTATAAAAAATTTCAAAACATTTTGACCAGAAATAGATTTTTAAAGAATTTTTAACTATTTAAGTTTATTTTTTCATTGTATTTAAATATCCAAGTTCAATAACTCCGTAACGACAAATCGGATAAACCTGAAAATCAAAAGGCAGCTTCTTCTTCAAAGTCTGATCACAATGTAGAAATATCATGTAAATCCGTTGACGCATATTCAAGCTATTGCATTCCATGCGCCTATATTTTGCTCTTAGCTTAACATGTATGTGCATATAACCCCCCCTCCCATTACACATATCTCAATTATGCAACCAAAAAATTAAAACCCCGTTAGATATGTCAAAGAGCATCCTTTCTTCCTTAAGTATACAAAATTTCAAAACATTTTGACTAGAAATAGATTTTTAAATAACTTTTAACTATTTTAGTATATTTTCACTGTATTTTGAAATATCTAAGTCTCATAACTCCGTAACGACAAATCAGATGAACCTGAAAATCGAAAGGCGGCTTTCTCTCCATAGTCCAATTATAATGTATAAATATCACGAAAATCCGTTGACGCATATTCAAGTTATTGCGTTCCATGCGCATATATTTTGCCCTAAGCTTAATAAGTATGTGCATATAACCCACCCACCCCTCCCCATTACACACAATAACTCGGTTATGTGACAAAAAAATTAAAGATCCGTTACATATGTCAAAGAACATTCTTTCTACTTGAAGTATACACAATTTTAAAACATTTCGACCAGAAATAGATTATTGAACAATTTTTAACTATTTTAGTATATTTTCACTGTATTTTAAAAATCTAAGTCCCTTAACTCTGTAACGACAAATTGGATGAACCTGAAAATCGAAAGGCCGCTCCCTCTCAACAGTCCAATGAAAATCCGTTGACGCATATTCAAGTTATTGCGTTCCATAATCGGACGGACAGACGGACGGACTTCGCCATACCATAATACGACCCGTCAAATAACGGGCGTATAAAAAGGAACATATTATTGTCAATATTGAAACCTTTTTTGGCATATAACATTGTTTAGGTATGAGGATCACTGACGAGGGTTAAGTACCCGAAAAGTGCATGTCTGGTCCATGTTGCCATTTTATCTGCTCTTAAATGATGCTATTCAATTTGAAGACGTTTACATTTATACCACTTGGTGAGTGTCACTGCTGGTGGACCAGGAGTCCCCGAGGGCACATGTAGCCAAGTTCGATCAATTTCGGTTGATCGTTTCTTCAACGCATTCTAAAATTCCTGTTATCAAAATTTCTTGAAATGTCTAAAACGTGGGTCCTGTTGCATCATATCCCACTCATCCTGCTACGTCTTTCGGTACGCTTTTTCGACATATTAACTTTCAAACTTTTTTTGGCATATTACATTGTTTAGGTTTGAGGATCACTGACGAGGCTTAAGTACCCGAAACGTGCATGTCTGGTCCATATTGCCATTTATCTGTTCTTAAATGATTCTATTCAATTTGAAGAAGTTAACATATATGCTCTATAGTACCAATTTTGTTGTACTAGACACGCGTTTCGGATATTTTAATTCTCCTCAGTAGTACTTCATGCGAAACAGCTTTAAATAAAGCCAAAGTGAATTTTTCTGGCCCCATCTACAATACAGAGCTTTAATTTCCTCTTGCCAAAATGAGTGGCTCCAAATTTTGTGTAGATCTAGGGTTTATTCAGAAGCGTATTTAAGTGGAATATTTGGCAAAAAATCGTTGGAGGGTTTTCCATTTCCCTCTTCACTTCCACCAAGGACAAGCGGTATTGCTGATCATTCCTTTTTAACCTCAGTTTTTTGTGAGGTTGATATTCCCTGTTGTTGCAAAATGTCTGACCTTTGACTGATTTGAACTCACCGATGAATGTTACATGTGTTTCCTTAAACTCGGACACTCTGATATCTACAACCTTTTCTGACTTTCTTGTCGGACGTCTCGGACACGCATTCGCAAAAACACGCTTTACTTCCTTTTCGATCAAACGCCATAATTCCTCATCAAATTCAACGTGAAAGCCTGTACTTGATTCTTCTGACCAAGAAATAAAGACTATCTAAGTAACGGTATAACCCAGTGCACTTTTTAGAAAACTTATATTTGTACATCTGAATCGATGGGTTTCTTTTCCGTCACAGATTACAAATCATCGACATGTGGTGACCTTTGTATTGCCTAGTCTTTCCTTTTGGACAATATTTACTGGTGCATATTTGGTACACCTGAAAGAATTGTAAGGGAAAATCACTGTTACATACAGAGATATTTCAAACGTTCTCTCTTTGCCTCAACAAAACAACATCACATGCTTATGGACGCATGCACTGAGAGAGATTGAAGTCCAGGAAGCATCTGAATCTATCACTTCAAGACATGAAAGTGACTTCATCGATGAAACAGGATTGATCTTTAGTGAATACGACTATCGCACATTTCAACACTCGCTGTCACTGAATGCTACTCCTAAAAGACAGCATAAATGGAACAATATGAGTAAAAACTCTTTTCAACTCATTTTTACCGATGTAGAAAAAATTAACAACAATTTCACGAAGCAAGATCTACAGATTCTGCTCACGTGTTGTCCAAGAAATATTATCCAACATGTTCAAAGGAGAAGTTTTGAAGCAAACAAATTGTAAAGCTGACTTTGTTCAACTTTTTTCTGAATTAGCCGGGAATTCCATGTTTCTTGTTAATCTTCGGAATAAATTATCTCCAAAGTCACTGAAGCAGATGATTCGAGACAAAATGAGGCTCCTCATAAAGAAGGACTCGTTGAACAAAATTTCCGATGAGTTGCTTTGGCCGAAAAAAGAAAGAAAGAAAAGACTGGAGAAAAGAACACCAGGACTTAATTTCAGTCGAAAAACTGCGATGTCTTGGTTTTGAAACAAAACATGATTGGTTTTCCTATCCCGATGCTGATGATAAGAGAAACATATTTAGCTTCTTAGATCATCATCATCTTTTGACAAATTGTAAAAATGCATTGTTGTCGAAAAGGATTCCCTGCCCTAGGAATCAAAGCTAGTGCCTTGCTGAAAAAAATCTGTAAAGAAAATTGAACTTGTCTCTACCCTGCTTTCGTTGAGAATCGTGTCAACATACAGAGTAATGCTATTGCATGACTAACATTTAATCTTCCTGTTTAACAAGTTTTGTGTCAAAATTGGGACAACAATGAAGGGCATTTCGGTAAATTAATGAGCAGTGGCATTCTCAGAAACCCAGGCTCAATTGAGATAAGAGTAAGCGCAATCGAGCCTGGGTTTTCGAGGATGGAGCAGTGGATGAAAAGGGAATATCTGCTCATGAACGTGTAAGACGACTTATGAACTTAAGGGAATTCCTACAAAGATTAAAAACAATTTCCTCCACTATCAACGCATGTAGAAAGTATCCCTGTGGCTCTTTTCAGAGTTCTTTTTTTTCATCTGTGGGCGTTTTCAAGATACAACTGTACAAAGAAGCTAAAAAGGGAACATATTATTGTCAATATTGAAATATATGTTCTATAGTACCAATTTTGTTGTACCAGACACGTGTTTCGGATATTTTAATTCACCTCAGTAGAACTTCATGCCAAACAGCATTAAATAAAGCCAAAGTGAATTTTCCTGGCGCCATCTACAATACAGAGCTTTAATTTCCTCTTGCCAAAACGAACGGCTCCAAATTTTGTGAAGCGTATTTAAGTGAAAAATATGGCCAAAATCGTTGAAGAGTAGGCGCAAGGAGCTTAATTCTAAACATGATCGAAAAAATATGCCGAAATCCAGCTAATGACAGATATACAATGAGGGAGATACCCCTTAGTTTTAGAAATTTATGTCTAATTTGATGACAGGAAATCTAGAATATATTTCAATGCAGTGCGTAAACGCTATTTTAAAACTAGGTGAGCGATATCCTCGGGAGTTTACAGTCCACCAGCAGCGATACCAGCCTAGTGGTTGAAATTGTCAATATTGAAGTATATGTTCTACAGTACCCATTTTGTTGTAGGTGTTTCGGATCAACTGAGACATTCTTTTCATCATTCAGGGACTTAGTTCCAAGAGGTGCAGGCGTGTTGAAACCTGGAGAAATACCAAGGGCAATGAGTGTTTCCTGTGAAAACTTGATGACTAAGCTAGATCTAAACAGCATAAAAACGGGCTTGTCTTGATATTGACTTAGGCCACCCTAAATAAATTCTACGTTTAACGTCCAGGTTCAATCTTCAAACCTATGAGGGAGGGAGGAAAATAAAAAAACAAACGAAATATTCAAACAAAGTCTTGATTCAATAGAAATTAATAATTACACATTAAATTGATTAAAAATTACATTGTGACCTCTTTCATGAAATGACACGAAAACTTATAAGCAATATATAAAGATAATTATGCAGAATAAGGCTGAGACAGATGGAAACTTGCCCATTCTCTGAAGTTAATGAAACTGGAACATGACAGTATGTGTTGCCATATGAAACAAAATGACCATAGGATATCAGCTCGCATTAGGAGGAATATTGGGGTTACAAAGGGAAGGAACAGAGCCAAGGACTTGAAAACTCTTGCAATGAAGCTCAATGTTTTTGCTTTCTCCTATAATATAAGACTTTGACCTAGATATTTGGAGGGGGCTTGGGTAGAACTCTATATATGCTTGCCGTAGGATCATCAGAGTATCATAGGACTACCTCTACTATCTCTTGTCAGACATTTTAGTGATTTTGTCAGTCCAAACACTGAAAAGAACTACATGTACAATCTTTTGTCAGTCTGAAAGAATTTTTGTCAGATGTTTTCTTCGGACTGACACTTTTCGACATCTCTGTCCTTGGTAGAATATTATCTCCACTGATGACGGGTAGATACCAAGAAGCAAGACTTAGATTCTGAAATGTCTTTGAGACACTTGCACAGTTTACAGGTACAAGGACCATTAAACATCATGAAACTGAAAGTGTTTTATGTATTATATACTCTATCATACTGCAGTATCTGAGTACAGTAGCAACTTTTCTTTGGTTTCCATGCAGGCAATCTTGTATCAGGATATACTGCAACCTTTTGTACACTATATTATACTAGCCCTCGCTATTTTCAAAGAACTAAGTTCGTTTGTGAAGACTAAAACGTCTCAGAAAGACAAGAAAGATGTTTGAACTCCCCTTATTTTCTTTTATGGAAACTACATGTAGAAAGTGAATGTAAGTTGAAGAATTGTGACGCTTACGAAAATCCGGATCGTGCAAGTCGGGACTTTCAAAATAATGTTTGTTTTTTATTTTTTGAAATTTTCCAAAACCTACGCGCGCGGGGGACGTTAAACGTAGAATTTATTTAGGATGGCCTTATGAAATGTTTGTGTCTTAGACACGTTTGTACAAACGTAACAACTGTTATGGGTCAGAATACCCCAAAACGCCAGCAAAAATCAGACAAAGACAGAATAAAAATTTACAAGTTTAATTATGTACAAAATATATATATTTCAAATGATTACAACTTACAATACAATGTCCGGATCAAAGTGTCCGTTACGGTCCACAAAATCTATCGAATGTTTGATTTCCGGTAATCACAAACGTTCTCGAAAGATCGGTGTCCAAACGTTGTTAAATGGATTAAAGTCTCAACAAATAAGGTGTCCCAGTATATCAGAATAGATGAATGAATCGTGTCTACGAATGTGTACGAATGTCCCTTCAACACAGTTCCTCAGAGGTATATATACTTAATACAAATGAATTTACCAGAAGCTTCTAGAACACTGACTCATTACAAATGATTAACAATAGAGTAAATTCTAGAAATCACAGTCATGTGATGATAATGATGTAATAAAGAACATACTGGAATATTCTCTAATGAGATAAACATAACATAGTAAAATCTAGAAAGAATTATTATGAAATCATAATACAACATGACTAAGTACATGTGTACCTACACATAAAGTAAAACTAAAATAATACATGACCCACAACACCTCCCCCTTTAAAAAAAGTTTGAATGTCAATGAAAACTTAGGTGGTAAATTCTTTAAAAATCACTCGTGAAATTCTCGATAGTGCATCTGCAATCACATTGTCTTTGCCCTTGATATGGTAAATAATGATATTGTACTCTTGCAACAATAAACTCCACCTTGTAAGTCTTTGATTCTTGTTTGACATTTTGTGCAAAAATGTGAGAGGGTTGTGGTCAGTATATACAAGAATGGGATGTAAAGTAACATTCAAATAAACATCAAAATGTTGTAAAGCTAACAATAATGCAAGACACTCTTTTTCAATAGTAGAGTAATTCTTTTGACATTTTGTCAATTTCTTTGAAAAATAACAAACAACTCTATCTACACCATCATCATTTTCTTGAAACAAAGCAGCCCCGATTCCTACGTCACTGGCATCAACAGTAAGCTTAAATTGCTTATCAAAATTTGGAGCTGACAGGACAGGACTATTCATAAGAACACATTTGATTTTCTTAAAAGATTCGTCACAGTCATTGGTCCATGCAAAATTCACTATCTTTTGTAACAGATTGGTAAGTGGACCAACAACTGACGAGAAATTTGGACAAAATTTTCTGTAAAATCCTGCCATTCCCAAGAATCTCATTATATCTTTCTTATTGGTAGGAATCGGGAACTTTGAAATAGCTTCCACCTTGGCCATGATAGGAGTAACAAAACCTTGACCTACTTTGTGACCCAAATATTCTACAGTCGCATGACAAAATTCACTTTTCGCAAGGTTCACTGTGAGGTTTGCTTTCGCCAGTATGTCGAAGAAAGTACGCATGATTCGGAGATGATCATTCCAGGTGTCGCTGTAGATGATGACGTCATCGATGTACGCCTCGCATCCTTCGAGATGATTTAGGAGCGAATGAATCATCCTCTGGAATGTGGCTGGTGCGTTTTTCATACCAAAGGGCATTACTTTATATTGGTATAGCCCATCTGGAGTCGCAAATGCCGATATTTCTCTGGCTCTCTTGGTAAGCGGGACCTGCCAATAGCCTTTTAGCAAGTCAAATTTACTGACAAATTTTGCACTGCCAATTTTATCTATACAGTCATCGATTCGTGGGATCGGATAAGAGTCAGTTTTGGTGACTGAATTGACTTTTCTAAAGTCCGTACACAATCGGTAAGTTCCGTCTGGCTTCGGAACAAGAATACATGGGGAACTCCAATCACTATTGCTGGGTTCAATAATGTCATTTTCAAGCATGTATTGAATTTCTTTCCGCATGTATTGAAGCTTTATCGGGTTTAACCGATAGGGATGTTGTTTGATAGGTGACGCATCACCTACAATGACGTCATGATGAGATGCATTCGTCTTTTTTGGAACGTCCGGAAAGATGGTCGTATATTCCCGCATTAATTGGTGCACTTCCTCTTTTTGATGCACGGTCAGATGTCCGAGTTTCACTTCCGGATTTGTCAGAATTTCAGAATTCTTCAAACGGACACTTTGAGCAAAGTCTTTTTCGGCAGTCTCTTTATTACATTCAGATTCAACACAATTTTCTAATGTATTTACATTGGCCAAAGTGGAAACTGATTTTACAAAATTTCGGTCACTTCTATCAAAATACTCTTTCAACATGTTAACATGACACACTCTTTTTTCTTTTCGCCGACCTGGTGTCTTAACCACATAGTTAACATCACTAATTTTACTCTCAATCTCATAAGGACCGAAATATCTAGCTTGCAAAGGATGACCAGGGATAGGCAAAAATACAAGAACTTTATCGCCTGGTTTAAAAACTCTGTTTCTAGCATCTTTGTCATACCATGTTTTCATTTTCATTTGTGATGTTTTGAGATTTTCTTGAGCTAATTTGCAAGCATTATATAATTTCTCTTTGAAATTAGACACATAGTCTAGGAGATTCAAATCGCTAGTCTCAGTGAACCATTTTTCTTTCAATAACTTCAATGGCCCCCTGACCGTATGCCCAAAAACTAGCTCAAAGGGACTGAACCCCAGGGACTCCTGAACCGCTTCTCGTCCCGCAAACAACACGAGGTGAACCCCTTCATCCCAGTCTTTTCCATACTGGTGACAATATGTTTTCATCATAGTTTTAAGGGTCTGATGAAAGCGTTCAAGTGCCCCCTGGGACTCAGGATGGTACGCAGAAGACTTATACTGCCTGATACCTAGCTCATGCATAACCTGCTGAAACAATCCTGACATAAAATTCGAACCCTGATCTGACTGAATAGCCTTGGGAGCACCTATGAAACTGAAAAACTTTGTAAGGGCCTTAACTATGGTCTTTGCCTTAATATTCCTAAGAGGTATGGCTTCAGGAAACCTAGTCGAAGTACACATAATTGTCAATAAGTACTGATTCCCTGACCTAGTCCTAGGCAAAGGACCTACACAATCAACTAACACCCTACTAAAAGGTTCCTCAAAGGCTGGAATGGGTTGGAGGGGAGCAGGTGGTATAACTTGATTGGGTTTACCTACCATCTGACAACTATGACAAGACTTACAAAACTCAGACACATCTTTTCTCAACTTAGGCCAGTAAAAGTGACTTAAAAGACAGTATATTCTCGCAGTGGTATCAACCAGATGTGGATTTTAAAGAATTCGAAGGAACTTTTAGAACATCTGAAATCCACTCATTTTAGTAAAGTTCATTCGATCAAAGCCTTTGATTTTTCGACACTTTACACTACAATTCCACATTCTAAATTGAAAGAAAGACTCGCAAAAATTATAAGTAATGCGTTTACAAGTAAGAGCGGTAATCGCAAATACAAATTTATTGTTGTGAACTATGACAAAACCTACTTTGTAAAAGAAAAGTCCGATTCTGAAAATAAGTACACTGAAACAGATATTATTCAGATGTTAAACTTTTTGATCGACAACATTTTTGTGGTGTTTGGAGGAAAGGTCTTCCAGCAAATTGTCGGAATTCCAATGGGGACCAATTGTGCCCCACTCCTTGCCGACATTTTTCTTTACTCGTACGAAGCTGAATTCATTCAATCTCTGGTCTCTGAAGGGAAAAGATACTTAGCTTCTGACTTCAACTTCACTTACAGATACATAGACGATGTGTTGTCCATCAATAATCCAAAATTCGCGGATTTCCTGAGCAGTATCTATCCTTCAGAGCTTGAAGTCAAAGAAACTACAGATACAAATAATTCAGCATCCTATTTGGACATAATGTTGTCCTACGACACTGATGGTCACATGAACACCTCACTCTATGACAAACGTGACGACTTCAATTTCAGCATTACAAACTTTCCTTTTCTGAGTAGCAACATTCCTTCATCGCCTGCTTATGGCGTGTTCATATCTCAGTTGATACGCTATGCCAGAGCAAGTACGAAATATACGGATTTTGTTCTGAGAGCTAGGCGTCTTTCAGATAAGCTTCTCAGTCAGGGATATGCTTGTGACCGACTAACATCGTCACTGAGGAAGTTCTACGGTCGATATGGGGAACTCGTCATACACTATGATGTCCCACTCTCCAGAATGGTGGATGATATTCTGTCATAGACCATTTGAACCATCCAACCAAAGATTGTACTCTATATCTTCCAAAATGGAAGTAACCGGATGTGACAGTTCTACCGAATTGAAGCGACGGGTGTTGCATGCAAGCAGGAGATGCTTACTCTTCCTGGGCACCTGGTCTCACTCTCATATCGGGAGTTCGCTTCTTTTCATATGGTGGAGGTTTTTGTTTGTTTGCTTTTGTTCCTGTTTTATCCTGATTTCGTATGCCTCGGTTTCTGATTTTCTGAATTATCGATTTTGTGCTGTAAACAGGGATATGGTCATTATCCATATTTGTCATCCTATTATAAGTCTTATTGACACCTAAATGACCTGCCATGGGTGTGTCGTGAGCTAAACTCATGATGTCCCGCGATACACTACTGGAACCACTATCTGGTGAACGACCCGCCAAACGTCATTAGGGGGTGCATCGGGTGGTCTCCATTTCCACATGAGGATGCCATCTTGTATGTAGAAGCACTCTCCGACTTTGTCTGTTTCTTCTCGGGGAAGGGCCCTCTTGCTTAGTCGGATGATCTCCGGATCTTTAGTTTGCTCGGAGAGGAGCTGCTCACGGCTTAAGGCATCTGTATCACTGTCTAATTGCGGATGGGAATCATCACCAGGTACTGTCGGAGACTTGTCAACATGAAGTGATACTGACGTCTCAGGTACGTTGTCATCAATAGTAGACATGAATGTGTCAGAAAGGTCTATATCTTCGGAGGGATGGTCCCCGTTAAGTGCAGAAGTACTCTCAGCCTCTTTTTGTCTCTTCCTGGCCATTGCCCTGGTAACTGCGCAGGCTGGGTACAAGTCGTCGTCTTCATCATCAGACACGACATCGGACGTGATTTTCTCACAAACAATCGGATCGGCTACAACTTTGCCGCCAGCTAAATCGTTGCCAAGCAACAAGGAAACGCCTTGAACAGGAAGAGTAGGTCGAACACCTACGATAACAGGTCCAGTAATTAAGTCTGACTTCAAATAAATGTTATGAAGGGGAACATCAATGACGCCTAGCTCAACATCCTGTAATAAAACTGACCTACCAGTAAAAGTGTGCTCAGACAAAGGCAATGAACCCTCTAACAATAAAGTCTGGGCAGCACCAGTATCTCTCAAAATCTGAACAGGCAACGCTTCGCTAGAATCACTGAGTGAAACAAATCCCTGTGACAAAAAGGGCTTATAATGATCCTCCACAAAATCACCAGAACTGGACTTAGAACCCTGAATCTCAGGAGTGTCAGAACAAATCGAATCTAAGGCTTTCCTATCATTTCTAACAGATGCACAGGCCTGTGACTTAAGTTCTTTTTTCTTCTTAAGCTTCAAACACTCACCAATAACATGACCTTTTTTCTTACAATAATTGCATGTAGGAAGCGACCCCACCCCTGGGGATGCCTCAGAACGCTCGGACCTAGGACCGGACGTAGAACCACCTTGAGATGGTGACTGGGAACTAATGGACGACTGAGACTCTTGTAAATTTTTCTTTGGAAAATCTGACGTTTTTGCGCTATCGCTAGATTGAGTTTTCGACACGAAATTTTTCTTATGAGTGAGAGCATACGTATCAGACAAAACAGCGGCTTCTTCAACAGTTTTTACATTTTTGTCTTCCAAATGAGTTCTTAAATCTTGATGTACACACTCTTTGAACTCTTCTATCAGAATTATTTGACGCAAATTGTCAAATGAATTGGGAATTTTCTTAGATCGAAACCACTGATCAAATAAATCTTCTTTTTCTCGAGCAAATTCAACATATGTTTGATTTTCAATTTTTTTGTACTTTCTAAACTTTTGACTGTACGCCTCAGGTACTAACTGATATGCTCTCAAAATCGTGTCCTTGACCTTGTCATAGTCTGAACTCTCAGCAATACTGAGCGCCGAGTACACTTCAGCCGCTTTGCCAATAAGTACGCTTTGTAACAAAGTTGGCCAAAAATCACGTGGCCACTTCAGATTGGCCGCGATTTTCTCAAAATGTGGAAAATATTTGTCCACGGACTTTTCTTGAAATTTTGGTACTAATCGGATGTTTTTGGCGGCGTCGAATTCAGACTTGACAAGCTAAGGAACAGGATTTTCCTTAGCGCTTTTCTCTAACTTTAACTTTTCTAACTCAAACTGGAGTTCTTTCTCGTGCATACGTTCCTGTTTCTCTCTTTCTTCCTTTTCTCTTTCAAATTGTCTTATTTTTTCTTCTTTTTCAAATTGTCTTTCTTTTTCTTCTCTTTCAATTTGAAATTATCTTTCTTTTTCTTCTTTTTCAAATTGTAATTGTATTTTCATTTTCTCTAATTCAAACTCAAATTTTGACATTTTGGTTTCGCTTGAAACAGGTTCAACAGGAGAATCGTATGACGAAAAGATTTCCTTAGCTAAAAGCTCTTTAGCCGCAATATTTCTAATTCTTTGTTTTCTCATAGAAGATTTTACATCTAACTTCAAGTGAAGACCTAAACCAATCAAATCATCTTTCTTCAATGATTCGAACTCTTGTACAGTCGGCGATTTCAAAAATTCAGTGACCGAAAATACCATGATTGATTTCTGCTGGCAAAAGTTTTACTACAAAAAATTTTCCCTTTAAAAAAAACCGAACTTTATGTAAAGTGAAATATGGAGAGATTACGATCCCGGACGAGCCCCCAATTCAGTTATGGGTAAGAATACCCCAAAACGCCAGCAAAAATCAGACAAAGACAGAATAAAAATTTACAAGTTTAATTATGTACAAAATATATATATTTGAAATGATTACAACTTACAATACAATGTCCGGATCAAAGTGTCCGTTACGGTCCACAAAGTCTATCGAATGACTGGTTTCCGGTAATCACAAACGTTCTCGAAAGATCGGTGTCCAAACGTTGTTAAATGGATTAAAGTCTCAACAAATAAGGTGTCCCAGTATATCAGAATAGATGAATGAATCGTGTCTACGAATGTGTACGAATGTCCCTTCAACACAGTTCCTCAGAGGTATATATACTTAATACAAATGAATTTACCAGAAGCTTCTAGAACACTGACTCATTACAAATGATTAACAATAGAGTAAATTCTAGAAATCACAGTCATGTGATGATAATGATATAATAAAGAACATACTGGAATATTCTCTAATGAGATAAACATGACATAGTAAAATCTAGAAAGAATTATTATGAAATCATAATACAACATGACTAAGTACATGTGTACCTACACATAAAGTAAAACTAAAATAATACATGACCCACAACACAACGTATTAGTAAAGCTACTAGTCAGGGAAGTTTTATTACTTTTGTTGAGTTTTAAGAAACAATAAAGGTACGGTGTCCCTGAAAATAAATTATTTTTAAAAAATTTGATAATGCAAAATCTTTCTTCACATATGAAAGTTTACAGTAAGTGTTTTGAATATATTTCCCTGACACTATCGCCATAGTACTTTCTATATAGACATAACGTCAGTCAGTGCATGAGTTTGATATATTGTTTTCATTTTCGTGCTTAAACATCGACGGAGGGTGCGGCTAGCCAACAGGGGATGCTTACTCCTCCCGGGCACCTGGTCCCACCTCTAGCTTGCTAGGGGTCCGTCGATGCTTAATTTTGTACTCTATTGTGAGTGCTGTTGGGATTATCGTCAGGATCTTCTTTAACTCAATGACATTCTCATTTGTATAAATTTTAATTTCCAGGCGAATCCAACGTATACATTCGCAGTTATAGCCGTTTTAAAACGTCATTTTCAGTTTGGGGTGCGCAGCTCTAATTCATTTCACTTGCGCCACCAAGAATGTACAATACAGGTATATGGAGATTTGATTTTACCAATTCGGTTATATTATGGTCATTGCTGCATATTAAAAAAAAAACTTTATATAGCTTCTTTTACTATATTTAGACCCTTCGGAATAGATTTTACCTTTTCAATAAAAATTATTTTCAGGGACACTGTACTGTATCTTTAATATCAATTCTCTGTAAGGATCAAAATTAGATGGCCACGGCATGTCATGGATTTTGCTGATTTTTTTTACAAACTGTACCTTTGACAACCATTGACAACCCTGCTTTTGAATTATATAAGAATGAAATTTATCCACAAGAATTAACCCTTAACAAGGCAAATCTTTCAAATACAGAAACACCCTTTTTGGACCTAAATATCAAAATTGTAAACGGAAAGATTCATACAAGTGTATATGACAAAAGGGATGATTTTGGATTCAACATAGAAAATTTCCCTTGGCTTGACGGTGATGTTCCAAGATTACCGTCATACGGCATTTACATATCACAGCTCATCCGGTACGCTAGAGCATGTACTGATATTTTGGATTTTCACAGTAGAAATTTACAAATTACCAAAAAACTTTTAGGTCAAGGTTTCCGCTTTCATAAACTAGTTAAGACTTTCTGGAAATTTTACAAAAATTACAGTCAACTTCTTTTAAAATTCGGATCTACACATGCAACAGAGTACATTACTATGGGTATTACACAACCTGTCTTTTATGGTGATATGATAAACGAAATAAAAAGGATCAAAGGTAGGCAGCATAACCATCGAAAATGCGTCAGAATCATCAAACGCCTTTTATACCGTGGATATGATCCTAATGCCAGACGGACACTAGGCTTGGTACTTGACCAATCTACAGTCTTGTACAAGCGCATCCTTGAGACTTGCACTCTGACTGACTGTGACGACGGGACTCCATGACGGGCCCTGTCCAAACCTCTTTAGAGAAGACAGGGCCCCGACCACCTGTCCTCTCTGAATGTCAGTCGGACTCCTCGGGTGATTATATACATGAGCTCGCTACAGCCGGCAGAGCACGGACTGTATTACACATGCCCTCTTTTTATATCCATTTACATATTCATCTGTGTCTCTGGGGCCTCTGCGTTTCGCGGTCTTGTTTGTGTGATGTCATCTTACAGTGAGGAGGTTGTTTTACACCACAATTGTACGTTCTTCGAGACCTCTGGTTAATCGGAGAAGTGAGAGGGTTGTGCGCACGTAATCCAGGATAACCACACCATTTGCTACTTGCGTGACAGATGGCCGTCCAAAGTCGGCACCGGTTACCCATTGGTCTCGTCGGTTTATGTGTAGTCTTTTGTGTTTGATGTTTACATGTCGTGTGTCTCTTTTCCGTCTCGTGCTGTACTTGTCTTTTGTGTTTTTGCATCGGGTGTTTTGGTGTTTTACTGTTGATGCTGCAACGGGGTCTTGTTGGAGATCTCCTCCCTTCCTTTTACACCATAATTGTGCGTTCTTCGAGACCTCTGGGAAATCGGAATAGTGGGAGGGTTGTGCGCACGTAATCCAGGATAACCACACCGTCTGCTTTTTACGTGGCAGATGGCCGTCCTAAGTCGGCACCGGTTGCCCATTGGTCGCGTTGGTTTATGTGTAGTCTTTTATGTTTCATGTTTCTATGTTGTGAGTTGGTGTTCCTTGTCCCTTTTGCGTCTCTTTCTGTGGGTATCTGTTGTGTGTTTTTTGCATGGATGTTTTGGGATTTTGCTGTGGGTGCTGCAACCTAGTGTTGTTGGAGATCCCCTCCTTTCTTTGGTACATTAACAAGGAAAATAACCTTTATCGGACAATGAAATTGACGGTTGCCATGGAAACGAGGTCAGTCTACTTTTAGCCCTCACAAAACTGTGGAGTAAGCTATATTTGGACAATGTGTTCCCATGGAAATCACTTTTATAGCTTAACAACCTAGACATCTGTCACTATTTAAAACTTCTATTTTAAGAAAATCTATTCATTTTAAAGATATTTCATCCATAACACCTACATCAGCAAATCAAAAACAGCCAAATACAGGCATAAAAACAAGGCAAATTTTTCGCCCTTTTTAGTGCAATTTAGAGAATTTTTAACCACGAATAACTCTGAAGGCAGGCGTAATAGAATCTTTTGTTTTGTTGAAATGAAATAAATATGATCTGATTAACAAAATTAAGAAGAAAATTCAATGGGGAAAATTACCGTTTTCCTCAAATTCGCCATTAATGTTGGTTGCTATTGTTGTGGGTCATGTGTTATATTAGTTTTACTTTATGTGTAGGTACACATGTACTTAGTCATGTTATTTAATGATTTCATAATATTTTTTTCTAGATTTTACTATGTCATGTTTATCTCATTAGAGAATATTCCAGTATGTTCTTTGTTACATCATTATCATCACATGACTGTGATTTCTAGAATTTACTCTATTGTTAATCATTTGTAATGAGTCATTGTTTTAGAAGCTTCTGGTTAATTCATTGGTATTAAGTATAAATACCTCCGAGGAACTGTCTTGAGGGGGCATTCGTACACATTCGTAGACACGATTCATTCATCTATTCTGATATACTGGGATACTTTATTTGTTGAGACTTTAATCCATTTAACAACGTTTGGACACCGATCTTTCGAGAACGTTTGTGATTACCGGAAATCAAACATTCGATAGACTTTGTGGACCGTAACGGACACTTTGATCCGGACATTGTATTGTAAGTTGTAATCATTTCAAATATATATATATATATTGTACATAATTAAACTTGTAAATTTATATTCTGTCTTTGTCTGATTTCTGCTGGCGTTTTGGGGTATTCTGACCCATAACAGAATTGGGGGCTCGTCCGGGATCGTAATCTCTGCATATTTGCACTTTACATAAAGTTCGGTTTTTTTAAAAGGAAATTTTTTGTAGTAAAGTTTTTGCCAGCAGAAATCAATCATGGTATTTTCGGTCACTGAATTTTTGAAATCGCCGACTGTACAAGAGTTCGAATCATTGAAGAAAGATGATTTGATTGGTTTAGTTCTTCACTTGAAGTTAGATGTAAAATCTTCTATGAGAAAACAAGAAATTAGAAATATTGTGGCTAAAGAGCTTTAATCTAAGGAAATCTTTTCGTCATACGATTTTCCTGTTGAACCTGTTTCAAGCGAAACCAAAATGTCAAAATTTGAGTTTGAATTAGAGAAAATGAAAATACAATTTCAATTTGAAAAAGAAGAAAAGGAAAGACAATTTCAAATTGAAAAAGAAGAAAAAGAAAGACAATTTCAACTTGAAAGAGAAGAAAAAGGAAGACAATTTGAAAAAGAAGAAAGAGAAAGACAATTTGAAAGAGAGAAACAGGAACGTATGCACGAGAGAGAACTCCAGTTTGAGCTAGAAAAGTTGAAGTTAGAGAAAGGCGCTAAGGAAAATCCTGTTCCTTCGCCTGTCAAGTCTGAATTCGATGCCGCGAAAAACATCAGATTAGTACCAAAATTTCAAGAAAAGTCCGTGGACAAATATTTTCCACATTTTGAGAAAATCGCGGCCAATCTGAAGTGGCCACGTGATTTTTGGCCAACTTTATTACAAAGCGTACTTATTGGCAAAGCGGCTGAAGTGTACTCGGCGCTCAGTATTGCTGAGAGTTCAGACTATGACAAGGTCAAGGGCACGATTTTGAGAGCATATCAGTTAGTACCTGAGGCGTACAGACAAAAGTTTAGAAAGTACAAAAAAATTGAAAATCAAACATATGTTGAATTTGCTCGAGAAAAAGACGATCTATTTGATCAGTGGTTTCGATCTAAGAAAATTCCCAATTCATTTGACAATTTGCGTCAGATCATTCTGATAGAAGAGTTCAAAGAGTGTGTACATCAAGATTTAAGAACTCATTTGGAAGACAAAAATGTTAAAACTCTTGAAGAAGCCGCTGTTTTGTCTGATACGTATGCTCTCACTCATAAGACAAATTTTGTGTCAAAAACTCAATCTAGCGATAGTGCTAAAACGTCAGATTTTCCAAAGAAGAATTTACAAGAGTCTCAGTCGTCCATTAGTTCCCAGTCACCATCTCAAGGTGGTTCTACGTCCGGTCCTAGGTCCGAGCGTTCTGAGGCATCCCCAGGGATGGGGTCGCTTCCTACATGCAATTATTGTAAGAAAAAAGGTCATGTTATTGGTGAGTGTTTGAAGCTTAAGAAGAAAAAAGAACTTAAGTCACAGGCCTGTGCGTCTGTTAGAAATGATAGGAAAGCCTTAGATTCGATTTGTTCTGACACTCCTGAGATTCAGGGTTCTAAGTCCAGTTCTGATGATTTTGTGGAGGATCATTATAAGCCCTTTTTGTCACAGGGATTTGTTTCACTCAGTGATTCTAGCGAAGCGTTGCCTGTTCAGATTTTGAGAGATACTGGTGCTGCCCAGACTTTATTGTTAGAGGGTTCATTGCCTTTGTCTGAGCACACTTTTACTGGTAGGTCAGTTTTATTACAGGATGTTGAGCTAGGCGTCATTGATGTTCCCCTTCATAAAATTTATTTGAAGTCAGACTTAATTACTGGACCTGTTATCGTAGGTGTTCGACCTACTCTTCCCGTTCAAGGCGTTTCCTTGTTGCTTGGCAACGATTTAGCTGGCGGCAAAGTTGTAGCCGATCCGATTGTTTGTGAGAAAATCACGTCCGATGTCGTGTTCGATGATGAAGACGACGACTTGTACCCAGCCTGCGCAGTTACCAGGGCGATGGCCAGGAACAGACAAAAAGAGGCTGAGAGTACTTCTGCACTTAACGAGGACCATCCCTCCAAAAATATAGACCTTTCTGACACATTCATGTCTACCATTGATGACAGCGTACCTGAGACGTCAATACCATTTCATGTTGACAAGTCTCCGACAGTACCTGGTGATGATTCCCATCCGCCATTAGACAGAGATACAGATGCCTTAAGCCGTGAGCAGCTCCTCTCCGAGCAAACTAAAGATCCGGAGATCATCCGACTAAGCAAGAGGGCCCTTCCCCGAGAAGAAGCGGACAAAGTCGGAGAGTGCTTCTACATACAAGATGGCATCCTCATGCGGAAATGGAGACCACCCGATGTACCCCCTAATGAAGTGTGGCGGGTCGTTCACCAGATAGTGGTTCCAGTAGCGTATCGCGGGGACATCATGAGTTTAGCTCACGACACACCCATGGCAGGTCATTTAGGTGTCAATAAGACTTATAATAGGATTTTAAGTCACTTTTACTGGCCTAAGTTGAGAAAAGATGTGTCTGAGTTTTGTAAGTCTTGTCATAGTTGTCAGATGGTAGGTAAACCCAATCAAGTTATACCACCTGCTCCCCTCCAACCCATTCCAGCCTTTGAGGAACCTTTTAGTAGGGTGTTAGTTGATTGTGTAGGTCCTTTGCCTAGGACTAGGTCAGGTAATCAGTACTTACTGACAATTATGTGTACTTCGACTAGGTTTCCTGAGGCCATACCTCTTAGGAATATTAAGGCAAAGACCATAGTTAAGGCCCTAACAAAGCTTTTCAGTTTCGTAGGTGCTCCCAAGGCTATTCAGTCAGATCAGGGTTCGAATTTTATGTCAGGGTTGTTTCAGCAGGTTATGCATGAGCTAGGTATCAGGCAGTATAAGTCTTCTGCGTACCATCCTGAGTCCCAGGGGGCACTTGAACGCTTTCATCAAACCCTTAAAACTATGATGAAAACATATTGTCACCAGTATGGAAAAGACTGGGATGAAGGGGTTCACCTCGTGTTGTTTGCGGCACGAGAAGCGGTTCAGGAGTCCCTGGGGTTCAGTCCCTTTGAGCTAGTTTTTGGGCATACGGTCAGGGGGCCATTGAAGTTATTGAAGGAAAAATGGTTGACTGAGACTAGCGATTTGAATCTCTTAGACTACGTGTCTAATTTCAAAGAGAAATTATATAATGCTTGCAAATTGGCTCAAGAAAATCTCAAAACCTCATAAATGAAAATGAAAACATGGTATGACAAAGATGCTAGAAACAGAGTTTTTAAACCAGGCGATAAAGTTCTTGTATTTTTGCCTATCCCTGGTAATCCTTTGCAAGCTAGATATTTCGGTCCTTATGAGATTGAGTGTAAAATTAGTGATGTTAACTATGTGGTAAAGACTCCAGGTCGGCGAAAAGAAAAAAGAGTGTGTCATGTTAACATGTTGAAAGAGTATTTTGATAGAAGTGACCGAAATTTTGTAAAACCAGTTTCCACTTTGGCCAATGTAAATACATGTACATTAGAAAATTGTGTTGAACCTGAATGTAATGAAGAGACTGTCGAAAAAGACTTTGCTCAAAGTGTCCGTTTGAAGAATTCTGAAATTCTAACAAATCCGGAAGTGAAACTCGGACATTTGACCGTGCATCAAAAAGAGGAAGTGCACCAATTAATGCGGGAATATACGACCATCTTTCCGGACGTTCCAAAAAAGACGAATGCATCTCATCATGACGTCATTGTGGGTGATGCGTCACCTATCAAACAGCATCCCTATCGGTTAAACCCGATAAAACTTCAATACATGCGGAAAGAAATTCAATACATGCTTGAAAATGACATTATTGAACCCAGCAATAGTGATTGGAGTTCCCCATGTATTCTTGTTCCGAAGCCAGACAGAACTTACCGATTGTGTACGGACTTTAGAAAAGTAAATTCAGTCACCAAAACTGACTCTTATCCGATCCCGCGAATCGATGACTGTATAGATAAAATTGGCAGTGCAAAATTTGTCAGTAAATTTGACTTGCTTAAAGGCTATTGGCAGGTCCCGCTTACCGAGAGAGCCAGAGAAATATCGGCATTTGCGACTCCAGATGGGCTATACCAATATAAAGTAATGCCCTTTGGTATGAAAAACGCACCAGCCACATTCCAGAGGATGATTCATTCGCTCCTAAATCATCTCGAAGGATGCGAGGCTTACATCGATGACGTAATCATCTACAGCGACACCTGGGATGATCATCTCCGAATCATGCGTACCTTCTTCGACATACTGGCGAAAGCAAACCTCACAGTGAACCTTGCGAAAAGTGAATTTTGTCACGCGACTGTAGAATATTTGGGTCACAAAGTAGGTCAAGGTTTTGTTCCTCCTATCATGGCCAAGGTGGAAGCTATTTCAAAGTTCCCGATTCCTACCAATAAGAAAGAGATAATGAGATTCTCTGGAATGGCAGGATTTTACAGAAAACTTTGTCCAAATTTCTCGTCAGTTGTTGGTCCACTTACCAATCTGTTACAAAAGAGAGTGAATTTTGCATGGACCAATGACTGTGACGAATCTTTTAAGAAAATCAAATGTGTTCTTATGAATAGTCCTGTCAGCTCCAAATTTTGATAAGCAATTTAAGCTTACTGTTGATTCCAGTGACGTAGGAATCGGGACTGCTTTGTTTCAAGAAAATGATGATGGTGTAGATAGAGTTGTTTGTTATTTTTCAAAGAAATTGACTAAATGTCAAAAGAATTACTCTACTATTGAAAAAGAGTGTCTTGCATTATTGTCAGCTTTACAACATTTTGATGTTTATTTGAATGTTACTTTACATCCAATTCTTGTGTTTACTGACCACAACCCTCTCACAAAAATGTCAAACAAGAATCAAAGACTTACAAGGTGGAGTTTATTGTTGCAAGAGTACAATATCATTATTAACCATATCAAGGGCAAAGACAATGTGATTGCAGATGCACTATCGACAGTTTCATGAGTGTTTTTTGCAGAATTAACCACCTAAGTTTTCATTGACATTCAAACTTTTTTAAGGGGGGAGGTGTTGTGGGTCATGTGTTATATTAGTTTTACTTTATGTGTAGGTACACATGCACTTAGTCATGTTATTTAATGATTTCATAATAATTTTTTCTAGATTTTACTATGTCATGTTTATCTCATTAGAGAATATTCCAGTATGTTCTTTGTTACATCATTATCATCACATGACTGTGATTTCTAGAATTTACTCTATTGTTAATCATTTGTAATGAGTCATTGTTCTAGAAGCTTCTGGTTAATTCATTGGTATTAAGTATAAATACCGCCGAGGAACTGTGTTGAGGGGGCATTCGTACACATTCGTAGACACGATTCATTCATCTATTCTGATATACTGGGATACTTTATTTGTTGAGACTTTAATCCATTTAACAACGTTTGGACACCGATCTTTCGAGAACGTTTGTGATTATCGGAAACCAAACATTCGATAGACTTTGTGGACCGTAACGGACACTTTGATCCGGACATTGTATTGTAAGTTGTAATCATTTCAAATATATATATATATATATATATATATATATATATATATATATATATTGTACATAATTAAACTTGTAAATTTATATTCTGTCTTTGTCTGATTTTTGCTGGCGTTTTGGGGTATTCTGACCCATAACACTATGGCAACTTTTGATGTGAAACCCCAACCATATTACATTTTTATAGGGGTATGTACATCATTGCGCTATGAATTAGAATAGTAAATTTCTATGCATTTGCAGCACAGATACTTTCCGTTTTTTCTTACAACCTTCATTTTTGTCAAGGTCATTGACTTCAAGGTCAAGGTCATTTCAATTTCAGTGCTAAAATTTCACTGAAATCTGCAATTTTCATTTTTTTTTTGTGTCAGTTTTTTCTTTGCGTTTTTATGGAAATGATGAATGGGGTAAATGTTTATAAAGTTTAAATGTATAAGAAGCGAAAAACGCACAAATGACATGACTGTCAATTATCAGATAGAAAAAAAAGTTGATCAAAAAGAAATTGATATATTTTACACATTTTTCCGTCAAATGTATGCATGAGACTTAGTATTTAAGAGATACAAAGTTTCTGTGCAACTTATCTCAATATAATTGAGACAATTGTGATATGGTATCATCTGATTTCTGAAATATGGCTTTTCTATTTTCATGAAAAATCACATTTTTTTTTGTAAAATTCGGTCATATACAAAACAGTGACCTTGACACAAGGTCAAATGACCTTGAAATGTTTTCAAGGTCAATTCTTATTGATATGTCTATTAATGAAACACTCATTAAGTTTTTTATGCATGCTTAATTTAAAGCAGTTAGAAATGGAGCAAAAATATACTTCATGTATCGTAATGTAGAACGAAATGTTGCCATGATAGTAACCGTTTTTGATGTTCTTTTCTGTTAAAATGAGATATTTCCCCACTCTTTTTTTTTATAAAGTTTAAGGGTGATACTTTTAAGATTAATTGCACCCGAACTCCAGGTAAGCCTGCTGATCTAATATTACATGCTGTCAACTAAGGAAATTCAGGCAGAAATAGGCACTTTTCAAGTCAAAAGTATGCCCCATTCTGAGCTTGTTTTAACCCTCTTCTAGACCACTTATATGAAGAGCATAGATTGATTGAGCACATTTCTTCTTACATATTCACATATAAGAGGATGTAATTATTTAATATAGAAATTTACAGTTGACTGCAATACCCGTTTCCATGGAAATGAGTCTTTTGAAAAGGCTGTTTTTAGTATTTTCAAAATTCTGAAAAATTCAGACATGGTTACCATGGCAACGAAAAATGAATTTCAAAATTGAAGCTAATTTTTATCATAGTGAGTCATCCCTATGTCCTTTACCAAAAATCTTTAAAATCGGTGGCATGCCGTGCCACGTTGCTATAGAATTTTTTTTTGTTCCTTACAGAGAATTAGTATTGAGCATTAGAAATTGTCTCGTAGGCTACGTCTGTAATAAAAACCATGGATACTAGTGAGATGAATAAAATGCTATATCTTTAGCATAAGGAATGCATATTGCTTTTACTTTCATATTCCAGGAACAATTTATTCAATATCATATTCAGACTTATTTGTCAGAGGAAGTACATGATTTCAAATGTCTGTTATAACTTCGTTTCAATTGAAATGATTTACCACATTCACACCTCCAATTCAAATTGCTGTGCTTGGCCTGAATATGCTCATTTAAAGCCCTTTTACTTTGAGGATTTAGCAAGAGAATTGTAAAGCCCTTTTACTTGTGGTTTTAGCAAGAGAATTATGCTTCAGATGTCGATGTCTTATTGCATTCGAGTGATAAGCAAACTTTTTGAACATGTTTTGCATGGATATGGCCAAGAGTTGAGATGGACACAATTCCTAGGGCCCTCAAAATGTGATTTTTGGTAAAAGACTTTGTTGCATATACTGCAAGAATGTTCCTTGGGTCTTATTTTCGTGCTTTTTGGTTTGATTATCTTGACAAAAACTGCCTCCAGCATATATCAGGGGCTTGTTGTGGCATCTTACCAGAATGACGTCTTTTACAACGGCGGAGGGTTCCTTTAAAAAATGCAGATTATGTTAGATTGTTAGTATTTAAATATATAATGATCTATTATAAAATCCTGGAAATTTTCCAATAACTTCACAATAAATCCAGGACATAATTTAAATCTCTTTTAAGCTAGTGTTATTCGAATATTTTATTTGCTCTCCATAACAAACTATTAAAGCATTACAAAGACATGAAAAGAATATGGAAAATGGTCATTTTGTGCATTTTATTAAGTTTGAAACCCTTTTCTGACACAAGAAATCCATGACATACACAACAAATCCAGGACAAATAACACAAAAAAATCATCGCTTATCAGGACACCGGACATGGTGTGATAAGGTTTCATGAAATTCTGTGCAGAGGAGATATCGAAAATGTAAAAACGTTTACACTGGACGGACGGCGTTCTATGACTCTAGCTCACTTGAGCTTCGCACAGGTGAACATAAAAACATTTTTTGATAGAGTAGAATTGTTGTAATATTTTCTCCATTCAGCTGTTGGCACGTAATCTGGACATCCTTACTATTAGCGGATTGACGTCGTTTGGGAAAATTGGTCTACCTAAAGTTATGAATTGATACTCGTTTTTCACGTTTCGGTGTATCAACTTTGATTGGTCCGTTCAGCGTTTGTGAAGTTTGTCTCGTTGTTTCCTTGCTGTGTTATGACCCCCTTAAATGATACTATTCAATTTGAAGATGTTTAACATTCGAAGTAAAGAAACTCATTCTCATATAAAGAAATTTATTTGTGAACTATATAATTTAAAAGTAAAGTATAAGGGATAGGATTTTTTAAATAGTCACTCCCTTTCTTTCAAAAGAGGCTTGTTCCCTCAGAAGATGTCCCTCTTATGGATTAATGACTCGTGCATGAAGTCGTCCGGGAAATGTACTTCTTCCATACTAAAAAAAGGAAAAAATAAACTTCCATACAAATATTTTATCTTTTAATTATGTATACTAGTATATTATAGAATTACTAACTTAAGCAAATTATTGCTGTTCATCCAATGATAGACCCACTACGAAATTGTCAACTTCTGTTACAAGAAATTACTCCATCATAGCCGTCTCTTTTAAATGTCTGAAGACTGTCTTGAAAATTCAACTTCAGATCTTAAAAATTTAATATACTTCCTCTTGAAAATTCAAGATAGTGAGTTGAATTTTCAAATTAGTTAATTTTGAAAATAGTCAAAATAATACATTGAAAACTTGAATTTTCAAGATTGTAAGATATCTCCCCCATCCTCTTCTTTCCTGTATTTTTAAAAATTCTTTTTCATTTTTTTTGTGATTATAATAAATAATTAAAAGATAGTGCGCTGAATTTTCATATTTTAAACTCTCAACATGTTGAATTGAATTGTCAAGATAGTAAGTATAAATTTGATTTAGTGATTAGTTAGTGAGAGTGACATTAAATACCAAAATCAGAATAAAAAAATTTAAATCAATGGGTAAAACCTTGAAAATACTTTAAAAACAAAGGGTTTTTCGGTGTTATTTAGACATTAAAGTTACATGGCATAATGCGAAAGGCATTCATCAGTTCATGCGGAAGTCTATATGTAAGCCGTACCCGTTTGATCCACATTCTGATAAATATTATAACTGAATGTTAAATCCCGATGGAATACGATTTCTTGCAATGAGAATCGAAGGTAAAATCCAAATAACATCGAAAGATGTTATCTGTAATATTCGGATGCTGTCTGAAATTTCCGGACAGCTATTCGGTTATTTTCGGACATTTATTTGGTTTTGTTAATGTTGTTTCAATAGAAGATCAACAATAGCTTTTTAATATTTTTTATTACAATAGGTAAAATACATTTGGAATAAGTCTACAGGAATATATGCAAATAACGTTGTCTTCAGGAGATCACAATTATCATGTCTTGCTCAGATTCACGATATTCAAGATTGTTAAATTACATTAGTTCATCACATTATGATGCTCCTATTTTTTCATCTTCTTTATTTTTTTCTGATTTTCTTTGTCTAAACGTTTCTGTGCATTCTTTCTTTCTTTTGTAACTTTTTCTTCTCCTTTTCCTCCTTAAGCTTCCGTTTTTCCTCCAGTATTTCTGGACTTGTGAGCAGGCGATGTGACATTATCTTTTTGTTTTTTAGTTAACTTAGATTTGTTTTGACTAGCCTCCATATCTTGCTGAGGGACAAAAAGATTCTCTTTTTCTTCCGACCACAAACATGTATCTCTCGGAATTTCAGCAAATCCATTTTTGTCGGCCGTAGCTACAACATCAAGTTTTCCTGTTTGTGTTAAATCCAATAGGAGGGCGGGGTCTTCTATAACTGGAACATTCTCATCGAAATTTGGTTGAAGTGGAACTAATAATTGTCTCCGTTGTTCTTCCGGCTCTAGTACCTCGATATGAATTACCGGGTCATCCTTTGATACGTCAACGGTAGTTTCCATGGGCACATCGTCAACATGATCCGAGTTGTTTGTTTCTGTAATGTTTGTGTCATCCTTTTGATCATCTTGAACACACATTTTGTCAAAACATTCAGATGGTTCATAGGCGTATCATAGACTGACTGTGACGACGGGACTCCATGACGGGCCCTGTCCAAACCTCTTTAGAGAAGACAGGGCCCCGACCACCTGTCCTCTCTGAATGTCAGTCGGACTCCTCGGGTGATTACATACATGAGCTCGCTACAGCCGGCAGAGCACGGACTGTATTACGCATGCCCTCTTTTTATATCCATTTACATATTCATCTGTGTCTATGGGGCCTCTGCGTTTCGCGGTCTTGTTTGTGTGATGTCATCTTACAGTGAGGAGGTTGTTTTACACCACAATTGTACGTTCTTCGAGACCTCTGGGTAATTGGAGAAGTGAGAGGGTTGTGCGCACGTAATCCAGGATAACCACACCATTTGCTACTTGCGTGACAGATGGCCGTCCAAAGTCGGCACCGGTTACCCATTGGTCTCGTCGGTTTATGTATAGTCTTTTGTGTTTGATGTTTACATGTCGTGTGTCTCTTTTCCGTCTCGTGCTGTACTCGTCTTTTGTTTTTGCATCGGGTGTCTTGGTGTTTTACTGTTGATGCTGCAACGGGGTCTTGTTGGAGATCTCCTACCTTCTTTTTCTTTTCCGCCACAGATTACAAATCATATAAATTATGGACATGTGGTGACCTGTGTATTGCCTTGTCCTTCCTTTTGGACAATATTTATGTAAGATTTGGTGAGAAACTCTACCAGCAGGTTGTAGGGATTCCAATGGGTACTAATTGTGCGCCTCTTGTTGCAGATTTACTTTTATACACGTATGAAAAGGACTTTATCCAAAATCTTCAAAAACAAAGAAAAAATAATGATGTGAAATGTTTCATTGATACTTCTAGGTACCTGGATGATATTCTTGCTATCGACAATCCTGTTTTTGAGAAATATAAAAATGTTATTTATCCACAAGAATTGATTTTAAACAAGGCAAACGTTTCAAACACAGAAACAACATTTTTGGACCTAAATATCAATATTGTTAATGGAGAGATCCATACAAGTGTATTTGACAAAAGAGATGATTTTGGATTTAACATAGTAAATTTCCCCTGGCTTGACTGTGATGTTCCTAGATTACCGTCCTATGTATGGTATCTATTTTTCACAGCTCATCCGGTATGCTAGAGCATGTACTGATGTTTTGGATTTTCATAGTAGAAATTTACAAATTACCAAGAAACTTGTAGGACAAGGTTTTCGCTTTCACAAACTAGTAAAGACTTTCTGGAAATTTTACAAAAATTATTGTCAACCTCTTCTGAAATTCGGACCAATACAGGCAACAGAGTATATTACTTTGGGTATTTCACAACCTGCATTTTATGGTGACATTATTAACAAGATAAGAAGGATCAAAGATAGACAACATCACTATCGAAAATGCGTCAGAATCATCAAACGCCTTATACACCGTGGGTATGATCCTAATGTCACCAGACGGACACTAGGCTTGGTACTTGACCAATCTACAGTCTTGTACAAGCGCATTCTTAAAACTTGCACCCTGACCGACTGTGACGACGGGACTCCATGACGGGCCCTGTCCAAACCTCTTTAGAGAAGACAGGGCCCCGACCACCTGTCCTCTCTGAATGTCAGTCGGACTCCTCGGGTGATAACATACATGAGCTCGCGGCGGCAGAGCACGGGTTGTATTACGTAGGCCCTCTTTTTATATCCATTTACATATTCATCTGTGTTGCTTGGGCCCCTGCGTTTTGCGGTCTTGTTTGTGTGCGGTCATCTGACAGTGAGGAGGTTGTTTTACACCACAATTGTACGTTCGTCGAGACCTCTGGGTAATCAGAAAAATGGGAGGGTTGTGCGCACGTAATCCAGGATAACCATACCTTCTGCTATTTCCGTGGCAGATGGCCGTCCTAAGTCGGCACCGGTTACCCATTGGTCTCGTTGGTTTATGTGTAGTCCTTTGTGTTTGATGTTTCTGTGTTGTGCGTTGACGTTCCTTGTCCCTTGTGCGTCTCTTTTTGTGCTTGTCTGCTTTGTGTTTTAGCATTGGGTGTTTTGGGGTTTTGCTGTGGGTGCTACAGCCTGGTGTTGTTGGAGATCCCCTCCTTTGGAATGGCATGTCGATTTCTAGTTACACATGTTTAATTGTAATTCGGTTCGCAAAATAGGTGATAATGCAAGACGAATTCCGAAATAACAAGTGAGAGACTGTTTGATGTTATGTTCGTATATTTATTTCATAAAATATATGATATTTTATGAAGTGTCCGTAAAGTAAGGTAATGGAAAAAATGTATATTTAAATACTTGCGCAACTTCCTTGTAGAACATAGTGTATTATCATTATGGTCATTATTCATATTTGTCATCAGTACAAAATGTACATCAATCGCGCTTTTCCCGGGTGACTCAACTGTCAATCAGTTACTCTATATTTCAAATGACATCAGTAGGGCTGTAGATTCTGGTAAGGAGTTTTGGGTGGTATTTTGTGATATACCCAGAGCGTTATTGGATGTGGCATACTGGTCTTCTTAACAAACTTTCAGAAATAGGAATCAGTGGAAATTTGCTTTCTTGGTTTCATAGTAACCTTCATAATAGGCACTAACGTGTGGTCATGAACGGTATTGAATCTAATTGGCTTTCTATCTCTGCAGGCGTACCCCAGGGGTCCATCCTCGGTCCTACTCTATTTTTAATTTATATAAACGACAAAGTTCAAGATATCAATGCTTCAGTCAAACCTTTAGCTGATGATACAACCTTATACGTTTTTGTTGACTTTCCTGCTTCCGCTGCAAACTCTCTGAATAATGATATTGATACTATTCATGCCTGGTCTCTTAAAGGATGGTTGACTTTAACCCTGATAAAACAGAGGTAATTTTTTTTCCAAGAAGAGAGCTCCGTCTCAGCATCCATCACTTTTTTAATGGTACATGTCTCAATGACGTTCCCATACATCGGCACCTCGGCCTAACGTTTACGTTAGATCTATCCTAGGACACACATATCCACAATGTCATTGGAAAAGGAATCCCCAAACTTAATATTATGCGTAAACTGAAATTCCGATTAGATAGATTCTCTTTCAAACAAATATATTTCTTCTTCATTCGACCTATTCTCGAATATGCTGATAATGTTAGGGACTCTTTACCTTTACGCCTTATACGAAGACTTGAAAATATAATTCTTGAGGCAGCAAGAATTGTTACAGGAGCTACTAAACTTGTAAGCCATCAAAATCTATATCTTGACACAAAATGGGACTCTCTTAATTGCCAATAGACGACGTAAACATCGACTGACTCTTTTTCACAAAATTGTTCACGGCAAAACGCCATCATATAAATTTACGCGAGTTCCTTCCCCCTCAACATCACCAGACACATAATTATGAGTTGCAGAGATTAGATATTCATTTCGAAAACGCTGATTGCGATTTTTTGAATTCATTGTTGTGACAGTTCTGTGCTGAAGCGAGAACCCAGAAAGGGGACAAATATTAAAAAAGTGCACTTATTGGTATTCGAGCATCTCTGAACAGGTACCTCACTTCACCTCCATACTCGAAACCAATCAATATTATGCGAGATAAGGCATGTTTTGCATGGTATGGTGAAGGAAATGAAAAGAGAGGGACTAGACAAAACGACACACAAGATGGCTATTCCAGACACAGATTTTCAGAAATGTTATAGTTCTGGTGTTTTGAGCGACGAAAGCCCAACAAGTTTACAAATGAAAGTTTGGTTTTAAATATCACTTCATATGGGACGTCGTGGACGAGAAGGATTAAGCGATCTGACAAAAGACTCGTTTGTAGTGAAAATTGATGATTCTGGGACCCAAGCTGTCTTACAATGAGTCGGACAAAACTCACCATGGAATAGACAGTAAAGAAAACGCAAAAAATCCGGGAATGTATGCCACTGGATTGGAAAAGTGCCCTGTGAAATCATTTGAATTATACACATCTAAGCTTATTACTAAATCACGGGCAGGAACACGTTACGTCGCCTTACAGTACCGTTGTCAGAAGTATTTAAAGTTCTGCACTTAAAACCGTCCGTTGACATTATGCAACAGGTGAGGCTATGTTGGAAACCATCCGTTGTCATGAAAATTATCGACAAAATTTCAGTAAAATCACAAATAAATCATTAGGTAACCGGTGATTTCTTTTAAAAAGCCAACGGGGGGTAGCCACACGCTTCAGTAATACATTATTACCATGAAATGAATAAAACTCCTTTTATGTTATGAGGAGATCTAATTGGCGATGCCCTACTGTCAGCAACTAAAACGGAAATTTGAACAGGAAAACTATCCTGTCACTTAATTATTTGATTTTATATACCAATTTTATGTAGAAAATTATCGACAACATTATACAAACAATATATGTGAATGACCGTCTTTTACATTGTATATTTATTGTATACTTTGATTATTTGATAAAGAATGACCGTTGTCATGACAAGACAAGAAGATATGGTCCGTTGTCATGACTCTTAACGGTATTTGGGCATGAATTGGGAATTGAATCTTTATTTCGAATCTAAGGCTGAGCAATTAAATTAGCTTAGTTAATTCTTAAAGTATTCAGCTCTCTTTTTTTCTTGTAAAGCTGTAAAGGAGGATATCATTTAATTTTCAGGTTACGTGAACATAGATCGTATAGAATAGATTAAAAATTGAAAATATGATTCATGAATTTGAAGAGGTGTAGGATGAGTTCATGAATTTATTTATTGATCTATTAAACAACAATTGTTAAAGGGATTTTGAAGTTATATATAGCGTTAAAAACAAAGACATCAATTATCGGTCATTGAAGACATTTTGATAGCCTCAGCCTTTATCACGTAATTGTTCCGAACGTTCTTAATATGAATTCGCATTTTGATCTAGAATTTTCGCATGCTTTTTTTCCAGAAACAATAAGATTCTTACCTACGGATAGGTTATTAGGCACCGTTTTATCGAAGGGACAAGAAAGAGATATTGGCCTAATGGTTAATGGTTTGGATTTTCTCGTTGAAACATTATTCATTCAATAGAGATCTTTCATGGGGGTATGATATAGACCTTACATGTATATATGATATAATGTTATTTACATTTGTGTGTGTGTCTGTATGTAAGTTCATGTGGGTTTTTTTATGTCAGCGTCGATATCTCAGGTGATGATGAAAATTGTAGTTGATATGTTATTTACATTTGTGTGTGTGTCTGTATGTAAGTTCGTGTGGTTTTTTTTATGTCAGCGTTGATATCGGTGTCTCTGTCTGCCTGCGAGTGAATTCTTTTGTCCGCGTTTGTTAGCATGTATGTCTGTCTGCGAGTGAGTACATCTGTCTGTCTTTTGTGTGTGTGTCTGTCTATATACATGCCTGTCTGTCCGTTTGTTTTTGCGTATGTCTGTGTATACCCCGTGTCTGTCAGTCTGTCGTTTTGCGCATGACTGTGTATGTCTTTCAGGATGTTCCTTTCAGGATGTTCATGTCTGTGTTTTGATCAGTGTCCGTCTTTGAGTCTGTCTGTGTAAATCTCTTTTTTTTTCTCCCTGTGTCTGTTTTTCTGTGAGTACTTGACTATGTGTGTCTATCTGCTTGACTTGATGAGAGTACATCTGTGTATGTCTGTCTACCTGTCTGTCCGTCTGCCTATGTATATCTTTCTGGATGAGTGTGTCTGTTGGTGAATGTGTTTGTCTGTATATATGTATTTGTCTGAATATATATGAATTTGTCTAAAACCCAATATATGTGTGAGTGTCTAACCCTCCCCTCCCAGAAACCTCTTTCATATTCTACAAAAGAAAATATAGGAATAGGTTCAAGTGTCCGGGAAGAGTAATTATATCCTGCTCTGTTGAAGTTTTGTGATTTTTTTTATTACAGCACACCATCTGTCTTCCGCCAGTCTGTAAAATTTTCAAAATGGCACGTTCGTTCTGCAGAACAGATGATGAAAATCAAATTATAAAGTCAACTTTTCAAGAGTTAAAGAAACTATTGGTGGGTAAAGAGGAGACATGGGTGCAATATACATATATGTAAGACCATTGGAGCATTTTTCATGTATTGCAATATTGGAAACCAATGGAAGGTAAACAAAATACGGACTTAACAGGGGGAAACTTGGGGTACTTGACCAATCTACAGTCTTGTACGAGCGCATTCTTAAGACTTGCACTCTGACTGACTGTTACGACGGGACTCCATGACGGGCCCTGTCCAAACCTCCTTAGAGAAGACAGGGCCCCCACCACTTGTCCTCTCTGAATATCAGTCGGACTCCTCGGGTGATAACATATATGAGCTCGCTACAGCCGGCAGAGCACGGACTGTGTTACGCACGTCCTCTTTTTATATCCATTTACATATTCATCTGTGTTGCTTGGACCCCTGTGCTTTAAGGTCTTGTTTGCGTGTGGTCATCTAACATTGAGGAGGTTGTTTTACACCATAATTGTGCGTTCTTCGAGACCCCTGGGGAATCGGAATAGTGGGAGGGTTGTGCGCACGTAATCCAGGATAACCACACTGTCTGCTATTTACGTGGCAGATGGCCGTCCTAAGTCGGCACCGGTTGCCCATTGGTCTCGTTGGTTTATGTGTAGTCTTTTATGTTTCATGTTTCTATGGTGTGAGTTGGTGTTCCTTGTCCCTTTTGCGTCTCTTTCTGTGGGTGTCTGTTCTGTGTTTTTTTGCATGGGTGTTTTGGGATTTTGCTGTGGGTGCTGCCACCTAGTGTTGTTGGAGATCCCCTCCTTTCTTCTTCTCTATGGGGAAAATCCATGCTTATATGAGGAAAGTCTAATATATAGCGGAATATCTCCAAGGGGAAAAAACCTCTTATATAGCAAATGTTCCTATGAGAAAACTATTGCATTACACCGGTTTATAATACACTTATAAAGTAAGATACTGTATACATTCAAATTTTCGCCTCCATTTATATTTTACCCTTTTCACCCATATCCCAGAAGATGAATTTAAGACGGGACGAATAAAATTTAATGTTAAGGATATCTTAACAAAACGGATGATTCGGCGAATTCAATTCTGGTCAAATCAGTCTCCATTCTAAATTGGTTGAAAATTGAATTGTGCGTATTGATTGATGAATTTTAATGATTAGTACAGGTATCATTCCATCCATTAAAATATAAAAGCAGACAACGGACATCTGACAACGGACAGAACTTTCGCAACACGGATTGACAACGGACTAATTTTAGAAAAGTCCCAAAACAAGTGGTCCAAAATTGAATTCGTCATCATGACACTACCAGAATAGCATTATATAGACTTGATATTTATTATTAGTATATTTCTGCAATAAGATAACCTGAATATTCAAAGATTTCAAGAAAAGGGAAGAATAACACATGTGCAGGACGTGGTGATCAAAGGACGCCAACTCGATCTCCTCTTTTCAAACAGTATATCAGTACCAGAAAAGCATATAAACCAATAGCTTAGTGTTATGAATACCCCCCATTGAATTTTCGAGTGTATTACTTCTATAATTTCAACGTTTATTACAAAATCATACTTCCCACACATGCTCATTGTCACGACAACAGATGATTTCCTTCATATCCTTACCTGTGGCATAATGTCAACGGACGGTTTTAAGTGCAGAACTTTAAATACTTCTGACAACGGTACTGTAAGGCGACGTAACGTGTTCCTGCCCGTGTAAATGTAACAAATTTTTTCAAAGGCCCAAACTTCGTTTACTTAACAGAGATGAAGAAATTTGGTATGATAATGCACCTGTCGGGAAAAACAAAATGGGAAAATTTATGAAAATTATTTCCGAACGAGCCGGTCTGTCAGAAATATACACCAAACATTGTATTCGTGCAACGCTCATAACAAAACTGCACCATGCTGGCGTCGATTCCGTTGGAATCATGAGCAATTCTGGACATAGAAGCGGAAAAGACCTTCAGTCTTACGTAACACAGACAGCAGTATAGCAATATTCTATCTTCGGTGACTACTTCGTATTCGAATTCACCAGAGACCAACACCCGAGATGATATTTCCAAACCAATTTGCTTGAGACAAAATCACTTTTCCAATATGCTAATATCAATGGTGGTGGAAACATAAACATTGCGATCAACTTGCCGTCGGTAGAGAAATAAACATCGATGATGTAACATAAATTGTTGCTTTCTTGTTGATAAATTGGCTTATTAATTTTAATTCAAGAAAATACATGAAATTATCTCTTTATTCTGAATTTTGTTGGAAGTAAACTTTGCTTTGCTTGTCTGTCTGTCGTCATTAACGTACCATTGTTCATGTATAGCGCCGTGCCCTAGTTTTCTGTTTACAAGAAGGGAGGAGATCTCCAACAAAACCCCGTTGCAGCATCAACAGCAAAACACCAAAACATCCGATGCAAAAACACAAAAGACGAGTACAGCACGAGACGGAAAAGAGACACATGTAAACATCAAACAAAAGACTACACATAAACCGACGAGACCAATGGGCAATCGGTGCCGACTTTGGAAGGCCATTTGTCACGCAAGTATCAAATGGTGCGGTTATCCTGGATTACGTGTGCACAATCCTCTCACTTCTAAAATTACCTAGAGGTCTCGAAGAACGTACAATTGTGGTGTAAAACAACCTCCTCACTGTAAGATGACCTCACACAAACAAGGCCGCGAAACGTAGAGGCCCCAGAAACACAGATATATATGTAAATGGATATAAAAAGAGGGCATGTTTAATACAGTCCGTGCTCTGCCGGCTGTAGCGAGCTCATGTATGTAATCACCCGAGGAGTCCGACTGACTTTCAGAGAGGACAGGTGGTCGGGCTCCTGTCTACTCTAAAGAGGTTTGGATAGGGCCCGTCATGGAGTCCCGTCGTCACAGTCACTCAGAGTGCAAGTCCCAAGGATGCGCTTGTAGAAGACTGTAGATTGGACTAGTACCAAGCCTAGTGTCTGTCTGGTGACATTAGGATCATATCCACGGTATAAAAGGCGTTTGATGATTCTGACGCATTTTTGATGGTTATGCTGCCTACCTTTGATCCTTCTAATTTTGTTTATCACATCACCATAAAAGACAGGTTGTCCGACTCATTGTAAGACATCTCTACATATTTGTTTCCGGAATCATTAATTTTCACTACAAACGAGTCTTTTGTCAGATCGCTTAATCCTTCTCGTCCACGACGTCCCATATGAAGCGATATTTCAAACCAAACTTTCAGTTGTAAACTTGTTGGGCTTTCGTCGCTCAAAACACCAGAACTATAACATTTCTGAAAATCTGTGTCTGGAATAGCCATCTTGTGTGTCGCTTTGTCTACTCCCTCTCTTTCATTTCCTTCACCATACCATGCAAAACATGGTATGAAGTCATAAATGCCTTATCTCGCATAATATTGATTGGTCTCGAGTATGGAGGTGAAGTGAGGTACCTGTTCAGAGATGCTCGAATACCAATAAGTGCACTTTTTTTTTTTTTTTAAATATTTGTCACCTTTCTGGGTTCTCGCTTCAGCATAGACCTGTCGCAACAATGAATTAAAAAAATTGCAATCAGCGTTTTCGAAATGAACATCTAATCTCTGCAACTCAACCAACCTGAAAAGGACGTAATTGTCATGCAGACGCCATTCAAAGAGTTTTTAGAAATTAACGGCTTATATAGAATTCTCAGAAAAGACGATTTTCTCAGAACTGACGATTTTCGGAAACCGAACATGGCTGCCCTTTGGTAGAACAGAATGAGCGGGGCATACAGTAACGGACTGAAAGTTTGTTGGAGATTTTACATCATGCACGTGAATGGGCGGAGCTTTGCGGACTGAAACTGAAAGTTTGTTGGAGATTTTACACCAGGCGAGTTCTATAGAACAGATAGGGAGGTACCTGTTCAGAGATGCTCGAATACCAATAAGTGCACTTTTTAAAAAAAAATATTTGTCACCTTTCTGGGTTCTCGCTTCAGCATAGAACTGTCGCAACACTGAGTTAAAAAAATTGCAATCAGCGTTTTCGAAATGAACATCTAATCTCTGCAACTCAACCAACCTGAAAAGGACGTAATTGTCATGCAGACGACATTCAAAGAGTTTTCAGAAATTGACGGCTCATATAAAATTCTCAGAAAAGACGATTTTCTCAGAACTGACGATTTTCGGAAACCGAACATGGCTGCCCTTTGGTAGAACAGAATGAGCGGGGCATACAGTAACGGACTGAAAGTTTGTTGGAGATTTTACACCATGCACGTGAATGGGCGGAGCTTTGCGGACTGAAACTGAAAGTTTGTTGGAGATTTTACACCAGGCGAGTTCTATAGAACAGATAGGGAGAAAATCTCAAGTCATATTAGAATTGGCCTTTTTCTTACAACTTGTAACCACGGCACGTGATCGAAAACAAGACCAAAATAGTGGAACGTCGGTAATAATATATTGCCAGCAGTCGGCTTTTCAGATGCACGTTGGGTATCCTGAATTTTATGAAAACATACTTCATATTTGCCTAAAATCGATTGCTTTTCTTAATTACGAATTGAATGCAATAAAATACATTTGGAATTTAGGCGATCGGAAACTGGGCGCACGAGGATAATTCATTTCACTAGCGCCACCTACAATGCATTGCGTTTTTACAATCGATTTAATTTTACAAATTCGACAGTAAAATTATGGTCGCTACTGCATATTTTCAAATAAAACTTTTTATGGCTCCTTTTTATCCTCAATCCGGACCCTTCGGGATAAATTTTACGTCACGGAAAAAGTAAAATTTATTCCAAAGGGTCTAGATAGAGGAAAAATGAGCCATAAAAAGTTTTTTTTGAAAATATGCAGTAAGGACATTATTGTCGATTTTTTTTAAATTAAATCTCCATATACCTCAACTGTAAAAACTCAATACATTGTAGGTGGCGCTACTGGAATGAAGTAGAGCTGCGCACACCAAATTCAAAATGACGTTTTTAAACGTCTGTAACTGCGAATGTATGCATTATATTCGTCTGAAAATTTGAATTATAAAAATGGGAATGTATACTTTCATATGGAAATAAAGATTTTGCATTCAAAAAAAAAACATTTTGTAAAATTAATTTTCAGGGACACCGTACCTTTCAATTAAAGGTGCCCCACTCCTTGCCGACATTTTCCTTTACTCGTACGAAGCTGAATTCATTCAATCTTTGGTCTCTGAAGGCAAAAGATACTTAGCTTCTGACTTAAACTTCACTTACAGATCTGAGACGATGTGTTGTCCATCAATAATCCAAAATTCGCGGATTACCTGAGTAGTATCTATCCTTCGGAGCTTGAAGTCAAAGAAACTGCAGAGACAAATAATTCAGCATCCTATTTGGACATAATGTTGTCCTACGACACTGATGGTCACATGAACACCTCACTCTATGACAAACGTGACGACTTCAATTTCAGCATTACAAACTTTCCTTTTCTGAGTAGCAACATCCCTTCATCGCCTGCTTATCGCGTGTTCATATCTCAGTTGATACGCTATGCCAGAGCAAGTACCAAATATATGGATTTTGTTCTGAGAGCTACTGTCCTGTTCACTAAATCCAGAGCACCCTGTTTGGGCGATTTATTCTGTCGTCCGAAGAATTTTGCTATAAATGATTGTGTCCGAGAATTGACCTCCTTTAGTCGTAACTGGAAATTAACTTTAACTTACCCTATCAGCTGCCTTCAAACCGCAATATGAAAAAATAAAATGTCTACGGGAAATTCCCATGTTAATTTCAAGCCGCCGCCATATTGTTCTCCGTGTCAACAATAGTAAACAGTGACGTCAAAGCTTCCGACGTCACGCATTTTAAGCGATTTTACTATAGAAAATCCCCGTAGACTTTTTATTTTCCGTCCTATTTCTAACTTAGTTGACGCACAGCCAAAACAATGGTATTTTCTGTTACGACTAAAGGAGTACTATAAAATTGATATCTTTTTGGAAGATGACATTATCATATTTGAGAGAAAACCGGGAAAACAGGGTGCTCTGGAATTAGTCAACAGGACAGTAGGCGTCTTTCAGATAAGCTTCTCTGTCAGGGATATGTTTGTGACCGACTAACATCGTCATCGTGTACTCTATGTCTTCCAAAATGGAAGTAACCTGATGTGACAGTTCTACCGAATTGAAGCGACGGGTGTTGCATGCAAGCAGGAGATGCTTACTCTTCCTTGGCACCTGGTCTCACTCCCATATCGGGAGTTCGCTTCTTTTCATATGGTGGAGGTTTTTGTTTGTTTGCTTTGGTTCCTGTTTTATCCTGATTTTGTATGCCTTCGGTTTCTGATTTTCTGAATTATCGATTTTGTGCTGTAAACAGGGATATGGTCATGATCTATATTTGTCATTATAATGTATTTCTTTCTATTTCTTTTGAGCTAATACCCATAAAGGAATGATTATTTTGCTAATGTTTTGCTTAGCATTGCACGTCATGGTTCATATAAGTACACATTCCGTTGCAAAATTTTACACTTTCGTTAGTTATGTCCCTGTAAATTTATTAATTTTACAAAATTTTGGAAAGCAAATCTTTATTTTCATATGAAAGTATACATTCTCATTTGTAGAAATTCAAAATTTCAGACGAATCTAATGCATACATTCGCAGTTACAGACCTTTAAAACGTAGTTTTGAATTTGGGGTGCGCAGCTCAAATTCATTCCACTAGCGCCACCTACGACGTATTGAATTTTACAGTAGAGGTATATGGAGATTTATTTTTTTAAAAAAAAATCGACAATAATGGTGTCTTTACTGCATATTTTCAAATAAAACTTTTTAAGGCTCCTTTTTCCTCTATCTAGACCCTATGGAATAAATGTTACGTTTTCAATAAAAAAAAAAAAAAAATTCAGGTACACTGTATCTTTAAGAATTAGGTAGTCAGGTCTGCTATAGTTCTAATTTCCCTATCCGAGACATTAGAGGTTCAGAAACCGTTACGTGTACGGATACATGTACACGCAATAACTGTGTATGACGTCATTATTTATTGCGTACGGGAAATCGCTACAAGTTGTCCATGACGTGAAATCGCGAGTTACACGTACGTACAAACGTGAAGACATTTATGTTTATATAGCAGATGTATTTCATGAATACTTGTACCGAGAATATTTTATAAATTTTGATTCAACATTCTATCTATTTATTAGTCTCGTATATGTTTGGATATCAATATTTTACGCCATCGCTAAGGACACCAGTACACGTACACGTACTCGTCAATTTTCTAAACCTCTGCTATTTTTTATGTGTAGATGTACTTGAAGTTTACACGTACGAGTACCCGTATACGTTAGCCTTCTAAACCTCTCTATTAATTATTTTTAAAGGATTTTTTTCCTGTCAACGGGTTTACTAATACTCTAGCTATTCATATTTCCTTCTTGTCCATAAATTGATCATTAGGTACTAGTACCTTTTGGGAAGCACTATTATGTCCTCCATCAATGCATCTCTAAAGGTGCCATCCTTGTGGTCACTACTTTGATAAACGTCTTCAAATTCAAATGACGTAAGCGTAATAATCCCTTCTTTGTTCTGTACCTAACTCGCCTAACATCCCAGATGCATCTTAAGCTAAATGTGAAGTGACCCACAAATCAAAATTTTCCGTTTTATTGGATCTAATTGATTTTTAAAGAACAGAGCTCCTGTCATTCTTGTCGGCCGCAACATTACTACTTTCGACAATGTCATCTTGTCAAACAAATTGTAAGAATGTGGACTTCTGTCAGAATTCTTAATATAATCCATATGAAAAGGACTGTCGACACTCTTAAGGTAGCCAAAAAACAATATGGAAAAGCACACGTTCGAAATTTCAAACAAGAAAGAGGTTGTCCGTGTCATTCTTGATTAGTAACATTAAAAATTATATATTCCAAATTATCCCAAATTGACGAAGCTATTTCACAATAGAAAAACACATGTAGTTTATTATGCAATCGTATAACCTGAGGGATGCCCGACTGATCGTAACATGTCGAAAGTACAAACGGCCACGGCAGTAAGGAATTTATCAGTTGAGAACAAATCATTGTGTTCGAAGATAAAAATTGTAGAAACTGAGTAGTTCGTGATATGATCCGAACAACCAACACTTATTCTACACAATTGTAAGTACTTATTCTTCAATTTAGAAATATAATAACAAAAAGTTGCACCGAATGACCCAACAATGGAATGTGAACAAATGGTAATAAGATGATAAGTTATATCTAAAAGGTAGGTTGTATAATTACGAAGAAAAAGGGATGAGAGTTATTTAAATTTAGGTCCATGATAGATAAATGTGACTTGACTATTGGAACAAATTATATGATTTCGACATGCTTTCTTGTGGCTTTGTCTCGCTTGGAAAGTGCAGGGTGGTCATGCCGGAGATCCTTCCCTTTTTACAATAATAGTACATCACAACCTGTACGTATAAATTGCTCTTGCAATATGGTTACAACTCCCCCCCCCCCCCCCGACTTAAACACAAAATTCTCCTGAATTTATCAGAGCCTCCTCAGACTTGTCATTAGATGCCTCTACCACTCCACTGTATTCCTCGCCGTGGATGCCTTCTCATATGTTTTCAGATTGTCCATCGCATCACTACCCACTAATTTCCCTTATTTCACTAATAGCAATGTTCTTAATCATGTTGAAATTCTCCAGGCGCAGGTAACTGGATCTTTCCTTTTGTGACTACAGTTCCTGCCAACGCTAATATTAAGTATTTATCAAAGAGAATACCCCAATTTGAAATAAGAGACCTTCTTGACTTAGTCCTATGGAAGGAAGACGCAGATATCCATGCAGTGAGCTTCTCCTCCTTATCTAGGTCTCTCCAAGTGGCAGGCGGCCATCTGAGTAAAGGATTAGACGAAAGCTCAATAACCTCGTCTTCATACCAGTCTCTCTTGTTGCAGGAAAGAGTGGCATGCACCCTGTGCTAAGAAGCTTCTTGTCTCTCTCTAACGCCTGTCCTTCCTCATATTTATCAACTGCGTTGGTGTTTCTCTTGATTTCTCTGCCTTTTCCTTCTCAAGGTTCTTTTCCTCATCTCTTACGTTTACCTCCTCTAACTAAAGAGAAATTAGTGGGTAGTGATGCGATGGGCAATTTGAAAAGATATGAGGAGGCATCCAAGACGAGGAATACAGATGTGGACTGGTTAGTGGAGGAGGCATCTAATGCCAGTTCTGGGGAGGCTCTGGGATAAATTCAAGAGAATTTTGTCTTTAAAGGGGGGGGGGGAGAGTTGTAATAATATTGCAAGAGCAATATATATATGTGCAGGTTGTGGTGTATTAGTATTGTTTAAGGGAATGATCTCCAGCATGACCACCTGCACTCACTCAGCGAGACAAATCCACAAGAAAGCATGTCGATATCATAATTTGTTCCAAAAGTCAAGTCACATTTACCTATCATGAACCTAAATTTAAGTAACTTCCAACCCTTTTTCTTCGTAATTATATAACCTACCTTTTAGATATATCTTCTAGGTTCAAACTGTCATCTAATTACCATTTGTTTTTTTTTTAATTATAGAATAAGTACTTACAATTGTGGAAGAATAAGTGTAACAGTTGTTTGGATCATATCACGAACTATCTCAGTTTCTACAATTTTTATCATGTATGCACAATTTGTAACATGTAACACAGATTACATTTTCATCTGTGTTTCTAATGCCTCTACGTTTCGCGGTCTTGTTTGTGTGAGTTCATCTTACAGTGAGGAGGTTGTTATACACCACAAGTGTACGTTATTCGAGACCTCTGGGTAATTGGAGAAGTGAGAGGGTTGTGCGCACGTAATCCAGGATAACCACACCATTTGCTACTTGCGTGACAAATGGCCGTCCAAAGTCGGCACCGGTTGCCCATTTGTCTCGTCGGTTTATGTGTAGTCTTTTGTGTTTGATGTTTACATGTCGTGTGTCTCTTTTCCGTCTCGTGCTTGTACTCGTATTTTGTGTTTTTGCATCGGGTGTTTTGCTGTTGATGCTGCAACGGGGTCTTGTTGGAGATCTCCTCCCTTCTTGTTCTCAACTGATAAGTTACTTACTACCGTGGCCGTTTCTATTTTCGGCATGTTACGATCAGTCGGGCATCCCTCAGGTTATATAAAACAAAGGAGGGGATCTCCAACAACACCAGGTTGTAGCACCCACAGCAAAACCCCAAAACACCCAATGCAAAAACACAAAGCAGACAAGCACAAAGAGACGCATAAGGGACAAGGAACGTCAAACAAAGGAGGGGATCTCCAACAACACCAAGTTGCAGCACCCACAGCAAAACCCCAAAACACCCAATGCAAAGGAAAGGAGGGGATCTCCAACAACACTAGGTTGCAGCACCCACAGCAAAATCCCAAAACACCCATGCAAAAAACACAGAACAGATACTCACAGAAAGAGACGCAAAAGGGACAAGGAACACCAACTCACAACATAGAAACATAAAAGACTACACATAAACCAACGAGACCAATGGGCAACCGGTGCCGACTTAGGACGGCCATCTGCCAAGTAAATAGCAGACGGTGTGGTTATCCTGGATTACGTGCGCACAACCCTCTCACTTCTCCAGTTACCTAGAGGTCTCGAAGAACGTACAAATGTGGTGTAAAACAACCTCCTCACTGTAAGATGACGTCACGCAAACAAGACCGCGAAACGCAGAGGCCCCAGAGACACATGAATATGTAAATGGATATAAAAAGAGGGCATGCGTAATACAGTCCGTGCTCTGCCGGCTGTAGCGAGCTCATGTATGTAATCACCCGAGGAGTCCGACTGACATTCAGAGAGGACAGGTGGTCGGGGCCCTGTCTTCTCTAAAGAGGTTTGGACAGGGCCCGTCATGGAGTCCCGTCGTCACAGTCAGTCAGAGTGCAAGTCTTAAGAAAAACACAAAGCAGACAAGCACGAAAAGAGACGCACAAGGGACAAGGAACGTCAACGCACAACACAGAAACATCAAACACAAAGGACTACACAAACCAACGAAACCAATGGGCAACCGGTGCCGACTTAGGACGGCCATCTGCCACGGAAATAGCAGAAGGTATGGTTATCCTGGATTACGTGCGCACAACCTTCCCACTTTTCCGATTACCCAGAGGTCTCGAAGAACGTACTATTGTGGTGTAAAACAACCTCCTCACTGTCAGATGACCACACACAAACATGACCGCAAAACGCAGGGGCCCAAGCAACACAGATGAATATGTAAATGGATAAAAAAGAGGGCGTACGTAATACAATCCGTGCTCTGCCGCCGCGAGCTCGTGTATGTTATCACCCGAGGAGTCCGACTGACATTCAGAGAGGACAGGTGGTCGGGGCCCTGTCTTCTCTAAAAAGGTTTGGACAGGGCCCGTCATGGAGTCCCGTCGCAACAGTCAGTCAGAGTGCAAGTTTTAAGAATGCGCTTGTACAAGACTGTAGATTGGTACCAAGCCTAGTGTCTGCCTGGTGACATTAGGATCATATCCACGGTATAAAAGGCGTTTGATGATTCTCACGCATTTTCGATAGTGATGTTGTCTATCTTTGATCCTTCTTATCTTGTTAATAATGTCACCATAAAATGCAGGTTGTGAAATACCTAAAGTTATATACTCTGTTGCCTGTATTGGTCCGAATTTCAGAAGAAGCTGACAATAATTTTTGTAAAATTTCCAGAAAGTCTTTACTAGTTTGTGAAAGCGAAAACCTTGTCCTACAAGTTTCTTGGTAATTTGTAAATTTCTACTATGAAAATCCAAAACATCAGTACATGCTCTAGCATACCGGATGAGCTGTGAAATATAGATACCATAGGACGGTAATCTAGGAACATCACCGTCAAGCCAGGGGAAATTTACTTTGTTAAATCCAAAATCATCTCTTTTGTCATACACACTTGTATGGATCTCTCCATTAACAATTTTGATATTTAGGTCCAAAAATGGTGTTTCTGTGTTTGAAACGTTTGCCTTGTTTCAAATCAATTCTTGTGGATAAATAATTGCATTATAAACTATTGTAACGGGCCTGAACGACTGACAAGGTCAAGGCTGAAGTCAGCAGTTGCCTTTCACAGGATTAACCCGTGTGAAGAGACACAGCTATCTCAGGTCGGAATAACCCACCTGTTAGCGTAATTTAACGGGAATAACCCGTAATATTACTCAAAACAACGGGAATAACCCGTATGCATTATGGACTCTAACTCAAATAAAGGACAAGTACGGATTTTTAAGTTCAATATATATTTATTCTGATAGCAGTAACTGTTTCTTTGTTCTTCGAGACCTCTGGGTAATCGGAAACGTTCTTCGAGATCTCTGGGTAATCGGACAAATGGGAGGGTTGTGCGCACGTATCCAGGATAACCATACCTTCTGCTATTTCCGTGGCAGATGGCCGTCCTAAGTCGGCACCTGTTGCCCATTGGTCTCGTTGGTTTATGTGTAGTCCTTTGTGTTTGATGTTTCTGTGTTGTGCGTTGACGTTCCTTGTCCCTTGTGCGTCTCTTTTTGTGCTTGTCTGCTTTGTGTTTTTGCATTGGGTGTTTTGGGGTTTTGCTGTGGGTGCTACAACTTGGTGTTGTTGGAGATCCCCTCCTTTGTTTTGTTAGCGTGAAAATTAGACAACAAAATCAATCTACGGAAGGGTTGGCATCTCTACTGTAGGCTCCTTCTCCTGGTGATAAGTCGAGCGGCAGAGTTCTGAACTCTGTAATTTGTTTATAAACGTGCTTTCAATGTTGAATAAAAGTGCATTTTCCATAGTCCAGACGTGATGTAACCAGAATGATATGCTGAATTCCGTCAAGTTTTTAATTCGGCTCTTCGGGGCAAACACAATAAGCTCTGTCTTCTCATTGGTATATTAATAGATATACTGTGCTGTCTCTACAGGCTGTCTCCACTCTTTGACCATGTTTTCTATCGCTGATTTGCGGGGTTTGTTTCCCTTCACATGTTTCGCCAACTCTCTCAAAGTTTTCCCATGAAAATGGCACAGGCAAAGGGGACGGAGTCCAGTGCCGCATGATATTTATAGTAGTGTGCCTCTACGTAGCGCTTCTCCCCTTAGTACTTTCTACATCCAAGACAGCGGCATGCGTGGCCCCTCTTCTCAATTTTGTCTCTGGTTGCCATCTCGCAGGTCGTCTGAAACTATATAAATTAACAATTGGTAAGCCCCTTTTCAGCTATGCTTTATGAAGCTGCATGGAAGACATAAAAAGTAGGTTCTGCAGCATCATATCCCACCAATCCTACTACGTCTTTCGGTAAATGTTTGGACATAATAATTTGCACACTCTTTGGCAATATTACATTGTTTAGATTGAGGATCACTGACGAGGGTTAAGTACCCGAAACGTGCATGTCTGGTCCATGCTGAAAATTCATCTGTTCTTAAATGATGCTATAGAATTTGAAGCCGTTTATCATTAGTACAACTTGGTGAGTGTCACTGCTGGTGGACCATGAGTCCCCGAGGGCACATGTAGACAAGTTCGATCAACTTCGGTTGGTCGTCTCTTCAACGCAATCGAACATTTCTGTTATCAAAATTTCTTCAAATTTCTAAAAAGTGGGTCCTGCAGCATCATATCCCACCAATCCTACTACGTCTTTCGGTAAATGTTTGGACATAATAATTTTCACACTCTTTGGCAATATTACATTGTTTAGATTGAGGATCACTGACGAGGGTTAAGTACTCGAAACGTGCATGTCTGGTCCATGCTGAAAATTCATCTGTTCTTAAATGATGCTATAGAATTTGAAGACGTTTATCATACTGCTTCATGCGTAATCCTGCCTAGGTGCCAATATTATTTTATTTTCTTTGTGCAAAATGAGGAGGGTGGATGGGGTGAACAGGGAAAGTTATGCTTCACAGCTACAGACTACAGTGCAGTTCCAAATTCTTACAGCTAAATTATTTAACAGGCCCTCTTCACTTTATCTCTCAGACTAAGGACAAATTCACCAATGTTAGTCTGGTTGCCAATTTCAGTTCCCAACACCAAGTCAATGGGCATTTTAGCTCCTTACCCAACATCAGCAAGTTTGGTGACAGACCTGTAGTGTCATGGACGCTAGCTCTGTTTACCTCCTCTAACGCCTTCAGAAAATGTGTCCTCATTGATCTTCCTTTCCGCCTCTTAATCCCTTTTCTCTGCCTACCTGTCTCTTCCAATAGGGCGGCCAAGGGAGATTTGCGCGTGCGGCGGTAAACAGGAAAATGTTATTACGCAAACCGGCGACGCACTCTTTCTCGTCGAAAGAAAAAAAAATATTTCCGGATTTCCATCACTTTGAAATATCAATTTCTCGTAAAATTAAGTTTTTCATACGACTTTGATTAAAAAGATTAGATTTATATAATGAATTAGAGTTGATGAGAGAAAATTGAAGTTTTCTTGGAGAAAATCATCATAAAATCTGGCTCGGTTTCCCAGGAAAAATGATTAAAATTCTGGAAACTACGAATCAGGTAAAAAAAAATGTCCCTAATAGATACGGATGATTTTTTTAAAGTGAAAATCACATCGTCATCTTTCACATATCAAAATTAGAAATGGGTTTTTTTCGTAATCGACCTCCGAAAATAGAAGAAGAATATAAAATATACGATTTGAAGAGGATAACTAACATATGTGTAGCTGTACTGTGATCACACTGAAGTCGTATTGATCGCCGTGACGCACTTGTGTGCATTACATCGTTGAATGTTTGTCGACACCACTGTTTCACTTTATAATGTGAAATTAAAGGAAACCTTATTTATTAAGTCATCGATCACTGCTGGTGGACCAGGAGTCCCCAAGGGCACATTTAGCCAAGTTCGATGAATTTCGGTTGGTCGTTTGTTCAAACGCATCCCAAAATTTCTGTTTACAAATTTTCTCAAATTTCTGAAACCAAGGTATTGCAGCATCATATCCCAGCCATCTTGCTACGTCTTTCGGTATATTTTGGACATAATTTCACAGATTTTGGCAACATTCTATTGTTAGACTTAGGATCACTGACGAAGGTTTAGTACCCGAAAAGTGCAAGTCTGATCCATGCTGTAAATTTATCTGCTTTTAAATCATGCTAATGAATTTGAAGACGTTTACATTCTACAAGTTTCGACATATAACGATAGAATTCAACAGTAGCCAGTAATGCAGTACGTAAACTTTACAGGTGCGTCTCTCTCTCTCTCTTCGTGGGTATGTACTTATTCATTGCCGATTAATGATATCTATAAAATATGGATATACAGTTTATGTTATCCGTTCCTTTGATTTATCTAGTCAGCTACAGGCAGTACACAACAGGCCAAAGGATTCCAGTCAAGTATAGTGTACTATTCCAAATGATAATCCTTTGTCCCAATAGATGTTAGCTGTGGAAAGAAATTACCCTAAAAGTTGGGTAACTAAAGGGACAAAGGTAGGCCACTGTCTACAGAATTATATATATCATTCAGCCTATAGTATTCTAATATGGACAAATCACTCATATCTTGTTGCAGAAACATAACCTTCTTAACTGGATAACATATACAGAATTCCGCTTAACTCGAACTGTTTCAAAAGACCCGATTTTCTTCCATTTGTGTCTATGCATTTTCACTCCTGATAATTCAAATTCAAATAACTCGAACTTTCGTTAAGGTGAACTTTAACTAATTCTCATGCCCCCTTATTCAATTTCTTAGGCCCCATTATTCATGTTACCTTTAAGACTTAGCTCGATAAGTCGAACCACAAATAAAAGTAAATTTTTGGATGAACATCATTAATTAAAGGGAGATCGATGAATAAATTATCAATACTCTCTAGTGAGTCAAAATCAAAAATCGCAGCCTTTTCTTTCAGTATACAATTATCATAATTCTAGATAAGTTATATGACCAAAACAATATCCTATGATATTGTTCACATTGGAATCTATCTCATAAGCACACTTTCTTTGTTCAATGATGAGGAAATCATTTCACTCCATCCTATAGGAGGTTTTAATGGCAAATTTGGCTTTTGCATGCATTTGAAGTGGCTTGATCTTTTAAAGTAGACAAGACATACGTTTCTGAACGGTGACAGAGAAAGGGGAGTACAATATCTTGAAAATCGATTGCTGATCATGAACTCCGTAAGACGAAATCCTGATAAGTTGAACTATTTCGAATGGTCCCTTGAAGTTCTTCTTAACTAGGGTAGACTATGTAATATAACGCGTAACCATTTGATACTTCAATTGTCGTCAAGTTTGTACATTGTTTTGGACTAAATCTGTAATCCTTTTTTTTTTAAATACATATTATGAATGCAATCTTCTTTTTTTTTTTATTTTCTTTATTTTTCTTCTTGAAATTTTCCTAAATAATTCTTCGCCTTTTACGTCCCTACATACAAATATCTCAATTTTACCAAACATGGTCAATTTCACAACAACAGCGTGCGACGCAGACTGACCACTATACTATGACGCTACCCTCTATATGGGACCTTGTCTTATCATTTAGAACAGTGTACTATTCCAAATGATAATCCTTTGTCCCAATAGATGTTAGCTGTGGAAAGAAATTACCATAAAAGTTGCTTAAACCATTTAGTCATCAAGATAGATAAAGCACACAACATATTCGTTAGGTGCTTGCTCTGTCCATTTCTCCAAATCTCATTTAATTTTTTAATCCCAAATCCACACATATACATATATCAGATTGCTCTGCCAGATTGTTCAAAATTACTCCAATACCATAACCACATATACATTTATATATCTAACATGTGTCTAAAACAAAGCATCATATACGCTCATAGCGCGCAAACCTTCTATGATCTTCAATGATAATCTCTTTTTCCATATGCAGAAATTCCGATCCTATCAGAATAAATGCCATTTTTTTTTCAAACCATTCTATAAAACATTCTCCTGGTCAAAAAGAGTCTTATACAGGACTGATTTGGATCCATTTTATAGCCCATTCTTTATCAATTAAATGAAAAATATTTTTGGCCCCCCTTGAAGATGAAATCGTTGATCCGCACCTGCAAATAATATTTGACCAAAATGCAAGTATTCCACTTATTGCTTACAGATAAAAGCATGCTCTATATGCATGATAAAGTTTAGCGCCAAGACGGTAACATTAGTGTCAAACATATACTGACATCCAAGTACCATTTACACCGTTACAAAATCTGCTCCTGTTCGACCACGTCATCATCCATACATATATCATTAAAGAATTGATATAAACTCAGATTTACCCTGTAAATGAACACTCTAATCAATGCCATTAATCTACAGTTTGCTAAGTGTCACTATTCACGTCTCATTCCTTATAACCTTGACCTATCACACACTGAACATCACAGCTTCGCTGAATCCAAAGACACGTACGACTACAGAAAAATCTCTGAAATTTAGTGAAAAGGCTTTTTAATATATAATACATCATCCACTAAGTTTACTCCCTAAAGTAATGATGTTATTTTTCATACAATTCTAATATGGCTAATCATACTCATATCCACCATATTGTAATTTCTTTATTGTCTTTACAACTACGTTCATTTCTTTTCTCCATATAGAGTATTTTCTAAATGCGAGTAGAACTTTCACGCTGGATAACATGAGGACATAATTACATCGAACTCATACATTTGCAAAAACAAATCTTGTCCAGAACATGTCCGAAGCTGATAGGATCATCTTTTAAATTTGATGTTTACTTTTCCATGTTGTTCTACCGACTACTACTTCATAAGTGATTGTTAAGTTCTATTGGATGTTAATTCTTTGCATCCCTTTCTGGTGTACACGTAGTTATCAATAGCTATATATTCCTTCTTATATAAATGACTCGAGTAGAGGCGACATAACAAAATCGGGAGCATGAAGAGATCTGGTTTTGATCAGATTGGACTTGGAGGTCAATTTTTTAAGACTAAAGTACACAATAAACTGGGTTTTTTAACCATATGATAAAGTTATCCTGTATCTGCCATCATAATGTATCAACCTTTAAAGTTTAAAAACTTTACTCAACAAAGCACCGTCACTTTATTCGTATTCAACATGCATATGCATTTCTTTCTTTTTTTAACAATACTGTCAAAACTTTTTTATACCCTCTGCTGTAACATGCACATGCGTAAAATGATCCAAAATTAAGTATGAGTTCCAGCCCTCATGACAACAATGTCAAAGCGCATTCGCTTCCAAGCCTCGCCATCAAGCAAACTATCAATTCAACCTCTCATTTAAATAAGACGATGATAATGACAATGGGATTTTATTTTAATCGGGAAGTGGTCTAACTAAATATCCATCACCTACTTCCACATTTAAATTACACTTCTTCTAGTACATAGACACTTGTTCTTGTACAAATTGATATATCAGTGTGACGTTATCAGAATAGCACAAATCATAAAATATCCAGCATGCTTTCATGATTCAATGCATGCGCGGATCCAGAGGGGGGGGGGACCGGGGGTCTGGACCCCCCCCCCCTGAGATTTTCGGAGATGGGGTCCAGTTTGGCCTATTTCTAATTGAAAGGAGTCTAAAATACATGAAAAGGCTTTGAAACCTAAAATTTCGGCTCGCTTCGCTCGCCATTTACAATTACACAATTATTTTTTTCTGCAAAATTCCTTAATCATTTTCAATTTTTTATACTAAATAATTTTATATAGCTGTCTTGGGTCTCATGCACTCGTATTTTCAAAAAGTCCCTTACTTCATAGAATGTAACCTTCCTCATCTTTACAAGGTTTTGTCATTTTAAGATGTCAGATCATTTGGGAAAATGACTTATCTATTTATTCTCATGAAATATTGACAAAATGTGAATTAATCAAAATTTTCGCGGCTTGCTCTGCTCGCCGATATTAGAAGTAAAATATTTAATAATCATCTCGATGATTCGAGACAAATTGATATTTCATATCTAAAAAACTTTCAGCCTCGCTTCGCTCGCCAATTCTTCATAAAATAAACGTGAAAGGAAAGCTAACAATACCCACCCTCAAAAAATCAATCTTTAGAGCACACGTTGCCCCCTCCCCCATGATGTGCACCGAAATATACATGATAGGTAGACATCCTACAATTTTGGACCCCCTCTGACCAAAAATGCTGGATCCGCGCATGCAATGAATATCATTCATATGCTCTCATAATTCCTTGAGTAGGTTTCTATTATATAGATCTAAATAAGGAAAAAAAACATAATATACTAATCATGATCTGATCATGCTATAATTTGCAGGTTTTAGACATCAGATTATCTGCGTAATAACTATACTGACTTCGTCATCTCATTGCTGCTGTATTATTCATATTTTACTGTAACAAGGACAATTCATTTTCCATGTTATTGCAAGATCTTCTTGCACAAAATGTAAATTATGCCTATACCATCAATATCGTCTGCCTGCCGCTTCATTTAGTTATTGGTGGCGAAACGAATTTAAGTGATACACTTTCTATGTGAATCCAACAATGAAATGGATATACAATGAAAGAGACTTCCATAAAAGTTGTAATGTTACTTTATAGGTGTCGAACAATCTCTCCGAAAATACTAGATTTTTTCTACATCCTGATCCCAACGATCATACATCATCATTAGTTTTTTTTTATCATTATTTTATTTTTGAAGTCATAAGAACATTGTACAAAGTATATTGGTGTCTATAAATGACTTTTACCGTATAATAAAAACATCATTCACTCTTCACAATCAAACCACTTCCATATAATGTCGTGCATCCTTGCAAACCCATTCATACGCCTTCAAATGTGACACAAATAAAGTACTAAACATACAAGCATATTGTGTATATTCATAAATGTATTCAGTACATAATCATTCGATTTCATATATCGTGTCCACAGAATATAGCATGTTTAATAAGAATATAATATACATCATTGATCTATGATAAGCAATAACGTCACTTATACTTTGTTGACTTCCAGACAATAATATATGTATATAAAATGAAAAAAATTGCCATCATCATTAGTGATTATATCTAGGTAGCGAGCTCTCAAAATACAATTGTATACCAATAAGATATGGAGGTATTGTTAATTTTCTCGTAATACAACGTTGATACACTATAAACCAAACCGTTCACTCCTTATAGGCTATTTTTCAAAATGGTATGTACAACGATTCAATATCGTGTGCCATATGAAATTCCCATATAACCAAATATTAAATTGTCAACATACATGTGAGTAGCAACGACTGTTACATTTATAACATTGGTTTTTTTTCAGTAAGCTTGGATTGCAAATCATCTATTTTCGTCGGTATTTGGCAAATTCTCCATTAGTTTTTAAACAAAAATTCATCCCTGAATGAAATTCTGAGTATTACAATGTTATTTTGATATTCTCTACCTTTATTCCCCACTCAGTACAGCATACCTTGTATCTACGCAATACTGATAATAACATTCTATCGATTCACATACAATTATATTGAAAAATTTCTCTAAATCATGTACAATAATTAAATGGATGATAGCATCTCCACTTGAACTGAAAGTCCAAACAATCCGAAAAGAAATTACTCATAAAACCATCATATTTTAAGAAAAACTGTCAGAACATATACAACTTATACCTGTACACTTAATGCTTCTTTATTTTTCAGTCAATGAAATTGTGTCCCTATTTTTTTTTCTGAAAAATATTAAATACAGAAAACAGCACTGATTAAGTATTTGTTTACATCGAACTCCGATTTTGGGAAACCAACTAACATCTCCAATTGTACAATTTAATCATTCAGCATCTGGATATTTTTCATGAAAAGTATTCTTGAGATAAATGTGTTCCGTAACTAATCGTACATGAATTGCGCTATGAATTGCCGCTGTGATGGGAGTCAATATGACGATCACTATTGGTCTGTTTTACGTGAGATGTGAGTTTGAATTAATTTGTACCATAAATACAATTTAAGCAGTCCAATTTGAATGAATCGTCAAGTGTAATTCTTCATATTTGTCTTGGCTTCGGGGTTAAAAATCTGCCATCAAACTAGAGAATCCTCTGTTCTTTTACATAAACAAATCTTTTATTAAAGAAATGCCGTACGAATTATAAACTTTCCAATAAACAAGCTTTGTTCTGCAACAAAATGAATTAGAAGGAAAATAAGAGAAAATTATCTATTCGAATACGACTTTTGTAGATTTAACCAAGACAAGAGCAGGAGAAAAAATTCCACGTGTCAATACATGACAAGTTGGTTATACGTATCTTAACTTTCTCTTTTTATGTCTATTCGAACACCAACAATTTTCTACTTTTTATGGTGGTGTCGTATTACCTCAATAGAATAAGAATTTCTCATCAAAAGTAATTAACAATAGTAGTATAAGCATATAAATCGACTTTCTAATTCCGTCGCTCTACACTGTACCCTATACTAAAATCACATCTTTCTGTCTAATTCGTAGCCACTCAAACGACAGAAAAATAATTAAAACTTCTTTTTCTACAATTTATTCAAGCTCTCGATGATGGATGGCGCTACAATAGCCAAAGTGTGCGACTAATGACATTGTGATATACAGAGTTCAAATTAACACCGGCAGGTTAATGAGCATTAACAACCGTATAATGAAACCAAATAAATTTCCAATTAGAAGTAGTGGCACACGGCTGGCTAAAGAGCGTCGATTGACCATAACATCTCATCAATACACATTTAACTGACCAGTCGAATACAGACACGCCCCTTAGGTCAACTCTTGACCTTTCGTTCTGAATAAATTTTCTTTCAGCCAGCATTAATTATTATTTCTGTCTAATTCGTAGCCACTCAAACGACAGAAAAATAATTAAAACTTCTTTTTCTACAATTTATTCAAGCTCTCGAACAATAATGAAAGGGAACCGGTTGTTAAAGCTCATAAACCTAAACCTAAAGTTACTGATAATTTTCTATGCAAATCATCTTTAATGTACATGTCTTTAGCATTTTCAGATTTCCAACGTCCATGCGCTTTAAACAAGCGATCATTTATACCACCATTTGCAGCTGCAGATGCTCCTCCCGCTCTGAGGGAGTGAAGTCCAAACTTTTTTGAGTCATATCCTAAAGATTTTAAACTACTTAATAATAATTCTCTAGCTCTAGTATATGAAATATGTACATCAGATCTTACTCTCAATTTATAACACTCCTTGTTTTTACTATAAAAAACAGATCTAAAATGAATTCATCTGAATCACTGTCTAAAATATTTGCACATGATAAATATCGTTTTAATAAATCATAAGGACAGCATGAATTGTTAGTTTTCGCAATCACGACCCAGTTTCCATCTCTATAAACATCAGTCTTACTTTTGAAAACAAAAATAGTCATATATGATTCAAAGAAAACGATGTCAGATCGTCTAATATTTACAAGTTCTGAAAAACGAAAAAATCCGGCAAAACCAAGTATACACATAGTTGCAAGTCTTAAATCCATCAATGTCGCCGTGTCAGAGGCATATGTCCGAACGTAATTTTCCAACATTTCAACGGTCACCGGTTCCTTGCGATTTTTACGGGTGTCAGATTTTCTCATTAACGCGTCCAGGCACAATTTAATCCATTCATTTTTACAAGGGTTAAGAGGAACTCCGTTCACATTAAACCCCCATTGTAAAGCATAAAATGTTTGTCGTATGGTCGCCGCCGATGAAACAGTTTGATAAATTGACACAAGATATAGCGCAATGTGTTCTTGATTGGCAAGCGTCGGAGAAATGTTTAATCTTTGACACCAATCACACCATTCTGTCCAATATGAAGAGTAATTGTCCACGGTAGATCTTTCCCGTGCTGACATGATGGTACATTCTAATTCAGGAACCAATGACGATAAATTATGAATCTCTGCTGTTTTCCTAACTTTCTCCCACATTCCTCCTTGAAATAATTCTGTAAGATACAAATACATACATGTAATCTCAATATAAACATACAAATAAGGAAATTTTCATTTCTCTTTGACCAATTGTCTCTCAACAGACTTCTGGTCTCTCATAAACTTTTAGTCCCTCATGGACTTTTGTCTCTCATAGAATACTAGTTCCTCATGAACTTTCGTCTCTCATAGACTTATAGTCCCTCATGGACTTTGTCTCTCATAGACTTCTAATCCCTCATGGACCTCTGTCTCTCATAGACTACTTGTCACTTAAGAACGATTTGTCCCCCATGGACCACTGTCTCTCATAGACAATTTTTCATATTCATTGACTACCAGTACTTTTACTCATAAACATTTATCTTCATAAACTACTGGTTCTTAAGACGATACTTCACAGTCATTATTAAGAGCTTACCTAAATCTTAATCATTTCGAATTAAATATATCTCTATAATAATAGAAAAAATATCCGTAATAGGAAGACCACCGTTTAAACTTAGCTCATCATTTATTTATGAATAACCTAACATCGATTAAATAAATCCAAATTCATACCTTAGATTTATAAATATTTTCAAAATTCAAAAAACTACAAATACAATAAACCTACCGTTTTCCCACGTTAACTAAAATCCAATCTTATGGCCAGAATTGCACTATGCAATTTTGATGTTCCAAACACTGAGGTATGTAAACCCGATTTGAAAATGTTACAGTTAGAACGAGGAAAACGTAAAACATCTAATACTCCACTTTTGAAAACACCACCAAATTCCACTAAATCTGGCCAAAATGAAGATGATTTCCATTCAGGTGCAATAAGAGTACCTTGTCCTTTACATCCTTTTAAATGTCTAATACATCTAGAGATTAAATAAATCGGTGGAACAAGCCAATTATTCTCCGAACTCCAATTTTGTGTAAATGCATCTACAGCTTCACAATATGGATCCCAAAACTTTGAATTATAACGAGATGTTTTTCTAGTATTGAGCGAAGCGAATCTGTCAACAGTAAAAGGTCCAAACAAACCATCCATAAAATAGAAAAAGTCATCAGAAACTTCCCAATCGTCATAATCATGTATTTTACTAATATAGTCTGCTAATTGATTTTCCTCGCGTGGGATCCACTCCACCTCTAACTTTATGTCAAATATAACTTGAAGTTGATATATATCTAAAGCAATCGTTTGTAAATCCAACTTTTTGCTCCCTTTTTCAATAATAGAAACCAAGTTTTTATTGTCTGAAAACCATTTAACTTGTTTTCCTTTCAAGAACTTTGAATAACTAGCTAACGCAAACCAACATGCACGCATCTCACGCCATGTAGAGCTCTTTTCTCTCTCTTCATTTGTCCAAGTTTTATGACACCACTCTTGTGCAAAATTAATTGTAGAATGAACAATATATCCTCCTGCGGCAAAAGAACTTGCATCTGAATATCCGAGAATATCTTTAGGTAAAATTATATCCCTGAACTTTTTAGTTCCATTAAAAGAATCTATATTCTCAAGCCAAAAATTCAGTTCACGAACAATATCACAATTATTTCCTAAATTTAACCTCACATCCCAAGTGCTGGCCTTGTCAATTTCTGAATATAAAAATCTGGTCATTAAGCGCGTAATATTTCCAATACAAGGAGTAAAAGAAATGATCAAACCAGTCAATCTAGCTAATTCTCTAGCCGAAATCGATGTTAATTTTGAAATAACTATATGTAAAGTATTTTTCAAGTTACACAATTTTTCATCAGGAATTTTCAGAATACCCTCTTTGAAATTCCATAAAATACCAAGCCATTTCAGTTCTACAGTAGGTTCCCAGACAGATTTTTCAACGTTAGGTACTAAACCTGCTCTCAACAAGTCAGATTTTACAATATTAGCAGCTCTCCTGCCTTCATCTAAATTTTTCACAGCACAGATTCCGTCATCCAAGTATACAACAATTTTTAATCCTAAAGCTCTCCAATGAGCTACTAATGGTTTAACACACTTTGTAAATACATAAGGTGAACTATGTAATCCAAAAGGAAGCACAGTAAAAGTAAAGTAACATTTAACACCGTTGTACATCCAAGAAAAACCTAAGTATGTCTGAGAATCTTTATGAATATCTATGTGGTGATAACCCGATTTCAAATCGAACGAAAATGCATATTCAGCTTCAAATGCAAATTCTTTAAAAATCTTCCAATCTTCAAATTTAATTTTAGATTTGTAAATGTACCAATTTACGTAACGTAGATCTAAAATAAGTCTCTTTTTGCCTTTCTTATTCACTGAAACAGTTAATGGATTTACGACTATAGGTTTACTTGTATGCTGTACAATACGTCCAGTGTCCAACAATTCCTGAATAGAATCCTTAACAAAATCTTTATGCTTCAATGCTGAATTATTATTGTCAAACTCAGCAGAATCAGGTGTACCATAAAAAGGTATTGCATATCCATGATCTATGATATCAATTACATACTGATTTGCACCTATTTCTCTCCAGAAATCTATATTAGTCTTAAGTCTTCCTTTAATTAAAGGTTCAGCTTCACCACTTTCATATTTAAAATAATTTTCAATGTACGTCTGCTTTTTATCTACAGTCATAATTGTATACTTAGCTTTTACAGCTGCTGTCTTGCTACTTGGAACCACTACTTCCTGGTTCATTTGCACCTCCTCTGCATTCCGACTGCCAGTGTCCTGTCTTGTTGCAGCGAAAACAGATGTCTGTTGGCTTTGGGACTCTGCGAAAACGAAAGGACTGATTGTCTTTTTCCCTCGTCATTTTCTTCGCATGCTGTTCATCATTCGGAACAAAATGCTTTCTTTTCAGCTTCATATTCTTTGACTTAGAGAATGCGCGCCTTTCTGCTGCGTGCATCTTCTTCTCATCGTCACTATCATCGGCAATGTCATTTGTTTCGTATTCTGCGACAGTAAGCCATCCTTTCTCGCTTTTGTCTGCCAAACGGATTAACTTACGGTGTTTTAACTTTCCCGTTATGTCTGTAAGGACTTCTTCGACTTCTGTAACAGTTTTTTCTGTAAGGTGATCCTTTAATTCATCTAAACGATCAATAATATCCACGTTAAATTCAAATTGCTCGGCATGTCCCTTTGCTTTAAGTTTTATTTTCCCTTCACTCTTCATTTTTTTTTCTTTTAGCTTCTTACTGTTTGCGTCTGTTTGCAGTTTAAACGATTTCTCCAATGCATCTTTGGACGAACTAATATTGTCCATCACATAACTTTCAAGTTCTTGTTTTTGTGAAGACAATTCCTCGCGAACAATATTCTTTAATAAAGAACTAATCTCTGTTTTCATTTTTTCGTTCATTATGGCAATCAATGTTTAGTTTACAAATAAATTTCCAATTAGAAGTAGTGGCACACGGCTGGCTAAAGAGCGTCGATTGACCATAACATCTCATCAATACACATTTAACTGACCAGTCGAATACAGACACGCCCCTTAGGTCAACTCTTGACCTTTCGTTCTGAATAAATTTTCTTTCAGCCAGCATTAATTATTATTCTCTTTTCGCATCATTATGTACTATCTTTTCCTTTCCTACATCACTCTTCGTTATCACCCTGCACGTAAAACGAACCAATTCTTATAGGATCGTTTCCAAATCCTATATCTATATTATATTGATTACTGTATTAATTAAAGTTCTTCTTTTTAAAATACAGTTTACTAAATAGCAAGTTTTATTTCTTTTGTAATGATGATCGCAATTTCTATCCCTACATCATGTCCTAATCTATTATTTGTTCTTTGTTTTATTGTCTTTGAAAATCACATGGAAAATCTGCAAATAATGGCCTTGAGAGTTAAATTAACAATGTACAATGACGGCTTCTCAATGAATCACGGAAGGTTTATAAATGGACAGTAGCAATCAACTGGACAAATTTATCGGTACTATAATTTTACTCCGTAACGTGACATAATGAGAATTACCATGACACAGACCGACAGCCTATACAATATATCCTCCGTATTATAAATTGTCACTTCTGGAAGACTATAGTGATCATAAATATTTAAAGAACAGTAATTTGGGGTATTTATTCATAAAACTCTTGTACATAAGGCAATTATGATATACACTTATGTTCATCTACATGTACCTGTCACATCCTTTCACATAAATTCTGTTCTTTTACAATTTTTATTTTATTATTATTATTATTTTATTTCTATAAAACATGTGCGTGGTTTTCTAATAATGCAATGCTTAGTCCTCCACATGTAATACATTCTTTTTATAGCACGCCCTCAATTTAGCAACTGTCACCACACCTCCTATTAAAAAGTATTTTGTTGTATCCAAACATGAAATTTAAATAAAGTCCGCTTGCAATGACGTTGTGCTCTGTGCGTCTTCTCCCGTCCATTATTTTATTTATCATTTCTTCACATACTTCATACAAACAAACAGTAATCACATGTTTGTGTACCTCTTTACTTTTTTTTTATTCTGTAGTACAGATGTCATTCCTCAATGTACAAGGGGGGAGGGGGTGGGTAATCAAATTGCCATTTGCAGCTATTACCAATTGTAAACTTCTTCACCATATTTGTTTAATCTCTGCGTCGAAATTTTGGCTCACCTTATTAGACATAATAAGAATATAAAAGGTATAACTATTTGTAAAAAAGAATATCGTCTATCCCAATATGCCGATGACACAAAATATTTAGATGGAGCTGAAAAATGCTTAAAGAATGCTCTTAATCTACTCTATGAATTTGCTAAATTTTCTATAGTCTTTTTCTTTTTTAAAGATATATCTCTCTTTTTTTCTCTCTTATCAATCATTTTTTCCACAATAACATATCTGTTTGCATGCCCACATGCAGTACTTTCAGATTTCTCTCTCTCTCTCTCTCTCTCTCTCTCTCTCTCTCTCTCTCTCTCTTTTAATCGTATTCGATACTTTTATATGTCTCCACATTTTTTTTCAAATCGCATGCTCTCATGCAATAACATCCTTACTTCTTTACATCTCCTTTTTTCTCTTGATAATCATTTTTCCACTGTATTCTTTCTATCACAATACCAATAGATAATGAAAATTACTTTTTGCCAAGGTGCCCTGTATTTTAGAATTTCACAGAGTTCCCTGAGTCCTAAAACAATTCTCTCCTTTCACAGTTGAACGATATGGTAACTGTTGAACTACAATCATGCGATCCTACCTTGTCACCATCAATGGTTTCTCTGTTAATTAACTTCTATCTGCAACTTACACTTTTATATCAATGTTTGAAAATCGCCAGATCAAAAATCAAAACCTTTTCTTCAGGTCGTAAAATTTACAACCTTTCTTCTAACGATTAATAATCAATTTCCAAAACTCATCGATGTCCATTATGTAACAGTTAATTATCCTAAAAGTCATTTAAATATAATCAAGATAAGATCACAAGCTCCGATGACGATCAGAAGAAACCTTCAAATCATGCATTAAAATCACTTCGAGAAGCACAATTTTATCTCAACTAGAGGATGTTTTGCGCAGCAGCGTGCGACGCAGACTGACCACTATACTATGACGCTACCCTCTATATGGGACCTTGTCTTATCATTTAGAACAGCGTCGTATTACATGAAGAGAAGGGAGGAGATCTCCAACAAGACCCCGTTGCAGCATCAACAGCAAAACACCAAAACACCCGATGCAAAAACACAAAAGACGAGTACAGCGCGAGACGGAAAAGAGACACACGACATGTAAACATCAAACACAAAAGACTACACATAAACCGACGAGACCAATGGGTAACCGGTGCCGACTTTGGACGGCCATCTGTCACGCAAGTAGCAAATGGTGTGGTTATCCTGGATTACGTGCGCACAACCCTCTCACTTCTCCAATTACCCAGAGGTCTCGAAGAACGTACAATTGTGGTGTAAAACAACCTCCTCACTGTAAGATGACATCACACAAACAAGACCGCAAAACGCAGAGGCCCCAGAGACACAGATGAATATGTAAATGGATATAAAAAGAGGGCATGCGTTATACAGTCCGTGCTCTGCCGGCTGTAGCGAGCTCATGTATGCAATCACCCGAGGAGTCCGACTGACATTCAGAGAGGACAGGTGGTCCATCACTACATAGGTATCAACTGTAGCATTTACATTCAAATTAATAGTGTCTAATTATACTAATACAAGCATTCTGATTGGCTGATGCTATTTAAGCGACTTCCGTTATGACGTGATAAAATGTCAAAATTTGCCAGAACTTCTATTTCGCCCTGTAAATGTAGATCAAACCTCTAAAACTATAATAACCATAAAATAAATATAAAAACGAAGTGTATATTTGTCTTTTTATGCATTTCAATGAAAAAATAATGAGGCTGACCAGTTGTTTATAAATTTTACGAAGGAGATTGATCGTCTACATCGATTTTCTGTATCGATTATTCGATCTCGATATCGATGGCAAAGTGTTTTACGATGAGTGACCTAGAAAATTTCTCTTTCGAGGTTGATTCCAACCTTGGATTCGATCCAATGATCGATGTTGAATATGATGAATTGCCAATATTGAAATATCACGAATTCCACGATTCTGAAGATATTGATGGTTTAATTGCTCAAATAGCCACTGGGGAGGTAGAATTGACCCCCCCCCCCCGTGAAGGTCCAGGTCAAGACGAGGCCTTGAGCTCAAATGTTGAGGAAAATGCAAGTGCTGAAACAATGCAAGTCAGTGATTAAGAAGGTTTTTGAACAAACCAAACTATCTGCTTGCTTTGAAGTTTAATGTTACAAAAGCTATGAGTCTGTAAGACCAACAAATAGTAAATAAAGTGGAAAAAAACACAATCAATTGACAAAATTTTTAATTCAACAGTCCTCATTATAAATTTCTCCTTTTTAATTAAAAGACAGTAAAGTATACAGTCTAAAGTATATTGTCACAATACTGAAAAAAAAAAACATTTTCAGGGGGGGGGGGGGAGCGCTGTCAGGATCTGGAGCTAGAGGATCCACCTGAAAAGACAAAAAGGTTTAAAAGCTTGTCTGCCGAGGACCTAGCAGAAATTGAGACACATGAGGATAGCGAGTTCACAAAACGAAATATTAAATGGGGTCTAAATATGTTTGCTGGTATGGTACAATAAACAGAATATTTTTTTTATCTTAACTAACATTAATTAACTATGTCAGAGAGGTTACAAATTTATAAATTTTATAATGAAACCCCCCCTTCCATAAAAACACACACTCAAAAGTCTATGCATATAGATTTTAGAAAGTCATTGCAATAAAGTATTTAGCTACTTTTAAAGGTTCTTTATTTGAAACAACTTAAAAATGATAGTAGTAAGTAACAACCACGAGTTTTGGTATAAACTTGCAGATGGGTATATTAAAATCGAGCCCTGTAAGATTGAAGTGGTCGATATACTAAAAGAGCACCAATTTTCACCAAGCGATTGCTCAATTTCTAAGTGCGGCATGAAGAACTGCAAAACTTGTAACATCCTAATAACAGACACTTCATTCTCAAGTAATCTCACAAAACAAACATTTAACACGCATAGTTTTGAAAACCTTAACTGCAAGACATCAAATGTTGTGTACGGAATAGAGTTCTCACTTTGTGGATTGATTTATGTGGGTGAAACCAAAGGTCAGCTCCGAAAAAGAATGTCAGGAAACCGGTCAAAAATAAATAAAAAAAGGAAGTCAACTCCTTTATCGACATTTTGACCAGGCGGATCATTCTGTTTTATCTATGAGAGTCAGAATCCTGGAGAAAATATATCACCCCACAAACAATCCCAATTTGAGCACACCTTTCCGTCGCAACAGAGAAGAGTTCTGGATAAAAAAATCTTAACACTGCAGCGCCCTATGGGTGCAACGATAACATCAGCACTATAGGAAACTTAACAAGTCCCGGTTGTCAATCGGTAAATGTGACTAGCTTATTCAACAGACCACAAAGAAGACCTCGAAGTCATGGCATTCGAAAATATAATAGGCCTGAGATACATAGTTTCTCCTTCGATGACTTGGTTCCATTTTTGAATGAGCCTCTAGGCCTGCATTTTATTCGTACCAAATTATACTCTGTTCCTTTACGGAGGTTACACGAAATCTACGATTATACGAAGGACCTCGCATATACCGATACACGTTCCCCAGAATACAGACTACAAGGAGTCATCTTGGACATTTCTACTTTTCGTTTATTTCAAGCACTTAGATCAGATAAATCAGAGGATAAAACAAACCGCCCTTTCATTAAAGTAAGATTTGCAAACAAAGGTATTGATAACTTGAATCCTGGTCAAATTTTGAATCACAAAACTGTCACAGAAAAATTCCCACCATATTTCAAAAGAAAAGAAACTCCTTGTATTTCCTATAGCTACACACCAACAGTTGCATCTAAAATTTACAATTACAAACGATTCCTGCAGTGTATTGATTTAAGTAATCCCTCACTACATCCACTTCCCTGCGAATGTTCTTCATCGGATTTCAACTACTCTCCTTGTGGACACGTTATAACCGGTGACCTTAGTATAGTCAAGAACGACAAGTTGAGAGAATTGTTAAAAAAGGGTCCCAAATACAGAGAAAGTATGTCCTTTACATGGAACCAAAATGTCAAAATTATCATGGACTCTTGTGAGGAATATGCAAGACGTTGGGCAAAGAAAGAGGATGTACAGCTCGACACCCTTTCCGAATGGATAAAATCAATAAGAGGGTTACTTTTATCTAGAATTAACCGATTAAAATCAACTGTGAACACCAGATTCGTGTCTTAATTTAAAGACCCTGATGTTATCACAGAGCATGCCTACCTCCAAGAACATTATGTCATCACACCAGCGGACAAAGCCTCAAATAATTACACATTTGCTTGCAAAAAGTACTATTTCGACAGTCTAGTTAAAGAGTTGGGTTTAAATTCGACACCTGGAAATCCCACTTACACCCCAACAAACATTTCTGCCTCTGAAATAATAGATAACCACAAATCAGCTCTTGCATCCTTTGGCTTCGACACTACCAATTTATTTAGATTTACCATACTTATACTGCATACCTAAAATGCATAAGAATCCGTACAAACAACGTTTCATCGCTGGTTCCTCAAAATGTTCTACCAAATCTGTATCGATCTTACTCACCAAAGTTTTATCTGAAATCAAATCTGGGCTTCAAAAATATTCTTCGACAGTATATTCTCGCAGTGGTATCAACCAGATGTGGATTTTAAAGAATTCGAAGGAACTTTTAGAACATCTGAAATCCACTCATTTCAGTAGAGTCCATTCGATCAAAGCCTTTGATTTTTCGACACTTTACACTACGATTCCACATTCTAAATTGAAAGAAAGACTCGCAAAAAAATATAAGTAATGCGTTTACAAGTAAGAACGGTAATCGCAAATACAAATTTATTGTTGTTAACTATGACAAAACCTACTTTGTAAAAGAAAAGTCCGATTCTGTAAATAAGTACACTGAAACAGACATTATTCAGATGTTAAACTTTCTGATCGACAACATTTTTGTGGTGTTTGGGGGAAAGGTCTTCCAGCAAATTGTCGGAATTCCAATGGGGACCAATTGTGCCCCACTTCTTTTCGACATTTTCCTTTACTCGTACGAAGCTGAATTCATTCAACCTTTGGTCTCTGAAGGGAAAAGATACTTAGCTTCTGACTTCAACTTCACTTACAGATACATAGACGATGTGTTGTCCATCAATAATCCAAAATTCGCGGATTACCTGAGCAGTATCTATCCTTCGGAGCTTGAAGTCAAAGAAACTACAGAGACAAATAATTCAGCATCCTATTTGGACATAATGTTGTCCTACGACATTGATGGTCACATGAACACCTCACTCTATGACAAACGTGACGACTTCAATTTCAGCATTACAAACTTTCCTTTTCTGAGTAGCAACATCCCTTCATCGCCTGCTTATGGCGTGTTCATATCTCAGTTGATACGCTATGCCAGAGCAAGTACCAAATATACGGATTTTGTTCTGAGAGCTAGGGGTCTTTCAGATATTAAAGCTTCTCAGTCAGGGATGTTTGTGACCGACTAACATCGTCACTGAGGAAGTTCTACGGTCGATATGGGGAACTCGTCATACACTATGATGTTCCAATCTCCAGAATGGTGGATGATATTCTTACTGGGCACCTGGTCTCACTCCCATATCGGGGGTTCGCTTCTTTTCATGTGGTTGAGGTTTTTGTTTGTTTGCTTTGGTTCCTGTTTTATCCTGATTTTGTATGCCTTCGGTTTCTGATTTTCTGAACTAGAGCACTGGAAAGTCAGAAAGGGCCCCGCCGGCCACTTCTTTAAGAAGTTGAATGTGAAGGCAACAAGGTCAACATGGTTGGCAACAAAAGAATTGCTGCCAGAGGAATAGAGGCAAACATACAATGCAGTATTCCAATGTCATCGATTTTTTATCAAAGCCCCATCTCTTACGGTACAACAGTTATGGCCAATGTTAAAGTTTTTCAAATGTAGGTCAAAGGTCACGGTCAAGGTCACATGATCAAAAAATGTTGGTACCAACAGAAAGGTCTTGTCACAAGGAACACACATGTCAAATATCAAAGCCCCATCTCTTACGGTACAATAGTTATGGCCAATGTTAAAGTTTTTCAAATGTAGGTCAAAGGTCACGGTCAAGGTCACATGATGAAAAATTTTGGTACCAACGGAAAGGTCTTGTCACAAGGCACACTCATGTGAAATAAAAAAGCTCTACAAGGAACACACATGTCAAATATCAAAGCCCCATCTCTTACGGTACAACAGTTATGGCCAATGTTAAAGTTTTTCAAATGTAGGTCAAAGGTCACGGTCAAGGTCACATGATCAAAAAATGTTGGTACCAAGGGAAAGGTCTTGTCACAAGGCACACTCATGTAAAATAAAAAAGCTCTACCTCTTACAGTGCAGAAGTTATGGCCAATGTTAAAGTTTTTGCTGACGGACAGAGTGATTACTATAGGGCACCCGCCTAGTAGTGGGGCCCTAATAATTACCGACTTTGTGCAGTATACAGGGATATGCCATTATCCATATTTGTCATATGAAAGTTTACATTTTCATTTGTATAAATTTAAATTTTTAGGCGAATCTAACGCGTACATTCACAGTTATAGCCGTTTAAAAACGTAATTTTTAATTTGGGGTGCACAGCTCTAATTCATTACACTAGCGCCACCTCCAATGTATTGCGTTTTTACAATAGAGGTATATGGAGATTTAAATTTACAAATTCGGCAATATTATGGTCGTTACTGCATATTTTCAAATAAAACTTTTTATTTTTCTTTCTTTTTTACTATATCTGGACCCTTAGTCCGAGTGTAAATTATAAGATTTTTGTCAACAACACTAATAACATTACGATTTCCAGAATTTCATGTGCAAGCAACATTAGCTGCATCCTGAATAGAGAAAAACAGATTGTGCAGTGAAAATTCATTATTTTTATTGTTTTGGGAGGGGGGGGGTAGGAGATTAATAGCGAGCAAAGCTCGCCCTTATGGTAACGCGTATGCACATTTTTTATTGAGACAATATGCTGAATCAAAGAATGAGAATGTACTACTATGCTTTCAAAAACTTTCGTCCCCTCGGAGACAGAGTTGCTGCGGAGATGCTGGATATTGCCATTTAAATTTTTTTACGACTCCAAGTAGACGTATGTGTTATACTCAATTTTTGTTTATAAATAAATTAAATTTATTAAAAACATTTTTCGTAAATCAGGTAACGATAAAGCATCAACAAGACGGCGTAACCACGAGAAATCCGACATTTCCGGTTTTAAACGAGACGTTTCGCTCGGATTGCTATTCTCGTCTCGGGTGGTTTCGTACTGTCAGAAGTCGGAATATGTTTGTTTTTTCTTTTGTTCTTAAGTAATTTATTTTCAGCTAGCCTAAATATTATTCTTACAAAATAAAAATGAATTATAAAGAACCATATTTTTAAAGAACCATATTTTAAGCCCCCTTAAAATGTTCATCTGCTGGTCTAGATCAATTTTACAAATGCTTCCGTGTTTCCACTCGCCTTATACTACCTTTTTTGGCAATTATCAAACAGAAAGTTTTGTAAGATAAGATAAACCATCATAGTCAAAATGAAAAAGAAAGATCTTTTTTTATTTTATAAAATCATATCTATTTTCTCTCCGCTCGCACAAACAGGCTTTGCCTTGATTCAGATTAGGTTCTATCACGACCTACTGAGTGAGACAAAAAAATTTACACGAGTGACGGAAATTTCACCTTTTCCCGAGTGGAGCGTAGCGGAACGAGGGAAAAGATGAAAATTTTCCGTCACGAGTGTAAATTTTTATGTCTCACTCAGTAGAAAGTGAAAGAATTTATTTCTTCTTCATTTCCAAGTAGCTACGATCTTGTCGTTACCCCTTGACAACGGTTACTACGCATTGTCGAGACAAAATGCTAACTGGTAGAAAACAGTGGTGGACTAGATAACAATCGTGCTATTCTTACTGATAATTGGAATTTCACAATAGTTTTTCCCACGTCCGCAAAAGCACATGATAGCCCTCTGACGTCAAACTCAAGCTTCGTCGACATTTCATTGCCAGTTACCGGAATTGCTTTCAAAAGCCGCACGCGTCTTTAGTACGATATCTCTGATTGGTCGTAAGAACAGCTGATTTGTATATGACGTTTAATGATTGGATGATGTAGCCTTTGAGACAACTTGTGTTTCTAACATAGGCTGCACTATATGTAACGTGCGACTGCGATATAACATTTTTTACGGTAATCGCGACTATTTTCTTCTGGTTTTTGATGCATTATGGGTAATTTACTGTGTTTCTAGAGTTTTCTCCCAAAAACTCTATCCGTTTTAGTTCCTTTATAAAAAATATGTATCAATATGTGTTTATAATATCTACATCTTTAACGCCAAAGCATAAAAGATAAGTAAGCAGTGTTTTTTGCCATATTTTCCTCTTTATGCCTTTTTGACATTTTCAAACGTAAATCGAACAAATCTTCGATGCTTCAGTCATGTGTATGTTCGGTTTGATAGGATAAAAGAAACATAATAGTCTGAATATCGTTTGGGTATGCTTTCTGCTAGAAAAATACAAATAACATACATTCAGGCGACACTTTTTGACAGTAATGGCGACACTTTTTTACGGGTATAGCGACTGTTTTCTATGGTGAGAGAATTGAACCTGCGATTATTTTTTACGGTAACTAGATATTTGTTCTACAGGCGAAATATAATTCATCTGACGGAGATCTCATTGGAAGGACAGTTACTTCTGACAAGTCCCTATGCACTTAAACAGTAAAAAATATACGACATCATACTACTACAAGAGCATAAAACAAAGGGATAAATGGCCTATATAATGATAAGTTTTGTTGTTATACAGATAACCTGCATGGAATCCAAGTTTGAAAATAGAATAATACGAAACCAATTGTCATTAAGAGATGAAATTAACCATCTATATATAAAAGAAAACATGTTCCTGTATCATACCCTTGTTCGTTAGACTTGAGTGTTAATGAAGAACATGTTATCTATATCGTTTTTATAAAGCGCATGATATACTAGTAAGTTAAGGTTTTCATATTATCTGTTCGGTGATTTGAAATCAACGAAAACGTACTGCACAATGGTAAAAGGTTTGGGAACAGGTTAATATTCTTGGGGGAGGTTAAACGAAAATGAAAGTCCCGGTTTCGCATAAAAATGACGGAAATGTACAACTATGATGCTATTTACTTAATATTTCATAATACGAAAACAGCCCGAACTGATCCCTGATCTACTACGACTGGACAACGACTTCTACCGACATTACTACTACGTGCGTTGCAAATTCATTTACATATGTAGATATACGTTTCTTTTAAAGTACCAGTAATATTTGCTCAAGTCAGGGCTAAGTCGAGCAGACCGTCTTCATCAGTCGTATATATGCCATAGGACAGTACATGTAGTTAGATCGGTGTCAAAAGAGAAGGTGGGGCGACTCGTGGTAAAGTCAGGGCTTAGTCTTGGTGAGTCGGGCCTAAGTCGGGGTGAATGATTTTCTGAATTATCAATTTTGTGCTGTATACAGGGATATAGTCATTTTCCATATTTGTCATTCGCGAAGAAGGTCTGTTCCCGATTATCCCCGACTGAGCTACGATTTACGCCGACGTAGTCCCGACCTTGCTGCAACCTAGCCCCGACTTAAATAAGTCGGGACTGAGCTCCGACAAAGCACATGTATACAATTGTCGGGGTGTCTCCCCGACCTTCCTGACTTAGCTTTGACCCACTCTGACTCGCCCTGACCAAGCTACGACTCGCCCGACAGAGCCCCGATTCACACCGACTTCACAAGTCGGGCACTTTGTGACGGGGATTAATACTTTTTAGGGCTCAACCCCGACTTATTTAAGTCGGAGCAAGGTCGGATCTAAGCAAGGGTAAATCGTAGCTCGTTGAGGCTCATCGGGAACACAACTTCGCGACTGAGCTACGAATCGCCCCGACTAAGCCCCGATTCACCAAGACTAAGCCCCGACTTTACCACGGGTCGCCTGGACCTTCCCGACTGACGCCGACCTAACTATAGCTGATCGAGACAGAGCTACGATCAGCCCGACTTAGCCCCGACTAAGCCTTGACTTGAGCAAGTATTTCATTGTGTCTATTAGTTAACCAGTTTAATTTCACCATGTCATTAAAAAGAGAGAGGAGCTCCAAAACAGGTTCCAAAAAGACAAATACTATAAAAGAATGATTATCGTATATCAATTTGCACACAAGTCGTAGTTATGTCGGCGGAAGTCATTGTTTAATCGTGGTAGGTCGTAATTAAGTCGGGGCTCAGTCTACTCAAGTCGTGGTGAGTCGGGGCAGGTCGTAGCTAGCTAAATCGGAAAGGTAGACCTGGGCTAAATCGGCGTGAAGTCGTAGGTAGATTTCGGTAGATCGTAGTCAAGTCGCATTGAGATCGGGACAGAGTCGGTGTTACGGTCAATATATATATATGTTACAGGGAATAAGTGTAATCAGGGATTTCATGTAATTCCTGAAATTTAGGGATTTCGTGTAATCCCTGTTTCGATTAGTTATTACATGTAATCCCTGAAATTGGTCAGGTATTTCATGTAATTCCTGAATTTTTCATGCATTTTTACACTTATTTCCTAACCTTAATTTCTCCTTATTTTCAGTATCTATTATTTTTGGCTCAGTTGATGCTGAATATCCTCTCTGTCAACATGGTCAAATACGAAGAACTAGTTATGCCAAATAAGTGAAAATATTCAAACTAGAATAGGTATTTTTTATCAAAGAAAGGAGGAGATCTCCAACAACACTAGGTTGCAGCACCCACAGCAAAATCCCAAAACACCCATGCAAAAAACACAGAACAGATACCCACAGAAAGAGACGCAAAAGGGACAAGGAACACCAACTTACAACATAGAAACATGAAACACAAAAGACTACACATAAACCAACGAGACCAATGGGCAACCGGTGCCGACTTAGGACGGCCATCTGCCACGTAAATAGCAGACGGTGTGGTTATCCTGGATTACGTGCGCACAACCCTCCCACTATTCCGATTTCCCAGAGGTCTCGAAGAACGCACAATTATGGTGTAAAACAATCTCCTCACTGTTAGGTGACCACACACAAACAAGACCGTAAAACACAGGGGTCCAAGCAACACAGAATGATGAATATGTAAATGGATATAAAAAGAGGACGTGCGTAATACAGTCCGTGCTCTGCCGGCTGTAGCGAGCTCATATATGTTATCACCCGAGGAGTCCGACTGACATTCAGAGAGGACAGGTGGTCGGGGCCCTGTCTTCTCTAAAGAGGTTTGGACAGGGCCCGTCATGGAGTCCCGTCGTCACAGTCAGTCAGAGTGCAAGTCTTAAGAATGCGCTCGTACAAGACTGTATATTGGTCAAGTACCAAGCTTAGTGTCCGTCTGGTGACATTAGGATCATATCCACGGTATAAAAGGCGTTTGATGACTCTGACGCATTTTCGATACATTTGCTGTCTACCTTTGATCCTTCTTATTTTGTTAATTAAGTCACCATAAAATGCAGGTTGTGAAATACCCAAAGTAATATACTCCGTTGCTTGTATTGGTCCGAATTTCAAAAGAAGTTGATCATAATTTTTGTAAAATTTCCAGAAAGCCTTTACTAGTTTATGAAAGCGAAAACCTTGACCTAAAAGTTTCTTTGTAATTTGTAGATTTCTATTATGAAAATCCAAAACATCAGTACATGCTCTAGCATACCGGATGAGCTGTGAAATGTAGATACCGTATGATGGTAATCTAGGAACATCACCGTCAAGCCAGGGAAAATTTACTATGTTGAATCCAAAATCATCTCGTTTGTCATATACACTTGTATGAATTTCTCCATTGACAATTTTGATATTTAGGTCCAAAAATGGTGTTTCAGTGTCTGTAAAGTTTGCCTTGTTTAGAGTCAATTCTTGTGGATAAATAACATCTTTATACTTTTCAAAAACAGGATTATCGATAGTAAGAATATCATCCAGGTACCTAGAAGTTCCAGTGAAGCATTTCACATCATCATGTTTTCTTTGCTTTTGAAGATTTTGAATAAATTCCTTTTCATATGTGTATAAAAATAAATCTGCAACAAGAGGCGCACAATTTGTACCCATAGGAATCCCTACAACCTGCTTGTAGAGATTCTCACCAAATCTTACATAAATGTTGTCCAAGAGGAAGGACAAGGCACTACACAGGTCGCTACATGACCATGATTTGTATGATTTGTATTCTGTAGCGAAAAAGAAACCCTTTGATTCAGATGTACAAATATAAATTTTCCCCTCTCGATTATAGCACCATTTAATGAGTTTGGACAATTGATCATTGATCTTGTCGTGAGGAAGCGTGGTGTACATATTTGAAAAATCGTATGAAGCAATCGTATTGGCTTGAAAATTTCTAGATTTTATCTTGTCAATCACATCCCCGGAATTTTTTATAGACCAAAATAAATTTACATCATTCCTGTTAAGAACAGTTTCACAATATTTTGCAACGTGTTCCTTTACCGCCGTGAGGGCTGACGTCAGATGTCTAGACAAACTTGTAGTTGAGCAGTTGCTAGAATTAGCAATGTATCTAAATTTGTAAGGAGATTTGTGCAGTTTTGGTATGCAGTATATTGCAGGAAGATCCAATTTAGAAATAGGGATGTTGAATGAAGAAATTTCACTGCTATGTTTGCTCAAAATGTTAGGGACACTTTCATTGCTTTTGATATAAGTATTTGTAGACGAAAGTTCCGAAACTAAAGTTGATATATAGTAAAGTTTTCATATGATTATGGTGTTGTTGGCTGCTTTATCTGCAGGAGCGAAGACAAATTTTTCATGTAAATTACGTAATTTGGATTTAAAATATCTTTCAGATCTAGAACTTGGATTTTCAAAAAGATGAGGATTTTTGTGGAAGTTGTCTATTCGAATGTCAGTAATGTCCAAAATGAGGTTTTTCCAGTCATTCAGAGAATGCGATTCGACTCCTTCCGATTTACACCATCGTTTGGTATAGTTATCTAAGGCTTCCTTTAGTACTTCGCGACATTTAATAAAATCTATCTTGGATGGGATTCTATACTTAGGTCCTTTTTTGAGAAGACCACGGAGCTGCCTGTCTTGGATAATTGAAAAGTCACCTGTAATAATATGACCAGCTGGTTTATATAGATATTCAGATGTTGCACATTCTCAAGAAGCAGGACATGATTCAAGTATTTTAGGATCTGATGTAACTTTGTTGTAGTTAAAAACGAAATTTCGAATAGGTCTTTTATATTTGTAACAAATAAGAGGAGGTTCTAAATTTTCAAAATATTGAGGAATAGCACTTTGTACACGATGATCCCGAAAAATATTAGAGATGTTAAGAAGATCGAATCCTTTGTTAATAAATGAAATTTTTAAGAATCGTTTTTTAGGTGGGATGTTTTTAACAACTGGATAAAGTTTATTCTGTGCGAATGCAACAATAATATTAAGTCTGAATCAATCAGTATTTCTTAAGAATGCAACCAGTGCTTCATCCAAGATAGATTTCAATTGAACTGCTGGAATTGATGAGAGAGCATGAAGCAGTTCATGTCTGCCGCCGTTGCGAGCAATGATCAGAAGATCGTTGAGGGTACGGTGTAATCTAGATCTTATTCTGAGTTTTCGGTTTCTTCGTCTTCCGTGAGACCTATGCTTCCGTTTAGTGTTTGGGCGGATTGAAAATACATTAATATTAGTTGACGTCGAGGAAATATTTCCTTGTCCATAAATTTGATCGTTTAGACCAAGGGGGTACGCAGTTTGGAGTTTTGTGATCCAGGCAAGTTCAGCTTGTAGTCGGCGTTTTTTAATTTCCGTTTTACTAAGATTTTTATGTTTAGAAAAAGACTGAACCGGTGTAATAGTTATATCCGAAATGGAATGATTGTATTTAACGAAGTGATTATAAAGGAAATTTCTTTGTTTTTTGTGATGTGAGTTTCTTATCTGATACGAATGACTTCTAAAACGAGATTTTAAGGCCTGACCTGTTTCTCCAACATATTGGGCGCCACATCCTCTAGCGTTTCATGTTATAACATAAATGACATCTTGGTACGATCAATCGATGTCGTTTTCAATCTCAATTTTAAAAGTCTGCCCGTTAACACTTGATTTAATTGTGGAATTGCAATTGATGAGCGGACACATACCGCATCTTTTCCCTTTGCACGTAGAAACTGCTGAGAACCCTCTATGTTTGTTGTTAAATGTAGAGCCTGCAGATGGAGAAGTAGGTGTAATACGTCTACGGGATTTAAATTTAAGAGGTGAAAGAAGTACTCTGGGTGAGGAAAAAAGTTTATTACTATTAAAAGTCGATGATGGGAAAGTTACTGTAGTGATAGAGGGTAATCTCAAAGGAGTAAGTTTAATACGAGGCGACCTTAAAAATGCCATAGTGAGATGATCAAAGAAGGGTGAGGAGAGATCATGCATGGAAGACACTACAACAAAGTCAAGTTAGAGAACGAAATGGAATTAAAACACTTCAAACATCGGGTCACGGGGAATTGTATTACCAACTCCACACTGCAACACGAAATAAGTGTAGATATAAAAGAAAGGAGGAGATCTCCAACAACACTAGGTTGCAGCACCCACAGCAAAATCCCAAAACACCCATGCAAAAAACACAGAACAGATACCCACAGAAAGAGACGCAAAAGGGACAAGGAACACCAACTTACAACATAGAAACATGAAACACAAAAGACTACACATAAACCAACGAGACCAATGGGCAACCGGTGCCGACTTAGGACGGCCATCTGCCACGTAAATAGCAGACGGTGTGGTTATCCTGGATTACGTGCGCACAACCCTCCCACTATTCCGATTTCCCAGAGGTCTCGAAGAACGCACAATTATGGTGTAAAACAATCTCCTCACTGTTAGGTGACCACACACAAACAAGACCGTAAAACACAGGGGTCCAAGCAACACAGAATGATGAATATGTAAATGGATATAAAAAGAGGACGTGCGTAATACAGTCCGTGCTCTGCCGGCTGTAGCGAGCTCATATATGTTATCACCCGAGGAGTCCGACTGACATTCAGAGAGGACAGGTGGTCGGGGCCCTGTCTTCTCTAAAGAGGTTTGGACAGGGCCCGTCATGGAGTCCCGTCGTCACAGTCAGTCAGAGTGCAAGTCTTAAGAATGCGCTCGTACAAGACTGTATATTGGTCAAGTACCAAGCTTAGTGTCCGTCTGGTGACATTAGGATCATATCCACGGTATAAAAGGCGTTTGATGACTCTGACGCATTTTCGATACATTTGCTGTCTACCTTTGATCCTTCTTATTTTGTTAATTAAGTCACCATAAAATGCAGGTTGTGAAATACCCAAAGTAATATACTCCGTTGCTTGTATTGGTCCGAATTTCAAAAGAAGTTGATCATAATTTTTGTAAAATTTCCAGAAAGCCTTTACTAGTTTATGAAAGCGAAAACCTTGACCTAAAAGTTTCTTTGTAATTTGTAGATTTCTATTATGAAAATCCAAAACATCAGTACATGCTCTAGCATACCGGATGAGCTGTGAAATGTAGATACCGTATGATGGTAATCTAGGAACATCACCGTCAAGCCAGGGAAAATTTACTATGTTGAATCCAAAATCATCTCGTTTGTCATATACACTTGTATGAATTTCTCCATTGACAATTTTGATATTTAGGTCCAAAAATGGTGTTTCAGTGTCTGTAAAGTGTGCCTTGTTTAGAGTCAATTCTTGTGGATAAATAACATCTTTATACTTTTCAAAAACAGGATTATCGATAGTAAGAATATCATCCAGGTACCTAGAAGTTCCAGTGAAGCATTTCACATCATCATGTTTTCTTTGCTTTTGAAGATTTTGAATAAATTCCTTTTCATATGTGTATAAAAATAAATCTGCAACAAGAGGCGCACAATTTGTACCCATAGGAATCCCTACAACCTGCTTGTAGAGATTCTCACCAAATCTTACATAAATGTTGTCCAAGAGGAAGGACAAGGCACTACACAGGTCGCTACATGACCATGATTTGTATGATTTGTATTCTGTAGCGAAAAAGAAACCCTTTGATTCAGATGTACAAATATAAATTTTCCCCTCTCGATTATAGCACCATTTAATGAGTTTGGACAATTGATCATTGATCTTGTCGTGAGGAAGCGTGGTGTACATATTTGAAAAATCGTATGAAGCAATCGTATTGGCTTGAAAATTTCTAGATTTTATCTTGTCAATCACATCCCCGGAATTTTTTATAGACCAAAATAAATTTACATCATTCCTGTTAAGAACAGTTTCACAATATTTTGCAACGTGTTCCTTTACCGCCGTGAGGGCTGACGTCAGATGTCTAGACAAACTTGTAGTTGAGCAGTTGCTAGAATTAGCAATGTATCTAAATTTGTAAGGAGATTTGTGCAGTTTTGGTATGCAGTATATTGTAGGAAGATCCAATTTAGAAATAGGGATGTTGAATGAAGAAATTTCACTGCTATGTTTGCTCAAAATGTTAGGGACACTTTCATTGCTTTTGATATAAGTATTTGTAGACGAAAGTTCCGAAACTAAAGTTGATATATAGTAAAGTTTTCATATGATTATGGTGTTGTTGGCTGCTTTATCTGCAGGAGCGAAGACAAATTTTTCATGTAAATTACGTAATTTGGATTTAAAATATCTTTCAGATCTAGAACTTGGATTTTCAAAAAGATGAGGATTTTTGTGGAAGTTGTCTATTCGAATGTCAGTAATGTCCAAAATGAGGTTTTTCCAGTCATTCAGAGAATGCGATTCGACTCCTTCCGATTTACACCATCGTTTGGTATAGTTATCTAAGGCTTCCTTTAGTACTTCGCGACATTTAATAAAATCTATCTTGGATGGGATTCTATACTTAGGTCCTTTTTTGAGAAGACCACGGAGCTGCCTGTCTTGGATAATTGAAAAGTCACCTGTAATAATATGACCAGCTGGTTTATATAGATATTCAGATGTTGCACATTCTCAAGAAGCAGGACATGATTCAAGTATTTTAGGATCTGATGTAACTTTGTTGTAGTTAAAAACGAAATTTCGAATAGGTCTTTTATATTTGTAACAAATAAGAGGAGGTTCTAAATTTTCAAAATATTGAGGAATAGCACTTTGTACACGATGATCCCGAAAAATATTAGAGATGTTAAGAAGATCGAATCCTTTGTTAATAAATGAAATTTTTAAGAATCGTTTTTTAGGTGGGATGTTTTTAACAACTGGATAAAGTTTATTCTGTGCGAATGCAACAATAATATTAAGTCTGAATCAATCAGTATTTCTTAAGAATGCAACCAGTGCTTCATCCAAGATAGATTTCAATTGAACTGCTGGAATTGATGAGAGAGCATGAAGCAGTTCATGTCTGCCGCCGTTGCGAGCAATGATCAGAAGATCGTTGAGGGTACGGTGTAATCTAGATCTTATTCTGAGTTTTCGGTTTCTTCGTCTTCCGTGAGACCTATGCTTCCGTTTAGTGTTTGGGCGGATTGAAAATACATTAATATTAGTTGACGTCGAGGAAATATTTCCTTGTCCATAAATTTGATCGTTTAGACCAAGGGGGTACGCAGTTTGGAGTTTTGTGATCCAGGCAAGTTCAGCTTGTAGTCGGCGTTTTTAATTTCCGTTTTACTAAGATTTTTATGTTTAGAAAAAGACTGAACCGGTGTAATAGTTATATCCGAAATGGAATGATTGTATTTAACGAAGTGATTATAAAGGAAATTTCTTTGTTTTTTGTGATGTGAGTTTCTTATCTGATACGAATGACTTCTAAAACGAGATTTTAAGGCCTGACCTGTTTCTCCAACATATTGGGCGCCACATCCTCTAGCGTTTCATGTTATAACATAAATGACATCTTGGTACGATCAATCGATGTCGTTTTCAATCTCAATTTTAAAAGTCTGCCCGTTAACACTTGATTTAATTGTGGAATTGCAATTGATGAGCGGACACATACCGCATCTTTTCCCTTTGCACGTAGAAACTGCTGAGAACCCTCTATGTTTGTTGTTAAATGTAGAGCCTGCAGATGGAGAAGTAGGTGTAATACGTCTACGGGATTTAAATTTAAGAGGTGAAAGAAGTACTCTGGGTGAGGAAAAAAGTTTATTACTATTAAAAGTCGATGATGGGAAAGTTACTGTAGTGATAGAGGGTAATCTCAAAGGAGTAAGTTTAATACGAGGCGACCTTAAAAATGCCATAGTGAGATGATCAAAGAAGGGTGAGGAGAGATCATGCATGGAAGACACTACAACAAAGTCAAGTTAGAGAACGAAATGGAATTAAAACACTTCAAACATCGGGTCACGGGGAATTGTATTACCAACTCCACACTGCAACACGAAATAAGTGTAGATATAAAAGAAAGGAGGAGATCTCCAACAACACTAGGTTGCAGCACCCACAGCAAAATCCCAAAACACCCATGCAAAAAACACAGAACAGATACCCACAGAAAGAGACGCAAAAGGGACAAGGAACACCAACTTACAACATAGAAACATGAAACACAAAAGACTACACATAAACCAACGAGACCAATGGGCAACCGGTGCCGACTTAGGACGGCCATCTGCCACGTAAATAGCAGACGGTGTGGTTATCCTGGATTACGTGCGCACAACCCTCCCACTATTCCGATTTCCCAGAGGTCTCGAAGAACGCACAATTATGGTGTAAAACAATCTCCTCACTGTTAGGTGACCACACACAAACAAGACCGTAAAACACAGGGGTCCAAGCAACACAGAATGATGAATATGTAAATGGATATAAAAAGAGGACGTGCGTAATACAGTCCGTGCTCTGCCGGCTGTAGCGAGCTCATATATGTTATCACCCGAGGAGTCCGACTGACATTCAGAGAGGACAGGTGGTCGGGGCCCTGTCTTCTCTAAAGAGGTTTGGACAGGGCCCGTCATGGAGTCCCGTCGTCACAGTCAGTCAGAGTGCAAGTCTTAAGAATGCGCTCGTACAAGACTGTATATTGGTCAAGTACCAAGCTTAGTGTCCGTCTGGTGACATTAGGATCATATCCACGGTATAAAAGGCGTTTGATGACTCTGACGCATTTTCGATACATTTGCTGTCTACCTTTGATCCTTCTTATTTTGTTAATTAAGTCACCATAAAATGCAGGTTGTGAAATACCCAAAGTAATATACTCCGTTGCTTGTATTGGTCCGAATTTCAAAAGAAGTTGATCATAATTTTTGTAAAATTTCCAGAAAGCCTTTACTAGTTTATGAAAGCGAAAACCTTGACCTAAAAGTTTCTTTGTAATTTGTAGATTTCTATTATGAAAATCCAAAACATCAGTACATGCTCTAGCATACCGGATGAGCTGTGAAATGTAGATACCGTATGATGGTAATCTAGGAACATCACCGTCAAGCCAGGGAAAATTTACTATGTTGAATCCAAAATCATCTCGTTTGTCATATACACTTGTATGAATTTCTCCATTGACAATTTTGATATTTAGGTCCAAAAATGGTGTTTCAGTGTCTGTAAAGTGTGCCTTGTTTAGAGTCAATTCTTGTGGATAAATAACATCTTTATACTTTTCAAAAACAGGATTATCGATAGTAAGAATATCATCCAGGTACCTAGAAGTTCCAGTGAAGCATTTCACATCATCATGTTTTCTTTGCTTTTGAAGATTTTGAATAAATTCCTTTTCATATGTGTATGTATGTATCTATATGTGTATGTATGTATCTATAAATTCCTTTTCATATGTGTATGTATGTATCAATATCTATATATGAAACATATTTCATATGTTTCATATATAGATATTTGTTGTAGTTAACAAAACATTCCCCAAATTTGAAGTTCATTTATCATATTATCTATGATAAAATAGACATAAAACAAACCCATGAGCGCAATGAAAAATAATTTATCGAACAAAATTGATGGTCAAAGTTCTCTAAAACATATCAAAAGTTTCAATCGGAAAAATTAGTATTTAACCCTCATAAACGTATCTTGATAATGGGCCAAAAAAAAAAGAAATGATGAAAATGGTCTAATTTTCAACTATTTATTATGTGATGTCTAAATAAGTTTAAGATATATTCAAAATTACTTTTTTGGCGAGGCAACGGATGTCCCTTTCTGACAGCAATGCATAATAATACGGAAGTGTTCAAACTCTATACCTACATGAAGAAAATTCCAAACCAAATTTTCCTGCACCAGCCACGTGTTTCGAATATTAAATTCTCCTCGGTGATGCTTCCAGCGGAGCCACCAAAATTCATTTTAGTAGCGCCCTCTTTAATGCTTTGAATTTAGATTTGCACATTTACATTACAGAGAGTGTGCGGCTCCAAATTTGCTGCAAGGTCGATTCAGTAGCATATCCAAATAAAATATATGTTAAAAATAGCATAGGAGACCAGACTAAGTATGAAGGTCCATAAAGCAAATCTATGTGAATTATTCCTATTTCCCGGTAAAAAAAAATTGGATATCCCCTTCCTTTGTGTACACCTAAATACAAAGATATTTTAATTGCAACAAGTTTCATTGAAATAGAATAGATACAAAGAAAAGATTTTGGGATGAAGCGATCACCATGGCACTTTGGTACAATGGTGTGTTGAGTTACATAGTCCATTCAAGATTCCATGCATACAATTTTACCTAGTACATGTATTACAGTCATATTGATCAGTGGGCCATAATCTATCTGTGCAACCGAATTGTCCTCTCAAGAGTTTTTCTAACATATCGTTTTCCTATCAATCTTGAATTAACATAATCAGCCTTAAGAGCATATTTGATTATATACGTATCCATTTTGTCTCTTTCAGTAATAGGATTTTATATTATGGACATGTAAAATGTCTATCATATCGCAATTTCATCATTTTTATATGATTTTTGGCCGTCAGGAAATAAGTGTAAAAATGCTAAAATATTTTAGGAATTACATGTAATCCCTAAAATTTTGGGGATTTCATGAAATTACTAAAATGACCAGGGATTACACGTAATCACTGAACCTTTCAGGAATTACATGAAACCCCTGATTACACTTATTCCCTGTAACATATATAAGGATATCACAGTGCCAACTTCCCCAACGTCATCAAAATTTTAAGTCGAGGCTAATCTGGGAGCTAAGTCTGCTGCACAACTGCTTCAGTACCTGGATATATTAATATCATAGATGTCTCTGCCTATCAACATATCCCATATACGTATACCATGTATTTGAAGTGCTGAATAAAAAAGTTTACATGTTTTATGGACGATATTATATGAACAGAAAGTAATATATTCCCTTAAAAAAACAGTCGCCTATACCGTAAAAAACTATCGCGATTACAATAGAAGAGTGTCGCCTAATACGGTTCTATACCGTTAAAAAGTGTCGCAACACGGGACAAGTAAACTTATTCTTAAGAAGACTTATAGATGAAATAAAGAGTTTTATATATTTTATTCTGGTATATTTCTTACATGAAAACATATCTTTGTCTGATAACATCAATATTTTCATTTTGATACTGAGTTTTGGGGACATAATCACTAAAAATCGCTAGAAATTTATGTTTCTGGCGGTTTTGTCGTCAGAAACGTGATTTAGATTGCTTAATTTCCCAAATATGTAAGCATTTGATAGTCATAAAAGAAAATTCGAAATTATGTTACAAAACAAACTTTAAAAAAAGGTTGGAATCTGTATTTTATCACCCGATTTCTCAATAAAATGAAAGATCTACCGTAAAAAAATGTCGCGATTACCGTAGAAAATGAATTCCCGCAGTCGCAGTACATAGAGTGGGCTGTCTCACAGGGTACGAACAAAACTGAAAAAGAATACAAATTCTAATACAATGTCGCTGCAACGTCGAATTTCATTGGTTGTTTGCTCCTTGGTTACGGCTGTAAAACGAGAACATACTAGACTTTGACGTTACTAACGTCACATTTTGCCGTATTTTCACAAAAAAATAGATTGCATTAGAATGGGAATAACTACTGATATTGCACATTTCGCACTCACGCTAACGCGTCGCCAGAAAAACTCATTTTGCGACCGTAAAATCAGCATTTACCGTCCACAAACATAACGTCAGAAGCTACTAGTATATTGTCACAATACTGAAAGTAAAAAAAAAACTTTTTCGGGGGGGGGGGGGGGGCGCTGTCAGGATCTGGAGCTAGAGGATCCACCTGAAAAGACAAAAAGGTTTAAAAGCTTGTCTGCCGAGGACCTAGCAGAAATTGAGACACATAAGGATAGCGAGTTCACAAAACGAAACATTAAATGGGGTCTAAATATGTTTGCAGGTATGGTACAATAAACAGAATATTTTTTATCTTAACTAACATTAATTAACTATGTCAGAAAGGTTACAATTTATAAATGTTATAATGACCCCCCCCCCCTCCATAAAAGTCTCAAAAGTCTATGCATATAGATTTTAGAAAGTCATTGCAATAAAGTATTTAGCTACTTTTAAAGGTTCTTTATTTGTTATGGTTTTAGAATGGTGCATTGAGGCTGGATACTCTATGGTTGAATTAAAAAATGTCGATCCAAATTACTTGGAAAACTTATTAAGAGAATTTTATGCATCGGCAACACCGAAACTTACAGAAGGACGCCAGAAACAAGGGGTCCCTGTAAAGTGCGAAACGAAACGAAACGAATCGAAACGAAACGAAACAGATCGAAACGAAACGAAACAAAACATAAATCTTAAAGAACTTGAGAAAAATTGATTTAAGTGCAGAGAACTAGCACGGATATCAATATCTGCATAAATAATTACCTTCAACCATTAGTTCTTGTGGCTGGAGGGTTTTTCAAAGGGTCAAAGTTGACGATAAAAACATAATATATATGGTATATATAGCACAATTGCATTTTAAAGGAGAGTGAACGGGATGAATAACCTCCTAGGCGGTAAAATATTATTTAGCAGGGAGGAGTCTAGTACAGAGGAAACGGAACCGTTCCTTTATATGTATTTAAAAACTTTACCAGAAAAATGAGAACAAATACTGGAGGGGGGGGTTACATTTCCTGTAAAAGGATAAGATTTATTTTGCGGAATTGTGCCCCCCCCCCCCCCAGTTTTATGATCTCATCACGGTGTCATAGCGTGGTTTTCTATCCCCTCCCCTTTATTCCTCTTAGATACATGAATTGCATTTGATATTTACTTTTTTTAATTGTCAACTTTGGCTCTCTAAGGAAACCCTCTCGGCACTAGTTACAAATGTAGAACTCTTAGATTAAGGCAATATTACATGCTGATCTTGTCTTTTAATATTCGTTCTCGGCAATTTTTCCTTCTTTTCTCATATTCTTTAAGTGATATGTTTTGTTTCGTTTCGTTTCGATCTGTTTCGTTTTGTTTCGATTTGTTTCGTTTCGTTTTTGTTTCGTTTCGCACTTTACAGGGACCCAGAAACAAGCGCTAAAGTACCACAAAAACGCTTTACGAAATCTTCGTGCTGCCATCAGGGTCCCTGTAAAGAGCGATACGAAACAAATCGAATCGAAACGAAAACGATCGAAACGAAACGAAACAATTCGAAACGAAACAGATCGAAACGAGACAGGACAGTTCAAATTTGTATTTTTAAAAACTTTATCAAGAAAAATTTAGGGAGGGGGGTTGATATATTTTGCTTGAAAAGGGATAAGATTTTATCCCTAAAATGTGCCCCCCCCCCCGATATATTTTCTTATTACGGTCTCATAACGAGGGCATTTATCCCCGCCCCCTTAGTCTACCAGAATACGTCTATGGCATTTAACATTTATTTTTTAAAGGTAAACTTCGACTTTTTCAATGTACCCTCTAGCCACTAGAACTTATGGACATGCAGATATGTCTTTAAATGTTTGTTCTCAGCAATGCCTCCTCTTTAAATATGCTTTTTTTCTAAAGTTCTTTAAGTTTTATGTTTAGTTTCGTGTCGATCTGTTTCGTTTCGTTTCGATTAGTTTGGTTTCGCACTTTACAGGGACCCCTGCCATCAACAGGCATCTTAGAAATCTAGGAAGTGATATTGATATTGTTATAGATAGAGCATTTGCAAAGGCAGATGCGAAACTCAAGCTCATGGTCAAAACTGGAACCTCAAGGTCCTGTACCATCATATCCCAGCCATTTTGCTACGTCTTTCGGTATATTTAGGACATAATTTTCACAGATTTTGGTCATATTACATTGTTTCGGTTGAGTATCACACAGACAAAGGTTAAATACCCGAAACGTGCATGTTTGGTCCATTATGTAAAATTATCTGCTCTAAAATGATGCTAATTAATTTGATATCATATGAAAGTTTACATTCTCATTTGTATAAATTTTAATTTTTAGGTGAATCTAACGCGTACATTCGCAGTTATAGCTGTTTTTAATTTGGGGTGCGCAGCTCTAATTCATTACACTAGCGCCACCTGTAACAATGTATTGCGTTTTTACAATAGAAGTATATGTAGATTTAAGTTTACAAATTCGGCAATATTATGGTCGTTACTGCATATTTTCAAATAAAACTTTCTATAGTTCTTTTTTTTTTTTTACTATATCTCGACCCTTAGTCCGAGTAAATTTTTAAATAAGATTTTTTTTTCAGGGACACCATAACATTACGATTTGCAGAATTTCATGTGCAAGCAACATTACATGTTAGCTGCATCCTGAATTGAGAAAAACAGATTGTGCAGTGAAAATTCATTATTTTTATTGTTTGGGGAGGGGGGTTAGGAGATTAATAGGTTCCTTTAGCATCATATCCCACCCATTCTGCTACGTCTTTTGGTACATTTTTGGACATAATAATTTTCATACTTTTTGGCCATATTGCAATGTTTAGACTGATGATCGCTGACGGGGGTTTAGTGCCCGAGGCGTGCATGTCTGGTCCATGCTGTAAATTTATCAGGATTTAAATGATGCTATTGAATTTAAAGACGTTTAACATTTGAACTACTTGGTGAGTGTCACTACTGGTGGACCAAGAGTCCCCGAGGGCACATGTGGCCAAGTTCGATCAACTTCGGTTGATCGTCTGTCTCTTCAACGCATTTGAAATTTTCTGTTACAAAATTTCTTGAAACTTCTGAGACGTGGGTCCTGTAGCATCATATCCCACCCATTCTGCTACGTCTTTTGGTACATTTTTGGACATAATAATTTTCATACTTTTTGGCCATATTACAATGTTTAGACTGAGGATCGCTGACGAGGGTTTAGTGCCCGAGGCGTGCATGTCTGGTCCATGCTGTAAGTTTATCAGGATTTAAATGATGCTATTGAATTTAAAGACATTTAACATTCTATCACGATCTACTGAGACATAAAATTAACACGAGTGACGGAAATTTCACCTTTTCCCGAGTGGAGCGTAGCGGAACGAGGAAAAAGATGAAAAATTTCCGTCACTGGTGTAAACTTTTATGTCTCACTTAGTAGAAAGCGAAAGAATCTATTTCTTCTTCATTTCCAAGTAGCTACGATCTTGTCGTTACTCATTGACAGCGGTTACTACGCATTGTCGAGACAAAATGCTAACTGGTAGAGAACAGTGGTTGACTAGATAACAATCGTGCTTTTCTTACTGATAATTGGAATTTCACAATAGTTTGTCCCACGTCTGCAAAAGCACATGATAGCCCTCTGACGTCAAACTCATGCTTCGTCAACATTCCATTGCCAGTTACCGGAAGTACTTTGAAACGCCGCACGCGTCATTAGTACGATATCTCTGATTGGTCGTTGGAACAGCTGATTGGTATATGATGTTTAATGATCAATAATACATATTTCAATGGTTTGATGTAACTTCTTTTGTTGTCCCCGTCTGTGTCTTCTCTTTATATCGTCTCATTTCCCGTTCACATGCTGGGAATCTCCCCCTGCCCGCAAAGTCAGCATCAGTATGCCCCGCCCACTGAAATTCTTGCGCGTTATGTGATTGGGGCCAACCTGTGTTCATCGTGAAATGAATGTCTACATTGAATAGGCATTTAACATAGAAAATTAACACAATGTAAATATTTAGAACATGCCCTGCGTACCCTATGAGCTGGGAAACAAAAACGCCATAAGCAGGAGAAGACGGAATGTTGCTACTCATGAAAGGGAAGTTAGTTATGTGGAAGCTGAAATCATCACGGTTGTCATACAGTTAGGTGTTCAAATGGCCGTTTGTGTCGAAAGTTAGAAAAGTACATGTATATCCAAGTACGAAGCGGATCTGTCGCTCTCGGTTGTTTTCTTGATCTCTAGTTCATGAGGATATATTTCATCTAGATGATCGGATTATTGATGGACAACACGTCATCTATGTATCTGAAGGTAAAATTGAACTGAGATGCGAGATGATTTCACCTATACGAGAGCAAGGTCTGGATGAAGTCAGTTTTGTATGAATATAAAAATAAGTCCGCAAGCAGTGGGGCGCAATTGTACCAATGAAGATGCCTACTATTTGCTGGAATACGAGTACAGTTCCTCCAAACACAACAAAAATGTTGTCAATCAAAAACTCAAGCATCCGGATGATATAGTCTTCGTTATACTTTTTGTTTGAATTAGAGTGTCCTTTCACGAAATAAGTATCCTCCCGCCCTATGACAAGGTATTTAATATTATAATTCGATTTTAAAATAGTTTTCATATTGCTTTTCATGCATGTTAGGTATACTGCAAGCCGTAACTTTTGTTCTGCGTATGTTTTAAGAAATAGGATGATATTCAACAGGTAACTTTGTTCACAGTACAGGGATGAACCGTCTGAATATAAAAGAATTGGGGGGGGGGGGGCAGAAAAACTCTTTCCATCCTAATTAGTATTTTTCAAAGTCGGGAGCTTTTCCGGGATCTTCTACCCGATTATATATGTTTCTCCCTTTAAGTCTTAAGCAATGACATATCATTTTTCCCCAAAAATATCGAGCCATGATTTTTAGTCCCCCAATGTTTGTTCCCGAATGATATACTGATGAATATTTTGATATATTTTCCACAGTTCGGAGCCTGACCAGAGCTTCAACATGTTGATTTTCCAGAGTATTGGCTTGGTTACTCTACGCCCAGTATGTCCCACCGCTATTGGAATATTGTTAGTACGAAGTTCTGTGTTTCATTAAAATAATTTCTCTGTTTACAAATGATTTATAAATCTTTCGAATATTTTCGAATTTCTTTTTCTTTTGTCAATAAGAGCTACTTTAAGTTCGTAGTACAAGTACGAGTAAAAAATAAACACGCAAAAAACAAGCTTTGTGAATAAATTATTGAATGGCGTGATGGTTGAATTAAATTTGGAATTTCAAACTATATAGAAAATAGCAAAGAACATGTGTCTTATTGGGATTGGAGCTCTGATTGGCTACAAGCAAAGAAGGATTTTGAATGGTGAAAATGGGCCAATCAAAGAGGAGGAGGACGAGTACACCCTATATTTACGTTCTGTGTAAGTAATTGAACTTCTGAATTATTTTGGGTAAAATTATTATTTTGTTAAATTTTACAAATTGAATCTTATTTAGGTCTGAATCATGTATCAGAAAACGCAATAACAAAATGTAAGAACTTCTATAAATTATATATAAACGTCAATCTTCTTTATTATCAGTAAGGAAGAAGTATATTTCCCTGAGGACTTTATGCACGAGTCAATGATCCAGAAGAGGGATATCTTCTAAGCCTCACAGTGAAGGGGAATGACGATTTCAAGCAATCCGATCCCTTGCAATTTTTAAATTATATTTTATCATTAAAGTCTTTAAAGTATGCTTAAAAATGTGGTTTATTATTCAAAAATTGTTTTGCCATTTTATTGGAATATGAAATGTCATTTGTCGTATTACAAATTGTGTAAAATGCGTAGACATTCTAGGCAAAAAGCATAATAATATTTTGTATGAAAATGTTTGAAAGCACGAAGAAGGAATTTCATATCATGAAAATAACAAAAATCACTCAATATGCTCGAATTTTCTACATTTTGGCCTCTATCGAGTTTTATATACATGTATAATACTATATGCATCAGATTAAATAATTATATGTACAAAACATCACAAAGGAATGCTTTTAAAGTGGTATAAAAATATTGAGATTTCAGTCCCAATCGTAGTTTTCACTGTCCTCATTCAGGTTGATGTCCTTGTATCTCCAAAACAAACGTTTGATGTTGGTTGGTATTTTCATCTCGATTATTTTCTTGTCCGATGTACAAATGAAATGTCCCCTGGGCGAGACGATCCCCACATGAGTATGGCCCCTGGGGTTGGGGAAGGCCACGATGTCACCGAGAATAGGTACAGATACACTGTGGTAACAGTTGTGGGCGTGGATGATGGGGGAATGTCTGTTTCCCCATTCTGAAGACGGTATTGGAGCATAACCATAAAACCTAAAGCGAATCAAAGCAAGGGAATTACATGATTAATTGAAGGTGGCGCCACTGAAACGAAGGAATGCGGCGCTGCACCTAACGCGGTGCTGCACAACACTTTATGTAGAGCGAGGAACCATATTTCGCCGGTGACCATATTTCGCCGTTTCATAGTTAATTGCTTCTCACTGGTTATCGGAAATGTTCGTCAAGTTTATTTTTCTATATCCTTTCAAGTATGACCGTAGTAGTCATGTTTTGATAGGATTGTGATATATCCTGCGATCAGTTTTGACAAAAATACCACAAAATGGGGAAAATTTAACGAAAACACCAAATTTTAGACGTAAACATCCGAAATTTTTACAAAAACCAAAAAAGAAAACATTTTATTTTGCATGATTTCATAGAAGTAGTGGTGACGAAACATTTCCTGAAAATGAAATCACAATTTTTGTCCGTTTGAGTGTAAATAAGATACATATCAACAAAAACGGCGAAATATGGTCACCCCCGAAAACATGGAAACGAAATATTTTGACGTTTTATAAGGAAACAATGAATTGCTTAAAATAAACTCTTTTTGTAGTTTTTCAATCGAGAATGGAGTTAAATTTAATTCTAGCAAAAGCAATTATTGAATTGGCCTCCAAGTTTTGAGATTTTCAAAGAAATGTACGAAAAATACGGCGAAATATGGTCACTTGCTCTACGTTCTTTTCGAGCCTATAGGCATATACTAGCAGTTTTTCAAAAATTGGTTATACGAGTATATAACGACACATACCAAGGTCTGGCACTCGGTGCATTAAGCCCTGCTTCTCTGAGGACATCACTCACAAACATGTGACTTTTGTCTTTACCACGTGACCCGTGTACGTCACTGTGTAACGCCCACTGTTTTGAGTTGAGATGCTGTCTGGCGGTGTTGTAAATACGGATAGATGAGGAAATTTTCTCTTTTACTATCAGCCCTCCTGGTAGCTGAAAATAAACAAAATGCATTAACGAAACTTCGGTTTTGAAATATACACTTGTATGATATTGACGATAGATGTCGCATTTGTTTTGTTTAAACACTGAAATAAAGATGAATCTGGTTAACTTATTTTCGTTAATTTAAGATGGCAGTCTCAGGGTAAGGGACGTAACTCAAAATTGATCTCACGAACGTTTGTTGTCTGGCGTAACGTTACCATCGTTTGTTTTCACGACAAGCATCTGCATGACTTAATCATGACGTCATAAAAGGGGAATTTCCCGCGCGGTGCACGGAGGTAAACGGTTATGGTTTCTCTATATATCATTATCTATTTTCATAAGTAAGCATTTCATTTTCTCTGTTTCATTTCCTGAAATTGAGCATTACTTATAGATTGAATATATTAAAAAAGATCGGGAAAATAAAAATTTTGTATGAATTCCAAAAGGAGAGGTCCAGAGTGGGGGGGGGGGGGGGGGGGGAGTTCGGTTCTAAACAACTCGACTCCATCTATACTCCTTTCTTAATGAGATCCTCATGAATATTCATATCGAATCGAAAGCGAGGCTACCGGCGGTTCGTTACGAAGCACAACAAATATGGCGACTTTGACATACGCACGTGTATATTGCATCTCTAAGACGATGTATTTCCGTTACGTTTCTTCCATATAGTGAAGGATATTATCAATGAAACATTAAAATAGGAAACTGAAGAAAATTTAGGCAAAATACGCAGAGGGACCGTAGATTCTCCACTGCCGAACTAGCAAGTGCAGTGTCAACAATGCGGCACGACAGGATGAACGTGTCATTTGCACATGCGTCTCTCTACATTCAGCTGCAACTGCTGTCGAATAGATGAAGACCAGGTAAGCAGCTTAACTTCTCGCTATTGTAATCATATCTAAACTCTTAACACTTGTAGGCTATGACCCCCCCCCCCCCCCCCAATATAAAAAGGATTGTACTTTTATGTTTTTACCCCTCTTCCCAAAATATTATTTTATTACAAATTGATGATAGAGTTACTAAAACTTTTATTTAACAATATGTAACATCTGGGATCTAGAAAAATTCCAGTGGAAGGATTCCAATCTTTATGGTCTTGATGAAATTTAAAAAAGAAAATAAAAATAAGGTTTTTTGGCGAGGGCTTTCCTGACCACTCTTACCAATCTCCAATCTAGATCTGGGCTTGTGTACTTAAGCCAAATATTCTTTTCTTTCTTATACATATTTACATATTTACTTCCACATGCATGTACATGTACAAAGAATATACTATACATGTATATTCTAAATCTGAAATTTTATTCTTACAGTGTACAGACAATATGAAAACTAGAGATGATTGATCAATGCGTAAAGCCTATGCCCTATAGGAAGTTTCTTGCATTAAGGAGAAAAAGGGTTCCAACTTCATTTATGATAAAGGTATGATATATAAATCAAAGTCTAATGTGTTTAGATAATTAGTACTAGGTATAATGTACAGTGTAACTTCAGAGTATTATTATTAAAATAAATTTTAAATCGAATTGTTTGAGATGTTTCATGCACTTTTATATTCTGTAAGATTTGGTTTTCTCATTTCACATTTCAAAATGCTACTATATATACAAGTATTAATTTGAAAATGATTTACTTAAAAAAATGTCATGTAAGATAAAAGTGAAGCATTTGTGTATGGACCATTTAGTATTTTCTTTGATTTTTTTCAGGTCACACTACCTGCATGAAGCTTTGAATCTTCTTTATATTTGTGGGATGTGACTATTGGCATACCTTACCATGACATTTATGAATGAGTTCTGCAGCCAGAGATGTAGTCTAGTACATTATTAGTACTAATGTAATGTTATGAAATTTCTCATAAACAAACATTGTATTAGATTATAATTAAACATCACAATTAGCCTTGTTTGACTGTTCCATGTACTTACATAATTGTTGAGAAATGTCAAAGGTTATTTGATAAATATAATAAAAACACATTGACTTAAAGGCACACATACTATTTTTTCATAATTATAGTCTAGTACAATTATTGAAATGTACTGGCAATAGGAGCAACTGTTTTGACCTTTTGGGGATATTAACTTCTCAAGAAAAGATCTGGCTCAATTTTTTTTTTTATCAAAAAAAAAAAAAGAAAAAACAGAGAAAAAAATCGGTGTCATACAATCAATGTTGATTTAGAGATGAAAATCAAGCAGTTGCTCCCTGAATTGTTAAATCATTTCATCTTGTGGATAAAATCATGTCACAGCTGATTTTCACTAGTTTTGTATGTATTATAATAATCAAAAGAGGAGGAGGCAATGAGTTTGTTCACCTTACCCTGCTTTTGGAAAAGTGTGTGGACGCTTTATGGGGTCAGTCTGTCTGTATGTCTGTCAGTCATAAAATTACCTTGAGCATTATTTTTGAAATGTTTGTAAAGGGGTTTTCATATTCCTTCATAATTTTGATTCCCAGTTTTTGTTTGTCGTGGAATTTGACATAATTTTGTGATAACACCCATGTATAATTTTCAATTTACTTGTTCCAAGGCCATATTTCTTATCATGTGCACAACTTTTGACGTAACATCTAACTTATAAAAAGGATTCATATTTCAAATTTGCACCTATAGTCTCTGTCAGAAAAAGAATCTTAATATATTTGTCCTAGATGCTTAACAAGAAAATATTCATGGCAAATACAAAGTAGTGTTGAACGCATTTTGAGCTCAAAACAGCTCTTATTCAGCAGTCATCACTAATATTCTCTTAACAAACATTTTGCAGAAATGTACAAAAAGAAGAGTCTGAGCACCAACGCGCTTACGGTTGCTCGATGTTCTAACCCATAGTACATCACGCAAGCTAGATAAATTCATGTGTTTTAAACCAATCCATAGTCACAGCACATTCTCTTTCATTTTCACATTTTTAAAAGAAATATTTTGAGCAAAAATACTTTTAATAATGACCTTGACATTTGTTCAAGAGTTTGGTAAAACGTCAACTAAACCTTTTTTCATGTAAAACAAAGCATACCGCATGATAGTGTAATTTTAAAAAAAAGTACGTCTGCTACTATTTATATGTTCCTTTCTCAACCAAAATATAACGCAAATTCGGTCTGTTCTGTCTATGTACAAGATTTCTGAAAACTAAAGTTACAAATGGACTGTGTGGTCTACCGGGTGGAAGGGGGCCTTTTATGTATATTTTTATATAGATATGGGCCCGAGATACGGAAAACACAGAAATCATGATCCACTTATATTATAAAATTGCTACCTAAACATATATTGCTAAAGTTGACCTGTAATATTCGCTGCATGTCTGTAACCTGAAAACGACCACCATGACGAGACGACTGGCAGTACTGTCTCTAGAATTCATCGAAGAACTTTTTTTCAATTTCGCAATTTAATCCTGAGGGGTGGGGGAGGGGGGCTGGCAGTTTTTGGAAATAAATATTCTGTCCCAGAAAATGTTGAAAATAAATAATCTGACCCTCTTTGTTGCAGAAATAAATATTCTGGCCCACATATGTGTTCAAAATGTATAAATAAATAATCTGACCCGAAAAATTTTGCCAGATCAAATGTTCGTCCCCTTAGGAGGGGGACTTGAAGATTTTACAAGATAGAAATCTGTCTTTGGAATTTTGACCAAAAAGGGAAAAAAATCCGATACAAAGGGCAGGCGCAAAGTGAAAAATCTGGATCATTTACCGAAAATAAATAAATAAATAAATAATAGAATGCTCAAAAGAAAATTTTGACCGGTAAAAGTCTTGCTGCCCCCTCCCTCGTAAAATGATCTGCTCCGATTCCTACAAATAAAAAATGGGTCATTTCATCATCTAAGCTCTGCACATCTCACAGAGAATTGGAATTTTAGGATGCAAATTAGTAGAGAAGCGAAGAGTTTTTAAATGTATTAATTTCAGAATTTAGGCTTTATATCTCCAAAAAAAGTAACTAGATATAACCTAAACGTGAAGACCCCCGAGTTGAAAGGTGCAATTTAGATAGAAGTCACGTTTTCAAGATTAGGTTTGATTATTTATAAGGATATTTCGACGCTGTTACAGTGGCAAGGAATGAGCTTATTTGCTGGTCCTTTTTTTTAAATTGTTGCGGTTGGTTTGATTATTTATTTATTTATTTATTTATTTATTTATTTATTTATTTATTTATTTATTTATTTATTTATTTATTTATTTATTTATTTATTTATTTGTTTGTTTGTTTGTTTGTTTTGCTTTGTTTTGTTTTTTGCTGTTTTTATCTGGATGGGTTTTTTTCCGGAGTGGTAGCTTTTTACAAATGCACATGCTGACGAGAACCCCCCCCCCCCCAAAAAAAAAAACGGGGGGGGTCTGATAAAGATGCCGGATTTGTCCTAAATACCCCCATTAAGTACATTTTGTATATTGAATTATTGATCCAATGACGGTACAAATAATTTATTCATCATAAAAAAGTTTCACTATAACAAGGGATATACTTTACACAGAAAAGCAGGCAACGTTTGCGTTTGTTCCCATGTAAATGTCACATACGGTCATTGTGAAAATGAATTATGTAAATACTGTACGTTAACAAATTATGACGTGAAATATATGTTTAAAAAAATTAAAAAAAAGAATTATCGAAAAAAATCCTAATAGCCATGCAATATTAACGACGTTTCGCCTTTTTAAAACCGCGCACTTGCTATTTAGTAAATACGACGCCATATTGTTTATACTGGATACCACCGGTAGCCTCGTTTTCGATTCTTAGGTGGCGCTTATAAATATTCGTTAAGAATGGAGTATACCCGCACATTAGATAGTCCATCCAATTTTTCCTTTTCTTTCTTTTTTTTCTATTTTCCTTCTTATTTTTTTTTTATTTTCCTTTTTGTTTGGTTGCTTCCCGTGTTTAATCGTAGTATCAACTGAGTCAAATGCACGAATTACGTCTAAATTCTGAAATAATGATAACTGTTATTTATTCAAATTAATTTTACAATTTCGCGTAAGCATGTTGATTTTAAATTTGCCAACAAGACATACAACGCTATGCTTAACCTAACCTCGACGTAACGTATCGCGACGTAAAAAAATGGGGGTAGAGGTAACCCAAATGGCGCTAACTCGGTAAAAATAGGTTCGATTTCCCTGAAATTTGCACAGATTTAAGATAGATAATAAATCTCTTTTCCATTAGTTTTTTATTGAAATTAGATGCTACGTTTTTTCATGAGCTTTGAAATTGTGACAATTTTCGGAACTTCAGAAAGGTACATGTATATCCTTATTTTCTATTAAAATCGCTTCTAAAATACGTATGGTGATGTTAAAACATCAAAATTTTACTAAAAAAGAAAGATGTATGTATTATCTTTGAAATGCAAAGCTGATACTTAATAAATTTGCAGGCTCATTGAATATCTGAGAACAAATTTCGTGACAAATGCACCATTTTCTGCACTGAAAGGGGCACACAATTTTGAATTGCGACCCACGAAAAACGATTGGTTCGATTTCTTTCAAACTTTAGCAAAAGATGCATGACATCATAGTTAATTAATATTGCAATTATGAAGAAAATTGAATGTAGGGGTTATGGTGAGACTACCACCTTAAAAATTTCAAAGAATAAAAAAAAATCCGAAATAAATGTTATGTACAGTGTAGTTTGACTTTATTTTTTAGTGTTTAAGTGTTTTCCATATGCGATTTTAATCATATGTTAATGGCATACATGACACTGTAACTGGTAGTCATGCTGTAATCATTCGTGACCTACTTGCACGGATAGACTACCTCTTGGCAATATGATTGGTCAACAAGGCAAAAAAAAATGCATGTGTTCGTCTAGGTTATTCAAATTCAAACCCTATATATAAGATTATTTCTTTAGGTTGGCTCAAGAGTCTAGGTGACCTGACAATGGACAGTGATATCGTATCAATGCATTTTCTTCCAAAAGATGCATAGAAAAGTCCTACTACTAGTAGTAGCGATACGTCTTTTAACAATTGCACATCCTCGGAAATTTTCGTCGTTTGAATCGGAATAGATATGAAAACGGAAAAGCAAGGAAATGTGCTGTTGGTCTTACAAGAGTAACAATGCATTATACAGATCGTATTTTCCGATTTTTTACCCACTAGAATTTACAACAAAGCTACATGTAATACTTGTTGTAAGCTGCAATTTCAAGATATACTTTATCTTAGAGCTTTTCTGCTATATTGAACAAATTGATGATATATGGAAATAATGCCATGGCTAATTTCAAATGATTCTCATGGCTAAAATGTATATACAGTGATAGAAGTCATGGGCGGATGTAGACATTTTTAATGGTACGTACCAGCCCATTGTCCGGGGGGGGGGGGGGGGGCTGTTGTTCCATTCTTTATTTATTTGCATTGAATTAGGAAGGAAACAAGATTCATAAACTACATGACTGTACAATTCTATAAGTAACTTGATAAAAGTTATAATGTGCATTGACAAGTACAAAAATGTACCTACCTTATATTCTGCCATATTCTCTTATACATAAATAAACTTATGAAATTTAGCGAAAAAGAAAGTCAATAACAAAACCCAGTATTTGAATACGATCGTTTCTCCATACCATTGCAATACAGGTCTAGATAAATGGAGGTCCGAACGCGTACCAAAATCAATCGCTGTATTGAACTTTCTTTGTATATTGATATCTTATCTAAGTTCCATACAATTAATCGAATACGAGGTTCATGCATGTACGTGGCATATTCTGTAAAATCACAATGAAACAATAATATCATGGAAGGTGTTTTGTAAAACTTCTGAAGTTTGGCTTCTGGGGAGAATAGAGGAGTTGGGGAGAGGAAAGGGGGGAGGGACTGCCTATTCAGATTATTCATTTCCAACCCGGTCTCGTTAATGTTGACAGGCTTAGAGATAGATACAATGTAAAACGATCGGCTTTGTTTTTTAATTAAAAGATAGCATTTAGATATTTTTGTCTCTTTTGTATAAATAAGACGATGCTCGCATAAACCGTCTCGAGGGATTAAAAACTTTAAAAAAAAAAAAAAACCTTCCCTTCCAGAAAAAAAACCCCCCAAACTCAATTTCTCATGTATCAATTAGACCTCCATTGTATCTAGAACATTTGTAAACAAATGATATACAGACTTTAAGAATAGTGTGCTTCTTGCAAAAGATAATCTGAAATCTGTTAAAGATATAAAAAACAGCTGTCAGGAAACTTCGTTCTGATACAAAAGATCATAAAAGAGTCAACACGAAAAAGGTTCGGTGTATTGATATTCGTAAATTATTCCTTGGGAGAAAGCTAAACATCCTAGAAAATTTCCTATTCACGCGAGGCAGGTCTATAATTAGCCCCTATCAAAAGATGATAAGAGATTGCGCAATCGAGTCTGCGTTTAATCTGAAGTTCGGCTGGTTTCTTTGTCTGCTACCCCCTCTTGTGCCCCTAATCTTATCACGTGTGAAGAACAGACAAGGTAAATAACAACAACATGCGCGTGCTGTTAAACCTTCAGGATCGTATTTCTTAGCTAAATCCAAGAAATCGCCATCTTTGTTTTTGTTTTATCTGAAATTGAGTTTTGAATTCTGCACCAAAAAGAATGGAAATTGATGTCCGTTTCTTGATTTCGCTGCTTCTGATTAGCTCCGCAATTTGCCAAAAGACTGACCCCGTGGACGGTAGCTGTGTGGAATGCGACACCAGCAAATGCCCCGTGAAAGACAATACAGAATGCGTCGCCGGATTCACAAAAGACAAATGTGACTGTTGTCAAATCTGTGCTAAACCCGAGGGTGACTTTTGCGACCTACCCGGCGAAGTGCACCAGTACGGAAATTGTGGAGCGCATCTGAACTGTGTGAAACAAGCAACAGGAACGGGAATCTGTGTTTGTGAAAATCAGGATGTCGTCTGCGGATCAAACGATCAGGAGTACAAGACGATCTGTAAACTGAGAGAGGACAAAATTCGGACAGGCAACGAGGACTTAATCGTAGCTTATGTGGGGCCGTGCAAAGCAGGTTGGTTATGGAATTTTGGTTATTTTTCTTGTGTATGAGACAAAGAATTAAAGTATTGCATACTTTTTTAATTGTTATATATTTTGCTGGTTTTTTTTGTAAACTTTGTATATTATGTACTTAGGCGCAAAATACTCTGAAAAAGAAAAAAGTTTTTTTCCTGTCAAGATAGGAGAGAAAATGAAATCTGAAAAAAAAGAGAAGAAAATCAATCCCCTCTCTGCAACTAGAGCAGCCCTTGTGCATGTATTTTAAAATAGTTGAAGTTATTAGTTATAGTTGTATTAACAGAGTTTATTTCCTTGACCTTTGACCGTAATATTCTTTATCTTTGACTTTAAACATTAATATCTCATGAAAAGTTGGAAGTTTTATTAATCTTTATGTACACTTTAATTTTGTAATTTCAAAGTCGTCCTTTCACTTTTTTCTTTTCGTTAAAGATGTTGCAGGACGTAAAATCAGTAGAAATGATTTATAAAATTTTAAATCTTAAAAGCAGTCATTAGAAAAAACTTATCTTTTCGTATTATATTGAAGACTTAAAAAAGCAATTTTGATTTGTCTTCATCGCTTCCTTCAGTATATTGAAACTGCATTTTGTTGATTTCAGCCCCTGTGATAATCTCCGGGCCAGACAGCGTCCGCAATCTGACAGGCGATGACGTAGTACTACTGTGTGAAGCTTACGGTAATCCCGTCCCCTCACTCAGCTGGAAATTCAGACGTGTGGACGGACAAATCGTGTCCTTACCAGGTAAGTCTGTCTGTGTGAAGCTTACGGTAATCCCGACCCCTCACTCAGCTGGAAGTTCAGACGTGTGGACGGACAAATTGTGTCCTTACCAGGTAAGTCTGTCTGTGAAGCTTACGGTAATCCCGTCCCCTTACTCAGCTAGAAGTTCAGACGTATGGACGGACAAATCGTATCCTTACCAGGTAAGTCTGTCTGTGTAAAGTTTACGGTAATCCCATCCCCTTACTCAGCTGGAAATTCAGAAGTGTGGACAGACAAATCGTGTCTTTACCAGGTACGTCTGTCTGTGAGAAGCTTACGGTAATCCCGTTACCTCACTCAGCTGGAAGTTCAGACGTGTGGACGGACAAATCGTGTCCTTACCAGGTAGGTCTGTCTGTGTGAAGCTTATGGTAACCCCGTCCCCTCACTCAGCTAGAAATTCAGACGTGTGGACGGACAAATCGTGTCCTTACCAGGTACGTCTGTCGTTTTATTTCAATAGAAAGTAAGTCTTAATCATCAAACACCTTTTTATACCATGTATATGATCCTGCTGTCACCAGAAGGACACTCTGCATGGTACAATCTTGTACTAGCGCGTTCTTAAGAATTGTACTCAGACTTACTATGACGACATGACTCCATGATGAGCCCTGTTTAAAGACAGGCTCCGACCACCTGTCCCGCAGACCACGGACTTTTTCCCCTACGCCCTATGTTTTTTAATATCCATTTACCATGTTTACATTTATAGTTGGGGTCCCTGTGATTTGCTGTCTTGTTTGTGTGGTTATCTTACAATGAGGACGTTAGAAACCTCTAGGTAACCGGAAAAGTTCGAGGGTTATGCGCACGTAATCCGGATAACTACACAGTTTGCTTCTAATGTGGCAGATGGCCGATCGGATAGACGTTATCTGGGCAATTTATCATTTCAATCATTTGTTTCATTGGTGTACAATGCATACTAGTACTACCCAACAATCGAATTACCTACATTCCTTCGATAAAATTTCAGTAGTATGACAATATTCATTTTAGGCTTTAATCTTAATGTGTTTATTGTTTCATATAAATGGTTGAAATCAAAATTTATGTAGCTTATTTCTGTCGATTTGCCACCATTTCAGAAGTATTAAGGTTTGGATGAGTTAGGTATTGTATATTATAAATTTCCTGAGTTTGATTGTCTCAATCTGTTTGAACTATTCTTCATGCAATTCATTACTATGATATAGATGGCACCACTGACTTGAATGTACTTCCAGTGATTTACATACATGGTATAACGAATCTGGCGGTTTGCTATAAGAATGCTCTCTTTACAGACATGTATGCAACCCAGCTGTGTACATACACTTATTAAGTGGAGGTGGGGGCTGTGATTGAGAGTCCTCTGCTTATTTCCGTGATATTTGTATCATGCAAATTGCAAAATATGCTTTTCTAAATTTCAAAATGATTCAAACACCTGATGAACCATGATCTAAAGTCGCACATGCTTTTATTTTAATCCATTCTTTTGTAGGTGATGACGATTCCATATCCATGATATCCCGTGGGGGTCCAGAAAAACTGCAGGTGACGGGATGGCTACAGATTGTCCACGCGGAGAAACGGCATGAAGGGGACTATACCTGTATAGCCCTGACTGAGAAAGGCATGGACGAGAAAACAGGACGGGTTAACATACTGCATCACGAGAAAGGTAAATGTAAATATTTTGAAAGATATTGACCTACTTTTTTATCAGCTGGTTGACACGATGACATATTTTGAAATAGTTTACTATCTTTCAGTACCTGCAATTGAAATCTTGAAAAGGTAAATAGATATATATATATATGTACACTTAAATATATAGTGTACCAATGTTATCAACATTGTAATGGTGGAACTTTATATGACATACTTTTTTCCACGAAAAAGACAGATTTTTAAACGTAGATATGTATAGGTTTAAAAAATATACTTTCATTCCGTTTAATTTTCCTTTTAGTTCTGAACCGTGTGAAAAGAAAGGATGAAGGAGAGCTGTAAATATATTGTGGACCTATTAAAGATTCCATGATTGAACTTGGTGTATAGGAGTTCATGATCGTAGCTTGTTTGAATTCGATTTCAAATTGATTTCAAACGTAAACAATTTTGCCATTGGACAACAAAATCACGTGATGTCTTCCTTTGTTTATTGTTGTCTATGACATCAACTTTCGAATTTGAAATACATGTTTTGTGAAATGACATAACAAGTTTGTGAGTTTTGAATATGAATGAAGATTTTTTGGGTTCGTCTGTATTTTCGCATGTTGATCTCATGTATTTTATAATATGTAATATTTCAGTCTACTTGTATACTATTAATCGTTCTGTGCAATTACATAGTTACTTATTATTTTCAAAAGTTTCATTTTAAAACTTTCATTTTAATTGATTTGTTAATTTTAAAAGTGCGTAATTAATTTGTTAATTTTAAAAGTGCATATGTTTGTATATGTTCAGATTTTACTTGTTTCAGTGTGTTTCTTTTACCCCCATTACTTTTTGAAATATCAACCCTCCCGATAAAAAAGAGTATGGTAAATTGAACACTTTTGTCGGTGCGTCTGTCAGTCTGTCGCAAAATCCTTGCAGCTCAAATTTACGTTCCTTTACTCGATCTACTCTGCTATAAGTGAAGACACCTAGCTGTTCGGAGAATTAGTCTGTTGGTTTTTAACAACTTGTGAAAATGACACTGCAAAATATACAGATGATTCTTAGTTATATGTATATTACTTGTGTATAGTCATTGTAATACTGCATCTTAAATATAGTGAAGTATACTATAATGTGAACAAAATAGGGCATGTATATTTTTTCGTTTTTTACAAAATTTCTCGTTCAGTTTGATTTGAAACTGTCGCGGGTAAAAGTGTAAAATTTTCATTTGTCTTTCTTTCTATACTACAGTTTGTTTTCCTTTTCCCAAAGAAAGAAAGTATGAATTCCAAATAACACATTATACATGTATATTTTAGTTTGAAAATAAACTTTGTATTGTCATTGTTTTATGGTTATTGTCTCTTAAAAAAAACTATTTATTTGTAGATAACAAACTTTTTAAGAAAAACGATCAAATGACATCAAATGGATGAATAAATAAGTAATATTAGAATATAAGACGTTAGAAAAAGGAAATCAGCAGTTTCAGCACACGGTTTTCGTTTAGCAAAAGTTGACACGATATAAGTAGTCCTTGGTCTTTTGTAGGACTAGTATCCATACAAGGCAATTCTCGGTTGACTATCAAAGTATTTCAGTTACATTGCATGTACATTATGATCAATTGATTAAATTCATTAATAAGCCACACACAAAGACGATCTGTATATATGATCAGCCTTGTGGAGGAGAACCATTGAATATTCTTCTTGAACTTTGGATCATAAAAGATAAAAATGGAAAATTACATCAGCTTTAAATAATACTTGGTAGTTCGCCAATAAATTTCTATTCAGATAATCAAGGAAGTTAAAACGAAACTAAAATATTTCGAGTTTTTGAAAATATAGGAGTTATCAGAGCGAACGATTCAAAGTGCGAGACAACTAAACAATGAAAGCTCTATTGCGCTTATGACCGAAATTTTGCGTAACTTTTGAAAGCTGCGCGGACAACATTTGGAATCTTCTCTTGGGAAAATGAACATTTGACGGATTAGATAAAAACGTCAATGTCAATATCAGCACAACAACAGATATTTGATGGAGCAAAATCTTTAATTTTTGGGGTTCAGATTTTTGCGCTTTCTTCTGTTTTTTTTTTTTTGCAAGTTTATGAATATACTAAATTGATTCCCAAAGCTACTGGGATGTACTGGCCCAGAGTTTCAATTCGGCAGATTTAATGAGGCTTAATCCGAAGAACAAAGACTGTACGTATTTTTCATTTAAATTTTTAGCGTTGAGTCTCATTCCATCAGGCTCATGTAAATCCTCTTTAGTATCCTTCAATACAAAAAATAAACAATGAAATTTTTGTTCCTTTAAATGCACGCGATTTGAAACCAGCCAATCGATGAGTTTTTCGGAAAGACGACGGGAAATTGCCATGACACATGAATGCATATTTTTAAACACCACATCTATTTTTAGATCTAGGTACAAGGTAGACCTTTGCATATGGCGGAATGAGATCACGGACGAAGTAAATATGGAGGAAGAAAAGAAAGCAGAGGAAGAACGTTTCTTATCCGAAAGGACAGTGCCAAAAAGACAATCTAGTACAGATTCAAATAAGGAGAAAAAGGATCAGATACTATTACAAAGATGGAAGAGTTTTGCCATTGTGTTGATCGTACTTGATATCCTATTATTAGTAATCGCCTTGACTGTGACTATCGTCTGGATGAACGATAGTAATGAACGTGTGTCGTTGCCGTATCCACAGGAGTACTGTTTGCCTAAGAAGGCTATTTCTTTACAAGTAGACGACGACAAAACAAATTTGAAAAATTGTACGACTAGAATTGAGGATGGAGTGGAAGTATGTTGTATGTCAACACAAGAAGGGCTTCAACAACTTGTAGACTTGGTAAGGAAAACTTAAATAAACTTTGTTTTGATTTCTCGTAGCATAGTCTTTCTTCTTCGTAATTTGTGTTGTTTCTTGCTTTTCAATACTTGGTTGAAAAATCTTTTTTTTTAAATTTCAGTATGTGACAAGGAGATACCGAGAGGATCAAGTTAAAAATGGTGAGTAAAGAAGAGCGAAAAACAGGGGGGGGGGGGGGGGGGCAATAGTTTCAATATTATGTACTTTTTTTCAAAATGTTGATATCAGTTGAATATTTGAATTCTTTTTATTGAGATTTGACCGAGGTCTCTTTTGTTTCTCAGCTCCGTTACACCACTGCCCAGTGCAGTCCTTGACAGGTTCATCAAAGAACCAATCGGCGGCCAGAGTTGTAGGGAAAATAGGCTCCGTACCAGGTAAACGACCAATCAAATTTTAGATTTTTTAAAATATCTCTTTTTACCATCACTTTGATTTTTTTTTCACATCTAATCTAAGTACCTTAAACAGGCAAGGCGCATTACTGTTAAAAATTTACTCATCGAATCCTTCTTTACATTGAGTGGAATTTTCATTCAATTCAATAAATTCATTATAGAATGTATAGAAATACATTACTTCATTCAATTCAATTAAAAAAATCATTCAATTCAATTCAAGAAATTTAATTAAATTTATTCATTAATTCAATTTTATTTCAGATTTATATGGTTCTTCAATAGTTCGATGGGATTCCAAATCTAACAAATCATTCGTCAACAGCCGCGTTTCGTACGATGATAGTCAAGGGACTTTCACTGTAGCCAAAAAAGGATTTTACTATATTTATTCACAAGTCACATTCATGGAAATGAACATGAATATGTCGAATTCACCATCAAATGATCTTGATAGAAGTATGTATACGTCACTCTGTCACTTCGTTTACCGGAAACGACCGAATATGCCCGATGGACATCACGAGAAGCTGCTGGAAAGCTCTCAGTCTAAGTGCCAGTTACAGACAAGGCAAAGCAACAGCACCAGCTATATTGGGGCTGTATTTTATTTAGACGAGGAGGAGCAAATTATGGTGAAAGTGACAGACCCAGATAAAATTTCCGGCTCTGAATATAGCAATTACTTTGGTCTTCATATGATTTAATGATTTTAAGTGCTTTTCATAAATTATTACCGGACTATAAACTTTGGACTAAAAGGGTATTTGCTCAGTCATTTTTGAAACTAATTTATTTCATTTGAAGAAGAAAAAAATATATCCACATTATTTACTTTCACTTTCAAAATAGTACACGTACATGTAACTATACTTTTTATGCTATAAGTAAACATTTATTAGTTTGAAAGTGAAAATTTCATCAAAATTATTGTCTGATGGTTTTGAAAATCAGCTCATTGCCTTCAAGTTCAACTTACTTCTAGAAAGAACTCGCTTTTTTATTTATTTTTTTTTAATTTATATTGAAGAATTTTGATCTCACGTTTTTGTACAAAAATTACATAAATAAAATTTTACGAGGAAATATCGTTCTTTTGTGTCTTTGCTCTCTAATGAAGTTGTCTTTTGGACAAAGCAGTGATGAAATTCAGAATCTGCTTGAAAGTCACAAAAGTCGTGCATTTGGATGATCATTACAAGCAATGGAAGACACAAAATGTATTAATTAAATTAGGAGGAAAATGATTACCTTATACGTTACCTTTTCTTTCTATGAAAATGTAGACAACATTGTGTGACGGCTCGAGTATCTTGAATGGCTGCCAAGATACATGTAGCAGAAGGTCTTGTGGTCGATTTCCGGACTGGAGACATTTTCCATTACAGTATTTGGTGCAGTGAGGGTGAGCCTCACGAGTTGCTTATAGTTTAGCAACTAGGGGTGAAGGAGGGGCAACTAGGGGGAGGGGTCAGGGATCTACATTTGTCTTCTTTGTAAGATTTCCGGTTAAGAGCTTTGGCAAACCTCAAACTTTGGCGGGATGGAGTGTGACGGTTCGAGTATCGCACCCGGTTAGCCCATTGGGCAAGAGCGTCTGCCGAAAAAGTAAATGGTCTTGGTTTGGATTCCCTGACCGGACACGTTTTTCACCCTTTCAGCATCCCTTCGCAAGTTGCTAACTAAAGGGCTGTTTCAGAGTCGGAGAAATATTTTGTAATGGTTTCTTTGTTTTTCCTATCCAGTTCTCAAGATTATAAATTTAAGATGACTGAAAAAAAAAGGAAAAAAAAACCCAAACGCACAGCCCCCCCCCCTCCTCATAAAAATTAGCCTTCACATTGGATTTTCTCTCGAACGTTATGGGTAAGTTTTGTACATGAAGTTTACAGAGAAAATTTACGAAGAAGTCCCTCCATCATCCTTTCATTAGAATGGATTTGTAATCTATTGAAAATTCCCTCTTTGGAGAGGCTCATTCCTTGTTCCATGAACTTTACATATATTTCACAAATAGCAAGAGAGTTATAGTTTCAATTATATTGGCGAATTAGCCGCCAGTTTCGTCGAAAAAAGTTAATTTGTTACTACCCATACAGCTTTGACCAAAGACACATGTTTAGATATCTACACAAATATCCAAAAGATAAAACATAAGAAAAATCCCAAGTGTACTGAATATTTGTTTTAGAATCGGATTTGTGCACTTTTCCAATCCTCATTGATAAGGGAAGCCATACCCTTGGTTTTCGCACGCAATTTCTATTGATTCTTGTCGATACTTGGATATTGAATTTCAACAAAATTTGATCAAGCCGGAAGTTTAAACAACTTCGATTTTCGAAATTCTATTTTGTGTTTCTACGAAACAGAGACAAAAGTAGGTGGAATTTAAGTCTGCCATTGTTGGTAAATGAGCTGTCAGTATTTTAGTCCTCTTTAATAGGGGTCGTCTATCAAAAGAACTAACGAAGGACGAAACTATAGGTGCTATCATGATTTCTTCTACCTTTTTAAAGGTTTCAAGTATTTTAAAATACTTGGTACTTGTGGTTATTTAAAAGTTTCTTCAAGTAGAAAGGTCTCTATAATAAAGCAAATTTGAGTCATACATTGATATCTTTGTACTTCCTATAGATGTCTTTGAATTATCTCAATTTACAATGTACCTGGACATGTACATTAATGGGGAAAACAGAGCAAGAATTAATTGGTCTGAATATAGAACCATCAGTTTAGAGTTAAACAAAAGATTCCATTACTTGGAAATTCCACCCCAGGTATTTCCTATTGATCAGCCAATAGACATGTATTCTTTTTCCGCTCCAATAGTACTTGGTAATGAATGTACTATTTTAAAAATAAATAATCAGATACAAATTGGCATGTATATCTTCCTCGAAAAAAAGTTCCATTTTTACAATTTTTAAACAATATAATTTGTTGTCCACGGAGCATCTGTTTTAAAATTCAAGTGTACAACTTCGTATTTTATTTGACCCTTTCTCATAGATGAAATAATATAGATACTCACTTTAAATAGGTGTATGTGTTCTAAAAATAACTTATCAATAACAAATCGAAAGTAGAGCGATGGATAAATGAATAAACAGATAAAACATGACGAAAGAAAAGAAATCGGAGCCTTTATTGAGAAATAAAGATGATAATGGCATCAAAAATAACCAGAAAGGAATTACAGGTACACGTGACATAAAACGTTGGCAAGTTATTAGCCTATTTTGCATTGTGATCAATATCGTAATTTTGATATGGATTCTTGTGACTACAACATTGTGGTTCATCGAACACAACCATAAAACATTAGGAAGTCACGAGGACTTAAACTGCGTTCCCAGTGGTCTAAAAATAGCGGAAGGATGTGAGCAAACTTCTCTTTCTGATGGAACGGATGCTTGCTGCTCCAATGTTACCCTTGGGGAAAAGATACAACAGCTAAGCAATGTCGTATGTTGTCAATTATTTCGTTTGTGTAAGGGTAAACTTTTTGCATAGCTAAAAAATTAAATTCCAATACTAGAAAAAAGAATTCACTGAATTTAGACGGGTTGGAAAGTTTTTCAAATTATGGGCTATGAACTTCTTTTTTTTAAATCAAGTCTTGAAGATGTGCCTCATTTTCTTAACTTGACCCATTAAAATGAAGCAGTTAGCATTGTTTCTTTCCAGAATTAATGAGTTATTCGTCATTTGAGATAATTTGATAATGCACATATGAAAAGACCAAAACGTTCGTCTAAGACATGGAAAATTTCTCCAATAAGACCACTCTGGACTGACCACAGCGGAACACACACTGCAGGATACAACTAACGATGGACACAACACACAACGGTTTCAACAAACAAGGGGCACAACAATACACACAACACTCAAACCAAAGGGACTAACAAACAATCCAAAATACACATGGAAACACGAACCGACTTAAATTGACGTTCATCCGCTTCACAAACGCAAATGTTGTGGTAATCCGGCTTACATAAGCCACAGTTTTATATGTTCTTATTATTATCATGTTTTCATTTTCTTTAAACAGAGTTATGAGCAGCAGAAATTCGCTTATTATTCAAACAGTAAGTAGATAACAACGGGAAATTGTTGTGAATATAAATTATCTTGAGACACGACCCTCTCAATGTGTAGTCACGTTTATAATGTAAATACCAATTCCTGCCAACTTTCAACATACGTGTATTGCGAAATTCAAGTAAGACCTTGCATAATTTTATCAGCAAAACATTTTTATTAAATGAGTGAACAAAAAATATCCAAATAGGGGTATACCAGAGTAGAACTGATGTCAAGCTGTCCATTAGACAATTTTATTTGGGTTGGTCCGTTGTCTTTCGGCTGGATTGTCTTCCAACTGAATTACCAATCAAGTGGTTGGTCAATAAATTGGTCTATCGGTTAGGCTGACAGTCTGTTTGTCCAATGGTACTTTCGTCATTTGCATGGATGTAAATGATAGCACCCAGTTGCTTTGCGGTACAGGCGGTCTCGAAGCAAGAATAAATCGGCTAAAGATGAAGACTATTGAAGATCAGATAACCTGTCTACCAGATAGTGTACCGATCAGATTAAGAATAAGTTCCCGTATCCTTCACATGTGCTGTTGATCAGATGGTGTGTTGATCAGGTAGTGTGTTGATCAGATGGTGTGTTGATCAGATGGTGTGTTGATCAGGTAGTGTGTTGATCAGATGGTGTGTTGATCAGACGGTGTGTTGATCAGGTAGTGTGTTGATCAGATGGTGTGTTGATCAGGTAGTGTGTTGATCAGACGGTGTGTTGATCAGGTAGTGTGTTGATCAGATGGTGTGTTGATCAGGTAGTGTGTTGATCAGATGGTGTGTTGATCAGGTAGTGTATTGATCATATATTGAGTTGATCAGATAGTGTATTAATCAGATGGTGTGTTAATCAGATAGTGTGTTGATTCAATATTGTGTTAATCAGATGATTTTTTATCAGATGGTGCGCTAATCAAACGGTGTTGATCAGATGGTACATGTAAGTTGATCAGATGATATGTTGATCAGATGGTGTGCTAATCAAATTGTGTGTTGATCAAATTGGTTATTGATCATATGGTATATTAATAATCAAAGTGAGTGTTATTGTGTTAATCAGATGTTGTGTTTATCAGGTGGTGTGTTGATCAGATTGTGTGTTGATCAGATAGTTTGTTGATTAGATATTGTGATTAAATAATGTGTCGATCATATAGTGTGTCGATCAGATGGTGTTTTAATCAGTTGGTGTGTTGATCAAGTGCTATTCTAGTCAGATTATGTTGTGATCATATGGTGTGTTAATCAGATTGTGTGTTGATTAGATGGTGTGATAATCAGATCGTGTGTTTATAAGATGTAGTGTTTATCAGATGGTGTGTTAATCAAATGTTGTGTTGATTAAATGGTTATTTAAGAGATGGTGTGTTTATCAGATGGTGTGTTAATCAAAGGGTGTGCTGATCAGATGGTATGTTGATCATATAGTGTGTTGATCAGATTATGGGTTGATATGGTTGTGTGTTTATCAGATTGTGTGTTGATAAGATGGTGTGGTCATCAGATGGTGTGTTGATAAGATGGAATGTCGATCAGATAGTGTCTTGATACGATGATGTGTTCATCTTATGTTTAGTTGATCAGGTTATGTGTAGATCAGATTGTTGGTGAAAGGATTTTATGTTGATCACATGGTGTGTTGCCCAGATGGTGTGTTGATCAAATGGTAATTGATGAGATGGTGTGTGGATCAGATAGTGTGTTTATCATATATTGTGTCGATCAGATCGTGTGTAAATCAGATGGCGTGTTGACAAGATGGCGTGTTAATCAGATAGTGTGTTTATCAGATGGTGTGTTGGTTAGATAGTGTGTTAATCATATGTTTAGTTGATCAGGTAATGTGTCGATCAGATTGTGTGATGGAAAGATTTTATGTTGATCACATGGTGTGTTGCCCAGATGGTGTGTTGATCAAATGGTAATTGATGAGATGGTGTGTGGATCAGATAGTGTGTTTATCATATATTGTGTCGATCAGATCGTGTGTAAATCAGATGGCGTGTTGACAAGATGGTGTGTTAATCAGATAGTGTGTTTATCAGATGGTGTGTTGGTTAGATAGTGTGTTAATCATATGTTTAGTTGATCAGGTAATGTGTCGATCAGATTGTGTGATGAAAAGATTTTATGTTGATCACATGGTGTGTTGCCCAGATGGTGTGTTGATCAAATGGTAATTGATGAGATGGTGTGTGGATCAGATAGTGTGTTTATCATATATTGTGTCGATCATATCGTGTGTAAATCAGATGGCGTGTTGACAAGATGGTGTGTTGATCAGATAGTGTGTAAATCGTGTAGTGAGTTGATCAGGTTATGTGTAGATCAGATGGTGTGGTGAAAAGATGTTATGTTGATCAAATGGTTCATTGACCAGATGCTGTTAATCAGATGGTGTTTTAATCATGTGATGTTGATGAGATGGTGTGTTAAACTGATAGTTATTGATCGAATGGTGTGTTTATCAGGTGGTGTGTTAATCAAAAGGGTGTGTTGATCGGATGGTATGTTGATCATATAGTGTGTTGATTAGATTATGGGTTGATCAGGTCGTCTATTAATAAGATTGTGTGCTGATACGATGGTGTGTTTATCATATGGTCTGTTTATAAGATGGTGTGTTTATCAGATGGTGTCTTGATACGATGATATGTTCATCATATGTTTAGTTGATTAGGTTATGCGTCGATCAGATTGTTGGTGAAAGGATTTTATGTTGATCACATGGTGTGTTGACCAGATGGTGTGTTGATCAAATAGTAATTGATGAGATGGTGTGTGGATCAGATAGTGTGTTTATCATATATTGTGTCGATCAGATCGTGTGTAAGTCAGATGGCGTGTTGACAAGATGGTGTGTTAATCAGATAGTGTGTAAATCATATAGGAAGTTGATCAGGTTATGTGTAGATCAGATGGTGTGGTGAAAAGATGTTATGTTGATCAGATGGTATATTGCCCAGATGGTGTTAATCAGATTGTGTGTTTATCAGATGGTGTTTTATCAAATTGTGTGTTCATCAAACGACGTGCTAATGAAATGTCGTGTTTTATCAAGTGTGTAAATCAGGTGGTGTTGATGAGATGGTGTATTATTCAGATGTTTATTGATCAGATGGTGCGTTAATCAAAGCGTGTGCTGATAAGATGGTATGTTGATCATATAGTGTGTTGATCAGATGATGGATTGATTTGGTCGTGTGTTTTAAAAAAGATAGTGTGTTAATACGATGGTGTGTTTATCAGATGGTGTGTTGATTAGATAGTGTGTTAATATATGTTTAGTTGATCAGGTAATGTGTCGATCAGATGATGTGGTGAAAAGATGTTATGTTGATCACATGGTGTGTTGACCAGATGATGTGTTGATCAATGGGTATTGATCAGATGGTGTGTGGATCAGATAGTGTGTTAATCTTATATTGCGTCGATCAGATCGCGTGTTAATCAGACTGTGTGTTGACCAGATGGTGTGTCGTTTAGACAGTGTGTTGATCAGATGTAGTGTCGATTAGTTAGTGTGTTGATCAGATTATGTGTTGACCAGATGGTACGTTGATTGGATGGTGTATCGATCAGAGTGTGTATTGATCAGATGGTGTGTCGATCAGATGTGTGTTTGTCAGATGTTGTGTCAGTCAGATAGTATACTGTTGTACGATAAGGTGGTATGTTGATAATTTTGTGTTTATTAACTAATTTGTCGATCAGATGTGTTTTTCTAGATACTATTTGAATGTTCATGTTCCTGTCTGCCTGAATCGGAATTAAGATCTAGATAAGATTTTTCTCAACTGAAGTCTGCTTATATATTTACAGTTTTTATGCATCACTGTTCAAACCAAAGTCAAAACAAAGAGAAATTACCAGCTGCTCGAGTAGTCGGTCCTTCAACAGGTATTTATGACGTCGTACAAGGCACTGTTTGACGTTACTGTTTTATAAAGTTGGCATGCTTTAAAAAATGTACATAACTTTTACTTCATCTGCAATTAATTTAGGTTTTAAGTCAAACTTTCTGAAATGGGATGAAAAATCAAGAAACGCATTCCTGTTTAGCATACATGTAACATACGTTCACGGACGTTTCAAGATAAGAAAAAGTGGATTTTACTACGTATATAACCAGGTAACATTTCTGGAACAGAGTGTTCGAATGCCTTCGTCACTACAACAACTACGTCATACCGTATTACGTCAAAGAGGGTCGGCACCGACTGCCGACATGGTATTACAGGATAGTTTATCGACCTGTAAACTACAGACGGGAACCAGTAACAGCAGTAGCTTTGTCGGCGCGGCCTTTCGGCTGGAGAAGGGGGATGAGATTATGGTGGAAGTAAGCGACTACACATTGGTGGCAAAAAGCGAGATTAGCAATTATTTTGGACTTCATATGATTTAGAAGAAATGTTTTCGCTGGAATAAATAGTTAATAAGATTTCTTGCATTGAAAATCCTTTGTTATTTATTAGTATACAAATATATATATATGTATAACTGCATTATAATTTTGTTGTTGACGTTGAAATTGTTATTTTTTTTCTATTTCATGCCATATAGCCGAGTCTATTCTACTCAATTCCATCATACAATCAATTCTCTTCAGTTTTCCTTACGATTTTGTGTTCATAGGGTTGTGATAACCTTTTAATGCTCATATTTTGTTTAATTAAAAGAAAGTTCATATTACCAGACTTATGAGTTGTTTTTTTTTTTTTTCAACGAGATTCGAGCTGAGACTCATTTGCGAGACCCACAACAAAATGCGAGGAATCCGATATGAAGACACAAAGACACCAGTCTGACAAAACACTATTACATATAGACAAAATCCACCAGCGACTATAGGGGAAACGGTGTATCTTTCATACACTCTTGTCTACAGAGACTTACTATGTGATCTAGAATCAATAGAGATATGAACAGATGCTCTCTTCTGATCTTGAGGTCACAAAATCACATAAAGAAGAACACAAGGCTTCTGATATTTATCTTTTGTTCTTGGAGTCCTTGTTAGGCATTTTGGCTTGTTTCTACCGTCATTTTACTACGGGCAAGAGGTTTCTAGTCGGTCAGATTAATGTCACTCAGTATCCGGGCAACCACACCATTTAACATCTACATGCGAGGTGGACAGTTCTTACAAATTTGACAGTCAGTTCTTCAATTTTGTGGGGTTTTTTTCTATATCTTAACCATTTTCATGTTTCAGTTAATTACTTTTGGTGTTCTTTTGATGGTTACCTTGGTGAATTATTGGGGTCTTTTTCATTGACAAAGACAGATGACCTCAAAGACAGATAATATATAGATAGGTTGTTAGGCATGTGATCTGATAAAGAAGTGCGTAATGTCCTCAGTGACTTTCATAATACTATCTCTAAACTTTGTTCCTATATAGCTCATTGATATCATTCACAATATGATAGTTTATATTATGAATGATAATTTCTGACGATGAAGATACTGATACATGGAGTATGTTATCTTTATCATGTTCAGCATAACACTAAATTGTACGCTTTTTATCAAGTACGTAATAAATACCATTGACTGTATATCTTAAATACCATCCACATGACAGAAGATCGATTTTCTATATTTGAAAATAACTGCCAATCTCATAAAATTGCTGGTCATTGGCGTATTCATACCTTGGCCATAGCAAGATTTCAATGACAAATTTTGTTCTGATGGCTATAAGCGACTCGTGCAGAGAAGTTGCACGGTTGATGCGATGAGAAAAGTGTCTCATTGTCCAGATTTATTGGTAACATTCTAGGTAACGCCTTTTTGAGCAGCTCTTTCATCGCTTGAAATTCTCTGATTTACAGATTACTCGCTCTACAGAATTTAAGTGCCAAGTGTTTCTATTAAACAGGAGATGCTTACTGTTCCCGGTTACATTATCTTTATAATTGTCAGGAAGCAACATTTCCTCCATAATTTGATGATATTTTCTTTTTCTGTCTACTTTTGCCATTGTTACATAGATCAGTTTTAGCAGATGAAACGGTATTGCGTTCGCTCTTTGTGAAAAAAATTATTTCACTGCAGGTCCTCTTGATATGGTATGATTTATTTCAAAAGGCAAGACTGGTCAACGATTGATTATAGTTTGCATATTGCCCACATGAACAAACTAACAGACGAACGGACGTACGTACGTCTATCTGAAGATTGACATATAAAACGAAGAGAAATAAAATTTTCTTAAAAAAATTCGGGAGGAATTTTCAGAAAGGTAAAATCAGTAGACTATTATGAAGTTGATCGAAATATTTCTTACAGAGGGAAGGGTTGATACAAATAAAAACACAAACACTCAAATACACAAATTTCCGGCCTTTGGCCTTTATCAAGTGTAAAAAACGACAATGTATAATAAGACTAATAGATGTAAAATCCATCTTTTCTTCTATGGCGTTCATTAAAAAAATGTTATACATTTTCTTCATTCTTCTTTTATAAATTTTCTTTAAAAATGTCATAAGTTTCCTTTGAATAACTGATATAGAAAAAATGGCTTCATAGCCCAAAAATAAATACGAGATGCCCTTCCTCTGAGTCATTCAGAGAAGTAAAATGATTTAACCGTAAACGTAGGTGTTTACTTCCTTGTATATTTTTCATTTAAGGGGTATGGACAAAAGTTTATCGGCCATATTGGAATTGACGCGAAGCATAATTGAAAATCTGTCGTTCTGCAGAATTAAGACTCCAATCTAAACCATTTTAATACTACGTTTCCTTTACCTCAACATCGTCATTTTCCCATAATTTTAAACAAAAACTGCATCAATATTTTTACATGACAACCATTTGAACTTAGTGCACCGAACTGCGCAGCATTCATGATTAATACTATAACCTACCTTAAACGTTACTATCAACATATGTCTACAAACATTTGTCCTCCAATTTTGATCATACTTTCTCAAAATACCGGGTATCTTCATTTTACACGCAAGGGGCTAGTAGCCATATCAACATAGAAATGAATCCAGGGGCGGATCCCCGGAATGTTGCACATTTGTAATTTGTCACCTATAATTCACATGACTATCCGACTTTTCTAATATATATCATGTAAATTATTAATAATTGAATTGCAAACAGTCGAAATTCTAGTGAATTACCCCAGGAACTTTAAAATCGTTTATTTTTTCTACCTATGTTGGGGCGGATCGGCACGCGAAAATGGCTACCTATAAAAACACGTGTTCGAAAAGACACCGTGTTGTATTATCAAGAGATTTATATGATAATGAGACCTTGTACTCAAAATCGAAGGACAAATGGTTGTAGATATAGTATCAATGTAATGTTTAAGGTAAGTTATAGTATTGTTCATAAATTCTTCTGAGGTGCAGCTGTGCAGTTCGGTGCATGAATTTCAAAGTTTCTATAAATGTTAAAATCTTAATGTAATTTTCCGTAGAAAATAGGGAAAATGTAGCTATTAGGGTTGAGCATACTTGGGATTAAAATAGTTGAAGTTGGAGCCATGACTCGGTGTTGGGAAAGATTTTCAATAACACACTACATAAAATCCAATATGGCGATTAACAGTTTGTCCATACCCCTTAATGACTGAGTAAAACATGAGAAAAATACATATTTTGTTGGAATATTCCACTGTGATTTACAAGGGTTTTACCAAAACGGACACGGATGTATATATCAGACACAAATGAAAATAGAATATAGAGTTATAGACATTAATGCAATAGACTTGAATTTTAGATAGAGTAATAGACATTAATGCAATAGACTTGAATTTTAGATACTCCAAGACCCGACATCACAACATATGACGTTATTTCTTACTGTAACGTCGACACAGATATGTGACGTCATGATGAATAATAACGTCAAAAGTAGTGATGTCGGGTCTTGGAGTGTCTAGAAATAAAATGCAAGTCTAGCGGTAATGTAAAAATGGTCTATTTGGGAAAACCACAAAATGCAATATGCATGGGTAATAAAATTTGGCAAGACATTGTATACTTACTCATTTGACATAAATATTACAAAAATTTGAAAGAAGTCCAAAACTAAATTTATTAAGGTCAGTTGAAGAATTTCAAGAATTTCAGAAATTGTCGAAATGTTATGTAGTAAAAAGTGAAAATGAGATTTTTTTTCATATTTCAACATATTAACTGAAATAGACAATTTGAAAAGAGTGTAAAAATTTGAGAAATTCTAAAAAGCATCAGACGAAAAAGAAAGCAAAAAATAAGATAAAAGAAAACGTAAAGATTAATTGTAATGTGCCACTGAACACCCCCCCCCCCTCCCCGCTATACTATCAAAAATGATTTCCCCATAAAGAAGGTCTTGTACAGTCTTTTGAGAAAATAATTTTGAAATATACTGAAAGGAAATACTGTATTTTTAGTGAATGGACTTTTTAAACAATCGAAAGAAATCAATCAACATATGGGTAGTTTTGGAAAAAATATATATAATTTAGGAAAATAAATTGTCGATGGCAATGAAAGTAAGACGAAATCTCAGGTATTGTTTTCTGATTAAAATATGGGTATTTTGGCTTTTCCTCTGACGAAATCTAACCCATCCTTGTTTCCTTTTACAACGTATACCTTTCATACCGAAAGTATGTATCATGATACACTGTAGATGTGAAACATTTATTATATTGATTTTACATGAACGTGGTATATATTTCCCGATGTAAGTGTGTATGTCCATTGAAATAAACATTTCAGACAATTTGAAATTTTTCTTTTATTTTCCTTTTTAAAGTTAAATTTAAGTGATGCGTTATCCTCATTGGTTAACGTGACTGATGTTCTATATTTAAACGCAACCTTCCCAATAATCAGCTTACTTGCCACAATGTACACGTACCGAATGCACTGATATTATAAGTAGGCGCTTGTGCGCATATGATCGAATGTGAAAGGGCTGGACTGGAAAACTTTTTAGAATTCTGACTTTGGCAGAAGTATAGAGGAACTTTATTTTGTCATTGTCTTTCAGCTCAACAGTGAAAATGGGAGAGACTCTTAATAAATGTACATTTAAGAAGACGATGAGTGTCCGTTGTATAGCTGTAATGGTCTTTGTGCTGGACGTACTAGTGTTGTCTGTAGTCCTTGCGTTACTCTGGACCATGAGAAGTAAAAATGTCGACTGTATCGAACTGTGTCTGCCCGACCCCCAGGGGAAAATGGTGTGTGACTGTCGTGTAACCCGATTCAAAAGTGTTCTAGAGCAGGTGAGGTTCTAAATGGGTTTGACCTTGTTAGTGAAGTGTGTACTAGTATGTATGTAAACATGTATAATAAAGTAAACATAAAGGATGAAGCGGTACTTATTTACTTTGTTAGTATCTGTCATAAGACTTGACATATTGACATATTTGCAAGGCTATTTTTAAACTGAACTAATCCATTGGCGGATTTCCCGGCCATACGTATTGATCAATGTTGTTCTTTGTATTAAATATCGACAAAGCGGAAGGGGTTGTTGCCAAGCGTCTTTGTCATTCAAACCCACTCAGCCGGGCCTTTTTGTGTTACTATTTGTATTTCTAATTGTGGTGTAATGTTGCATGTAATGCTCCGAGTTTGCGCCGAAATTTCGCAAAGTTTCGTGAAAAGAAATTGAAAAAAAAACTAATAGCATTACAAAGAAATTTTTCAGCTGGACTTCCTTCTTTAAACACGTTAGGATGAAAAAAGTCCTAATTTCATTGTTTTGATTAAGTCTGTTGTAATATGAAACATAAATTAGTTTCAGAATAAAAAAATACAGTTCATTTTAAGATGTCATCAGAAAAACATCCATAAACGACCGATTTTTCTTTTAGGAAAGGGGGGGGGGGGGGGGCGTTAAAACGGCCTTAATATGTTAGAGTCCATCAGAATTAATCAGAATAGCATAAATAGGCCCAAATCAAGGAGACGATCCATGAATCCGCCTTTTACCCGTAGGGTTGAATACTGATAATCCCAGTCTAAATATACGTAATATTATATAGGTGTCTGAACTCTGCTTTGTTTGGTTTCTTCACTTATCCTAGCGTCCATATCACAAAATTTATGGACATCGACACTGTGTGCATTGCGCAACCGCTCGTTCCAACATGTATGTTGTTCATCCGAATATTACTCTTTTTAAAAATACTAGAGATTTTACTATTGCAAGAAATTCTTTCAAAAACCCCTCAATGTTTAACGATGATGTTCTATAATATTGTCATAGATATAACTTTTAATGTCTCTTTGCAGGAATTCATTAAATCGCAATCTATTGAGAAAGAGAAGCTTCAGAAAAAGAGGCTTGAAACGCACAAGGGTATGTTTAACTTAATTATCATGACTCCCTTACATGTGCACTGAACAATCACTCAATAACATGTACATAATCTGTTTAAATGCACTTTTAAACAATTGCAGGTCGTACCAAGATTCACTATTTTAGCCCAAACAGTGATTGGGACATGAAACCCGTAGCTCACTTGTCTGGTTCGACGCTTACAGCGGAAATGACGCAAGGTAATGTCAATTTTGGATGCTTTCTTAATCGTTTTATAGTATCTGATCACGGTCGGTATCTCTTCGTATCTTTATTTCAGTATGTTCAGTAAATCAAGCATCTTTTGTTAGAATGAATTAGCAAACATAAGTGCGTTACATGGATCTCGAATATGTTTATCATCCGTATTGAATTTCGTAAAAGTGATACAAAATCTTTTAAAATTTTGTGCTTGTTTTACCCGATTTTTTGTTGTTTCAAAAATGTCATGCACTGAAATATTTCCACAGAAGATAAAGAAACTCCGATGGCGCCTATCAGAAAATGGGAGCAAGGGAATAACTGCTATCTCCAAAATGGCATGATTCTTAGAAATGGCAGGCTGGTCGTACCCATAGATGGTCTCTACCATATTTACAGCTTTGTAGACATGTATCAAGATTATACATTTGATAAAATGAACGAGACTATCCCAATGTCCATCAGCATGGGAGTGTTCAGGTCCAATATTCTAAGATCAGAAATTCCAGAAGAGGAAATGATCTGCGCATACCGACCTTACGAGAAATCCAGGAACAACAGGTTTACAGTATATGATAATTATATTGGGGCAGACGTGCAATTACAAGCAGGGGATGAGGTCTACATCAGGGTATCAAACATCACATACGTCAAAAATCCATCCAGGAACGTATTCGGTATGCATCTCCTTTGAAATTCAGTTCTTTGGCATTTCCCTTCCTCCGCTTTCAACGGCAGTCCTGAACGGGTTCGCCGCCGTCGAGAAGCTTCTCATCGACCTTGCTACCACCTAGGTTATAAGCGTCATGATGCCCCAAGAAACGCAGAAAGAGCATACGAAGGCATACATGAAACTAATGGTGGTGTTGAACAGTTTACAGGGCCGCTACTTGTGGCAATAATGAGCGGCAGCATGGTAATTGATGGACTATGAAGCTAAAAAATGACCATGGTCATCGTTATTAAAATCATATCTTCTCAATCCCCTCCCCATCCAACCCAAAACTGCCACCCTCTTCATGAGTAGGTGCGCGAAAGACAACATACATCGGATATGAAAGGTTTGGAAGAGGAGGGGATTGAGAATATATTATTTTAATAACGATGACCATATTCATTTAGTGGCATTGTCAAAATATAATTTTTGTAAATAAGGGAATTAAAGATATTTATTATCTAAAATTGTCTCTTAAATATTTTTAATTCCCTTATTTTCAAATATTTCATTTTGCCAATTATTTTTATATCTCCTTTGCAACTTACGTCCAATTATACGGCCATTGTATAAGTGCTTAACAAAATCAGTTTGAGCTTATTTACGACAAGCGAAACTTTCAAAATTGTGATCTCCCCGAAAACATTGGGCAAACAAGACTTTTTGTTCACATGGTACATTCCACCTTCCTTGTAAATCCATCATTGATAAGAAAAAAGAAGGAATGAAATATTATTAACCTGACTCAAAATACAACGTCGGCAGATCATTGAAGTAGTACTAGTATTCTGCAATGATTCGGCGACCTTTTTTTTTTTTTTTTTTTTTTTTTTTGCGAAAATTGTTCATAGTTTTGAGCTGGACACTACTAAAATTCATGCATTACTAGTATATGTTTATAAAATTGTTGATTGCTTTTTGCTATGTTCATAATCCACAAATTCAAAAAAAAGAAAGAAAACAAAAACCAAAAAAAAAAAAAAAAAAAAGAGGAAAGAAAAAGAAAAGAAAGAGACAAAAAGAACAAAAAAGAAAAAGACAAAAAGAAAAGAAAAGAAAAAGACAAAAAGAAAAGAAAAAGACAAAAAGAAAAGAAAAGAAAAGAGAAAAGAAAAGAAAGAGAAAAGAAAAAGAGAAAAAAATAAAATAATTTAAAAGACAATTCAATAGAATTTGTTGTCTTTAGTACGAAATTGCGCTTTGAATATTACCACGGTTACATTTAAGGGGATCGTGTCATAAGAATTTTTTCATCTGCAGTCACGGAGCAAAATTGTAAGTATATCATAAAAAGATTACAAAAAAACATTGTGTTTACATAATATATAATTTTAAACTTATCATTGAATTTTAAGGGCATGTGTTCACAATAAGTGAACAGTAGTGAAAAAATATGCAATTTCAAGCGAAGTTTCCTATGTAAAGTTTCCACGAGGGAATACGCAATTAAGACTGATCATTTGACTTGAAGGTCAAGACGATGAGGTCAGGTGCCTTTTTAGTCCCCTACCGGCAACGCCGAAGGGGACTCTTAGTTTCCTCTCGGTCTGTCTGTCCGTCCGTCCGTCCGTCTGTCCGTATTTCAGTTTTCCGGACTTTTTTCAATGGATTGAGATATTCAGATGAAATTTGATACACAGCTTGGTCTTTGATAGTTACAGAGCAAGTTCGACTTTCGTCACGCTTGACCTATTTTTCGAGGAGTTATACCCCTTGATGACTTGGAAATTTCAGTTTTTGTGAGTTTTCCGGACTTTTTTTTGCAACGGATGGACATATTCAGATGAAATTTGATACACAGCTTGGTCTTGGATAGTTACAGAGCAAGTTTGAATTTTGTCACGCTTGACGTATATTTCGAGGAATTATGCCCCTTGATGACTTGGAAAATTTAGTTTTTGTAAGTTTTCCGGACTTTTTTTCTGCAACAAATAGAGATATTCAGGTGAAATTTGATACAGAGCTTGGTCTTGGATAGTTACAGAGCAAGTTCGACTTTCGTCACGCTTGACCTATTTTTCGAGGAGTTATGCCCCTTGATGACTTGCACAATTCAGTTTTTGTCAGTTTTCCAGACTTTTTTTCTGCAAAAAATAGAGATAATCAGGTAAAATTTGGTACTCAGATTAGTCTTGGTTAGTTACAGAGCAAGTTTGACTTTCGTCACGATTGACCTGTTTTTCGAGGAGTTATTTCCCTTGATGACTTTGTGTATATAGTGCACAAAATTATTACGATACACTGACCATTTAAATATGATAATGTATTATTTTGCATAGTTTCCTACATTTATCAATGACATGGAAGCTAGAAAATATTGATAAAAAACTCGAGGACATTCAACAAGCAGATCAGTCAAAACTATAACATACACAAGTACATGAACGTCATATATTCAGATTTCCTTTTTCCTCTTTCCGTCTTGAACGTCAAGAAACATACTGTGACTTAAAATTCAATAGAATTTATTTGCCTTTCTTAATTAATACACCTAGGTTGTTTTTCTTTTTCTACTTGAGAGGTTTTTTTTTGCATCCGAGAGTATCTTCATGTACTCTCTCGGATGCAAAAAAAATTTCTCAAGTAGAAACTGATTTGAATAATGTGACATACTTTGACTGAATTCATAATCATGAAACTATCGAATTCTTTCTAGTGGTACACATCTTGGGGGACCTTGGTGTTAGCACAAAGGAGACATAAAATGTCGAAATGCTGAAATCATACAGCGCATATTTGTTCCTATGTAAAAAATGAATTAAAACCATATGGCTTTAAAACATTACATCCAAATCATACACTGAATTAGTTCACTTGTGACAGGGGTGCAAATACAAATGAATTCCGAAAGATGCATAGCTGTTTCCAAATGAACACAAAAAAGTTAGAATGCTGAAGTACCAGCAGTATTGATTTTAATGTTTCCACTTTTTCGGCCTCGAAATTACCTAAGATTTCATTTGTTGAAAATGGTATACTAAAATTAATCATCATAAATATATTCTGTAACTAATCACTCTATATCAAAGAGTTGGACATGTTACAGGCTTCAAGTCTATGGAATCATAGAACAGATAAATTTGCAGTATAAGCAGACATAAATGTTTCGGGTACTTGATTATTAATCCTATCAATGAAATATGGCCAAAGACTGACAGTTATTACAAAAGTACAGAAAGACGTAGTAGGATGGATGGGATATGATGCTACAGGACCCACTTTTAAGAAATTTCGAGACAATTTGTAAACAAATTTTCGAATGCGTTTCGAGAAACGATCAACAGTCTCTTTCATCTTTCTAAAAAGTATAAACTCACGATGAGGCTTATTAATAACATATTCCATTGAACTTTAAAACGTGTGACTAAAGGCAGTTTAAGATTGAAAAAACATCACAGATGATACATTTTAGGAACTTTTAGGACGTTTGACGAATATAGCGTGATCATTTAGTTTAAAACTGAAGGAAATGACGGCCAATCGGAATAAAGTATAACTGAATTGGAGAGTAGTCATTAAAGAACGGTATGCTGATACAAGTCAGAAAATGATGAACACAAAAATCACATGTTTATAAGGAAGGTTTATACACAAATAAGGATGTGAGTCGTATCTAGATGAGGTTTCTGTCTTATCTTTTTAAAAGTAGTATCATAATATAAAGCCAACACTTATGTCAACAACGATAAGTTCACGTGGATCACTTAATAGCAATCACAAAGTCTTATGATAAATTACATAAGTTAATTGTAGAAAAAAGTTTGCATAGCAAATGGATATGATGAATAATGATAAGTTGGCCTCTTTATTTTCATGAAATTTTTGTTTTCCCCATACGGGCCGTTCTGTGTGAAATATTGCTTTCTAGATATTAGCTCTTCTTCTTCAATGCTAATGAGTCAAAGAAGATCCTGACGATAATCTCAACAGCACTCACAATAGAGCACCAAATTGATAATGTTTTTTTGATTTTATTCCCAAGTATAAAAATCTCAGATTGGCATCGTAAAACTAGTTTCACAGTGTTTCTGCAATAACTTAAATTAAATAGTTGTAAATTTTCTGTCACTCATTTGATAAATTATTCAGAAATTAAGGGAATTCACCCTAAAGCAACGCGCGCAAATGGTGCACTCAACATATATTTGAGTATTGATGGTTTGCATCTCTGCAGGTCGACTGTAGTCCCCGACGATATCTATTTCTTAGATTCAGATAAATATAAACACCAAAGAAGTACATGTACCCATCAGTTATTTAGTTTCAAAGTCGAGAAGGAAAGGTAAACTCATCAGAATCTCCGTTGGAACAGTTGCAAACCCAGAATAAATAATTTCCCTAAGTGACCAATGATTCGACGTACGGAGTTCGAAGTCCGTCAGGGTGAAAAAAGTCTATTAAGAATTTCGATCTTCATATTTTCAAGATTTGAATTTCCTCTATATATTTTCACCTCGAGCATCACTGATGACATACTAAATGTTGAAATGAGCATATGGTGCACTGAACTGTTTCACAGTAGAACTTATATTTCAATAATAAGAATATGTCTGTGTTATATGTACATGCTGCAAATTTATCTGTTCTTAAATGATGCTATTGAATTTGAAGACGTTTTACATTTATACATTTCCTTATACGTTTTAGGTCGGGGATATCTCCCTAAAGGCATAGCTTTTCCCATAGATGGTTCTTTGGCATACATTTAAGGTCATACATTTTTGCTTTTCATAATATCAAAAATTTGAATTTTCTCTATTTTGGCCTCGAGAATCTCTAATGATACATTACATCAAGGAGTTTGACAGCAAGTGTTTTGAACTTTCTGTATAGACATAGCCTCAAACAGTGCATGTATTTTTAGATATTGTTTTCGTTTTCGAGCGTGAACATCGACGGCGGGTGCGGCTAGCCAAACAGGGGATGCTTACTCCTCCCGGGCACCTGGTCCCACCAGTTGGGGGTTCGTCGATGCTCAATTTTGTGCGCTGTTGTGAGTGCTGTTGAGATTGTCGTCAGCATCTTCTTTAACTCATTACATGTTGAAATACTAGTACTTTTATGATGCCAGGAAATATTTATGATAGAACTGAGTGTCTGTCTAAGTTGGCTCTTTGTTATACATTGAAGGTCATGTTTAGAATTTCACTCTCCATATATATACATATGAGTAAGTGGATTTCCACTATTTCGGATTCGAACAGCACTGACGAGACACACTAGTAGATAATTTGTTGAAATGTGCATATGACACACGGAAATTATTAAAAATTGAAAAGTATGCAATCGCAAGGGCAACATATATAGGGGTTATTCTCCTTAAATGTTGTCCGTCTTTTTTTTTTTTTGATTACATATCGTCCTTATCAATGAGTTAAAGAAGATCCTGACGATAATCTCAACAACACTCACAATAGAGCACCAAATTGAGCATCGACGGTCCCCTAGAAAGCTAGAGGTGGGACCAGATGCCCGGGAGGAGTAAGCATCCCCTGTTGTCTAGCCGCACCCGTCGTCGATGTTCACGCACGAAAATGAACGTTATATTAAATGCATGCACTGTCTGTGGTTCTGTCTATATAGAAAGTGCTATGGAGCATCTTCCCAATCAAATATTCTTTATTGTTGGTGTTGTCTTTGGTCAAACGTAAACTTTCCTATTCTAGCATGACTGTTTTGATAACTGATCACATTCCATTCTGAAATGGAAATGCTGATGTTTTTTATTCAATGGTGTCATTCCTTAGTTAGTTTCGATGTTGCGTATCATGTTGCAAATGATCAGACCTTTTCTCCGAAGCCATTTGCTGAAAGTACATGGCATCGTTAGTCGGCACGATTAGTATACCCTTTTGGAAATCGTTGGATGAACTTTGCTATATCTGCTATGATGAGTATATCGACGGGTCATATTTGTCTGACGTAGAGAATTTCAAACCTCATCAGCATTTATGTCCCTCTCATCATGTCAGAAAATTACTCATCAATGTATTCCAACGTGACAATGCTTACATGATCAGGTAACTTTCTGTGGCAACGATACCTTTCTACTTCTGTGGGAATTTACTTATGCACTTCTTGTTTGTAGTGGATTTAATTCCTATAAAAACTGCTTATGATCTGGCTTCAATGCAATACAATGCAATACAATACAGTACAATACAATACAATTCAATACAGTACAATACAATACAATTCAATACAATACAATACAATACAATACATCGAAAAATATCCCTACAGTTTTCTCTTATGATAATAAATTATGTCCAAATGACACAAAATCCTGTTACTTGAGTTTCAAAGAAGGATCACAGAGTTATCTTTCTTTATTTGTTTGATGTTATCATTTTTATTCCTTTTTTTATATTATAAAATATACAGTATCAGAAAACATATACTCAGAATGTGATTGCAATGAGCTCATTCACACTAATTCGCTCACATATAGTATTATGTGTATTAATGATGCAATTTGACATATAGTTTTGATATAGATTAGTAAACGAAAGACACCATTTGCTCATAAACTAACCAATATTGAAATTTTCTCAGGTTCTTATAAAGTATAACCACATTAGCAATTGATAATGAAATGCATATTCTATAGTAATGATTTTAGTGAATTATATGCGTATTTCAAGAAGTAAAGTACCATCAGTGATGTTCGAAACTGAAACAGGGGAAAAACCAAATAATGAAGATACGGAGGTGCAAGTTCTAAACATGACCAAATATTTATGCCAAAGGACCAGTTATAGACAGAGTTATGCCTTCAGGGGGATACTCCTTAGTTTTGAAAGAACGATTTATCAGATTTGACGACGGAGAATTGATATATCTTTCCCAATGGAAAAAGAATGTCCTACTCAAAGGGCGGCAAGAAAAACTTAAAGTAGAATGTGCATACGGTGCACTGAAATTATAACCACTGAATATTTTTAATACAATATTGATAGTAGGCTGAATGTTAGTAACTTTCAAGGCGTCCGTCTGTCAAAGCATCATCTAATCAAAAATTGTTTATTGTTACATGTACGTCCAATTTGATTTCTATGGTGAACATCACATTTCCTGATTTAGCTTAACCCTCTTGAATGTAACACATATTCAGATTCATAGCATTATTTAAGAATAGATAATTTGTAGCATGGACCAGACATGCACGTTTCGGGTACTTTACCCTCGTCAGTGATCCTCAATCTAAACAATGTAATATGGCCAAAGACTGTGAAAGTTATATCGAAAAATACCGAAAGTTGTAGCAGGATGGGTTGAATATGATGCTAAAGGACCCACTTTTCAGATATTTTGAAATAATTTTATGAGGGGGTCCGTCGATGCTCAACTTTATGCTCTATTGTGAGTGCGACTGAGATTATTGTCATGATCTTTTTTTTAAACTCATTTGTGAATGCCTTTCCTTTACTGATTGTGATCATATCCTCTGTTACGATGAGTACTATTTGACTGATGTAGAGGTTTCCATACCTCATTAAATCTATTACCCTCTTACTATGTCAGAACAATTACTCATCACTGTTGCTTAGCTGTTTATTTTACCATTATGTATGCTTGTGTTTTGAAAGAAAGGGTCCATGCTTTACAAAATAAGGTAACTTACAGATTTCGTTGTATACATTTTAATTGTTCTTTGAAAATTTATTTTTGCGCTTTGTACTTTTCTTTTTTCCTTACTTCGATTTCCGTAGAATGAAATAATATTTTTCTTTGACTTTACTGAAATACAGTACAGTTCATCTAGCACTTGTGTTACAAGGATAATAGAGTAATCTTTCTTTCATCGTACGATAAGGCTATTATCACAGCGTGGGATAGAAACATATAAGTGTGTGATTTTTTTTTTCATCATTTAAGTGATTTTGCAAAAAAAATTGATGAGACGTTGCAGTAAGTTAGTCCATATCGTTTATATGGCTGAAAAGTCTATTGTATTTGCCAACACTTCAAGTTCGAGTTCGTCAAAAGGAATGATTTTTTGGTCGTCGACAAACTATTGAAGTGTTTGCAAAAACTATTAACTTTTCATATACCTGGACGATATGGATAGATTTATTAGGCATTGCCCTGCTGCATCGGCTCATCAGTTTATGAAATTTGATTTAGAAAATGCAAAAATACACCCCAAAAAATGTAAGGAATCACAACACGATATACGTTTCGATTTCACGCGGTGTTTATGAATATGTGCCTTCTCCGATATTTATGCAGTATATCATTATATGAATATAATTATTAAGTTGAATATTGAAATGTTTTCTAACGTAATGATTTAAATGCACCACACACCTTTTTAACGTTTTATCTTATTGGTGATGCTCGAGTCCTAAATAGAAGAAAACCAAATAATGAAGATACGGAGAGAGGGAGAGAGAGAGAGAGATTATCCATGAAATTTTCACTTCTCAACATGACATAAAATTTATGTCAAATAACGACATATCCCTTAAAAGAATGAAAATTTTGATAATTTACTAATCTATTTGATGTCTAGTTCCCAGATCACTGTGAATCAGTCCACAAACAGAGATACATATTTAGTGGTTGAAATTATCAATGTTGAATTATATGTTCGATTATAATAATTTCAAGGCAACATATGTGCATTTCAACAAATAATTCTCATCAGTGATGACGTAGGCCGAAATAGCGAAAATCCAAATAATGAATGTAGGGAGAGCGAAAGTATAAACTTGACCTTACATTTATGACAATGAGCCAGCCAAGAATAGAGCTATGCCTTCAGGGACATTACCCCTTAGTTTCAGAATAATTTATCATATTTGGTGACATACATTTCAAGTCTTGTGCCGATGCCGAAACACTGAAACTAGGCAAACTATATCCACTAGCAAAGATATTAACTTAGATGTTGAACTTATTAATGTTGAAATTAATATTCCTTTTTTGATAATTTCATTTCACTATAATGATATGCGCATTTCAATAAGTAAATGTTTCACCAGGAATGCTCGATGCCGAAATATACGTTTTCCTTCATATCATCTTTGATGTTAAACGTTTTCAAATTCAATAGCATCATTTAAGAACAGATCAATTAGCATGATGGACCGGACATTCACATTTCGGGTACTTAACCCTCGTCAGTGATCAATCTAAACAATGTAATATGGCCAAAGAGTGTGAAACTTATAATGTCCAAAAGAGTACCGAAAGACGTAGCAGGATGGGTGGGATATGATGCTACAAGACCCACGTTTTAGAAATTTCAAAACATTTTGATTACAGAAATTTTCGAGTGCGTTGAAGAAACGATTAACCGAAATTGATCAAACTTGGCTACATTTGCCCTCGGGGACTCCTGGTCCACCAGCAGGACCAATCTAAAGCCTGTACCAGCGCATTCTTAGGAATTGCACTTTGACGGACTGTGAAGACAGACTCCATGACGGGCCCTGTTCAACCCTCTTTAGAAAAGACAGGGCCACGACCACCTGTCCTCTTTGAATCTCAATCGGACTACTCGGGTGTTCACATGCATGAGGTCGCTACAGCCGACAGAGCACGGACTGCATTTCGTTTGCCTTCTGTTTTTTATAGCCGTTTACATATCCATCTATGTGTTTCTTGGGCCCTGCGTTATGATGTCTGTTTGTATGTTCATCTTATTGTGAGGAGGTTATTTTACACCACAATTGTGAATGTATTTTCAATCCGCCCAAACACTAAACGGAAGCATAGGTCTCACGGAAGACGACGAAACCGAAAACTCAGAATAAGATCTAGATTACACCGTACCCTCAACGATCTTCTGATCATTGCACGCAACGGCGGCAGACATGAACTCCTTCATGCTCTCTCATCAGTTCGAGCAGTTCAATTGAAATCTATCTTGGATGAAGCACTGGTTGCATTCTTAAGAAATACTGATTGATTCAGACTTAATATCATTGTTGCATTCGCACAGGATAAACTTTTTCCAGTTGTTAAAAACATCCCACCTAAAAAACGATTCATAAAAATCTCATTTATTAACAAAGGATTCGATCTTCTTAACATCTCTAATATTTTTCGGGATCATCGTGTTCAAAGTGCCATTCCTCAATATTTTGAAAATTTAGAACCTCCTCTCATTTGTTACAAATATAAGAGACCTATTCGAAATTTCGTTTTTAACTACAACAAAGTTACATCAGATCCTAAAATACTTGAATCATGTCCTGCTTCTTGAGAATGTGCAACATCTGAATATCTATATAAACCAGCTGGTCATATTATTACAGGTGACTTTTCAATTATCCAAGACAAGCAGCTCCGTGGTCTTCTCAAAAAAGGACCTAAGTATAGAATCCCATCCAAGATAGATTTTATTAAATGTCGCGAAGTACTAAAGGAAGCCTTAGATAACTATACCAAACGATGGTGTAAATCGGAAGGAGTCGAATCGCATTCTCTGAATGACTGGAAAAACCTCATTTTGGACATTACTGACATTCGAATAGACAACTTCCACAAAAATCCTCATCTTTTTGAAAATCCAAGTTCTAGATCTCAAAGATATTTTAAATCCAAATTACGTAATTTACATGAAAAATTTGTCTTTGCTCCTGCAGATAAAGCAGCCAACAACACCATAATCATATGAAAACTTTACTATATATCAACTTTAGTTTCGGAACTTTCGTCTACAAATACTTATATTAAAAGCAATGAAAGTGTCCCCAACATTTTGAGCAAACATAACAGTGAAATTTCTTCAATCAACATCCCTATTTCTAAATTGGATCTTCCTACAATATACTGCATACCAAAACTGCACAAATCTCCTTACAAATTTAGATACATTGCTAATTCTAGCAACTGCTCAACTACAAGTTTGTCTAGACATCTGACGTCAGCCCTCACGGTGGTAAAGGAACACGTTGCAAAATATTGTGAAACTGTTCTTAACAGGAATGATGTAAATTTATTTTGGTCTATAAAAAATTCCGGGGATGTGATTGACAAGATAAAATCTAGAAATTTTCAAGCCAATACGATTGCTTCATACGATTTTTCAAATATGTACACCACGCTTCCTCACGACAAGATCAATGATCAATTGTCCAAACTCATTAAATGGTGCTATAATCGAGAGGGGAAAACTTATATTTGTACATCTGAATCAAAGGGTTTCTTCTCCGCTACAGAATACAAATCATACAAATCATGGACATGTAGCGACCTGTGTAGTGCCTTGTCCTTCCTCTTGGACAACATTTATGTAAGATTTGGTGAGAATCTCTACAAGCAGGTTGTAGGGATTCCTATGGGTACAAATTGTGCGCCTCTTGTTGCAGATTTATTTTTATACACATATGAAAAAGAATTTATTCAAAATCTTCAAAAGCAAAGAAAACATGATGATGTGAAATGCTTCATTGGTACTTCTAGGTACCTGGATGATATTCTGACTATCGATAATCCTGTTTTTGAAAAGTATAAAGATGTTATTTATCCACAAGAATTGACTCTAAACAAGGCAAACTTTACAGACACTGAAACACCATTTTTGGACCTAAATATCAAAATTGTCAATGGACAAATTCATACAAGTGTATATGACAAACGAGATGATTTTGGATTCAACATAGTAAATTTCCCCTGGCTTGACGGTGATGTCCCTAGATTACCGTCATACGGTATCTACATTTCACAGCTCATCCGGTATGCTAGAGCATGTACTGATGTTTTGGATTTTCATAATAGAAATCTACAAATTACAAAGAAACTTTTAGGTCAAGGTTTTCGCTTTCACAAACTAGTAAAGACTTTCTGGAAATTTTACAAAAATTATGATCAACTTCTTTTGAAATTCGGACCCATACAAGCAACGGAGTATATTACTTTAGGTATTTCACAACCTGCATTTTATGGTAACATAATTAACAAAATAAGAAGGATCAAAGGTAGACAGCATATGTATCGAAAATGCGTCAGAGTCATCAAACGCCTTTTATACCGTGGATATGATCCTAATGTCACCAGACGGACACTAAGCTTGGTACTTGACCAATATACAGTCTTGTACGGGCGCATTCTTAAGACTTGCACTCTGACTGACTGTGACGACGGGACTCCATGACGGGCCCTGTCCAAACCTCCTTAGAGAAGACAGGGCCCCGACCACCTGTCCTCTCTGAATGTCAGTCGGACTCCTCGGGTGATAACATATATGAGCTCGCTACAGCCGGCAGAGCACGGACTGTATTACGCAAGTCCTCTTTTTATATCCATTTACATATTCATCTGTGTTGCTTGGACCCCTGTGTTTTACGGTCTTGTTTGTGTGTGGTCATCTAACAGTGAGGAGGTTATTTTACACCATTGTGCGTTCTTCGAGACCTCTGGGAAATCGGAATAGTGGGAGGGTTGTGCGCACGTAATCCAGGATAACCACACCGTCTGCTATTTGCGTGGCAGATGGCCGTCCTAAGTCGGCACCGGTTGCCCATTGGTCTCGTTGGTTTATGTGTAGTCTTTTATGTTTCATGTTTCTATGTTGTGAGTTGGTGTTCCTTGTCCCTTTTGTGTCTCTTTCTGTGGGTGTCTGTTCTGTGTTTTTTGCATGGGTGTTTTGGGATTTTGCTGTGGGTGCTGCAACCTGGTGTTGTTGGAGATCCCCTCCTTTCTTCTTTGAGACTTCTGGGTAATCGGAAACGTGGGAGGGTTGTATGCATGTATTTCGGATAACCACACCGTCTGTTATTAGTGTGGCAGATGGCCGTCATTAGTCGGTACCGGTTGCCCATTCGTCTCTTTGGTTTATATGTGGTCTTTTGCGTTTCATGTTTCTATGGTGTATGTTGGTCTCGCTGGTTTGCTTGTGGTCTTTAGTGCTTCATGTTTCTATGGTGTGAATTGTTGTTCCTTGTCCCTTTCGTGTCTGTTTCTGATTTGTGTTTTTGCATTTTGTGTTTTGAAGTTTTGCTGTGGGTGCTGAAACCGGATGTTGTTGGAGATTCCCCCTTTCTTGTTACGAGTATGCAACACACAGCAAGTGCATGTATCGTACATGTAATTATACGGAAGTGTTCCAAATCTATCCCTTCTAAAAGAAAATTTGAAACCAATTTCCATGCAACAGACACGTGTTTCGAATATTAAATTCTCATCAGTAATGCTTCCAGCCAAAGTGCTTTTCATAGGCCGTCCAAATTCATTTCACTAGCGCCCTCTGGTTTTATTTTCATACCCACCAAAAACGAAGTTTAGGGGAGTATATAGGAATCACCCTGTCTGTCTGTCTGTCCGTCCGGTTAAGAAGTTTTGAAAGCAGATTTCTTTTATACTATTTATGGTAGGCTCTTCATATTTCATTCACCATAAAGAGTACTACATTTTTGTACCTTGACTTTTGACCCTGTGACCTTGTGATCTTGACCTTCATCCTATACAACATTTTATGCTGAGAAGTTTTGAAAGCAGATTTCTTTTATACTATTAATGGTAGGACATTCATATTTCATTCACTATTAAGAGCACTACATTTTGGTACCATGACTTTTGACCCTGTGAACTTGTGACCTTGACTTTCACCCTATACGACATTTTATGTTAAGAAGTTTTGAAAGCATCATAAATGGTCCCATTTATAAAAGACGTCACGCGGGGGGGGGGGGTATAATTCGTCCACTTTAGGACAGTTCTAGTTTGAATTAAAAATTCTGCATTTACTTTACAGAGAGTGCACGGCTCTTAATTTCCTGTAGGGTCGATTCAGTAGCACATCCAAATAAAATCTATGTTCAAAATAGCATTGGAGGGAGGGTGCTAAGATGTAAGCCTTCTTTAATTTCGAGTAATGCGCGTTTGCGCATTTCATGCTATAAATGCACTTGCTGTGTGTTGGATACCCGTAACAAAAAAAAAATTATGACATTTATTCCATATATATGCACCACAATTGTCAGTTTATATTTTTGCTTTCTGAACATCTGAAATTGCGTTTTTAGGTAAAACGGTGACGTTAAAGTTTAGGTCACTTAGGGTTCAGTTTGCAAGTTAGAGTCCCCGAGGGCACATGTAGCCAAGTTCGAGCAACTTCGGTTGATCGTCTCCTCAACGCATTCAAAAATTTCTGTGATCAAAATTTCTTGAAATTTCTAAAAAGTGGGTCCTGCAGCATCATATCCCGCCCATCCAGCTACGTTTTTCGGTTAATCTTTGGACATAATAATTTTCACACTCTTTGGCAATATTACATTGTTTAGATTGAGGATCACTGACGAGGGTTAAGTACCCGTAACGTGCATGTCTGGTCCATGCTGAAAATTTATATGTTCTTAAATGATGCGATTGAATTTGAAGACGTATAACATTAGAACAGCCGTCACTGCATGTTTCTGTAGAGTTAATGCATCGTGTGACGTAACGAGTGTTTCATGCAGTAATACATCATGTTTCTTTCAATAGTTTCATCTCAGGGAATTACATTGGCTGTATATATCTATCATCTTTGATGTTTCGTCGTCCTCGTCCCTTTGGTGTCTCCTTGTGCTTGTCCTCTCTGTTTTTCGCATTTTTTCGGGTCTCAATGTTTTGTTGAATTTCATTCTTTTCTACAAATCGTTCCATTATAGCGATCGTTGGATCCGATAACTCGTCCAACTTTTCTAAATCTGCAAATTCATTTTGATATTGTCATCCAATTTTAAAAATGAGTTCCAGTATGACAAATTTCCTTTACTCGTGATATCTACTCCAGCGAATGAAAGTAAACAAGGCAATTAATTTAGCTCTTCTGGCGCAAGAGTCTGTCTGAATCTACTATGGCGAATTTCGCGACTTTGCGTTACTGTCACAATGCATAATACTACTTCTGGAAGATTTTCTAAACGTATGAGAAAAAACAATTGAATGTGTATAGACATCCATTCGCGTTGCACCATTTTAGCTTCTTATTTTGATTCTTCTAATTAACTACTAAAATGTTATAGTTCGCCCATTGCTTCTTTTTTAAATGTTCCAATATGCAACGAAACCATTCAATCTGTTGTCCACAGCATAGTTCAAATTTACATCCTTTAAAATAGGAAAGTTCATCTGTTGTTTTTGAATGAAACAGCAATGTCTTTATTGACTCATTCTGGAATTCTGGTTTCCTAACCTTTTTTCCTTGTCTATGTCTCCAAAGAATCCTCAAAATCGCATCTATCGGAGATAACATGTAGATTTGGAGTGTCAAATTCAAAACAAATTCTTGATTGGAATCTTGTCTTGCATGGTATAAATGCCCATACAACAACGTTGTTGAGATTTTGTGGCATGCAATTTCAATCTTTGCTTGTAAAGAATCCTGAATTGATCACTTCGATCTTTGAAAATGATATTGAAAAATTATTCTATGATAAGGGAATATCTTTGATTCGTTAGCATATATTTAAAAAATATGGAAATGTTCTAGCTCTTTACCTTCTTGAAGACAATTTCAAACCAAGTTTAATGCACCAGACACGTGTTTCGGGTAGTAAATCCTCATCATTGGTACTTAGAGAAATCCAGAAGTGATTTTCAGACATTCAAGTGTATTTTATTAGCACCCCTTACATTAATTTTTGATTTAATTTTGTGCATTTAATTTGGAAAAGGTGCGCACCAAATTTCCTGTGGCATCGATTCAGTAGCAGAGTTGAATAAAATCTATGACCGAAATCGCATCGGAGGAACGGTTCTAGGATGTCAACCTCCTTTAATTTCGATGATATTTTTGGATATAATAACAAGTTTCCGAAAGAGCAAGATTATATAAGATGTCAAATTGATAAAGGACTAAAACATATCTCCTTTAAGGCAACAGAGCTGGAAAGAATCAATTATTACACTTTAAACATTTAATCACGGGGGAAAAGTGTAGCTGTTCCACACTAAAAAAGGTAATAAGTGTTTATTACAATTCTTTACCTTCTTAAAGAAAATTTTAAACCAATTTCAACGCACCAGACACGTGTTTCGGATAGTAAATACTTAAGTCATTTTATTGACTCTTTTTCGACCTGGAGTGTCCCTGATGAACTTTTTTTTTTTAGAAATGTGCATACATAAAAGGAGGAAATCGAAATATTGAAAATATGAAGAGCGAAATTATATAAATATGACATGATCTTTATGCCAAAGAAATAGCTATTGACAGATGTATGTCCTCATGGTTATACCCGTAAGTTCTAGAATAATTTATCAAAATTTGTGACGAAGAATTAAGGGAACAATATATTGGGGACTAAAGCAGAGATACAAACCTAGTGGTTGGAATTATAAAAAAAACTTATGTCTCTTTTTGGCGCAAATTTTCATTTTACTTGGGGTTGAAAGATTTCATGGATTTCATATGGACTTTACCTGGAGTTATGCTTCTTTGAGCGCTTCAAAATTAGCGGATGAATATATCAATTGATAAATGATAAATTCTCAAATTATTCATAACAATGCTTGATGACATAAATAAACTAGTACATGTACTTACACATTTATTTTTCTTTATTTTGTTGACACAGGTTGATCGTTCGATTCTGATTGTTTTACCATCATGGTTATCTTATAAGGGGCACACTGAATGATTCTGTGAACATCAACATCTTCCTCTGAAGATTTTAATGTTTCAAAAGAAATGTAAATTTTGAACAGTAAATTCATGTCCGTATAACATTTCTATAAAGACATGTTATAATTTCTATCATACGAATAGTGATTAAAGAATTGAAAATTATCTTATTACAAAGGCGCTATGTCCTTTAGTAACAAACAGAAGGAAAACAGATCTCAAACAAGACTTCCTTGCGTTTGCGTTTCTATGGAGCCTTGTTATTGTCTCCGTCTGTTTGTCCTATTTTCTTTTCTCGTAAGAAAAATCTGATGTATATATAATTTTTTAAGAATTTGTGAGAATTTGAGATTGTTATTTTTGGAATCTGATTTCGACTTTTGTGTTTGACTTCTATTCACTGATTGTAAGAATACAAATTTCATCTTTTCTGTTTCGAGCATAAATATTAATATAGCTCCATAGAAACATGAAGGGCAATTTAATCCAATGAACCACATCGGAGTCCAGCGTAAGTGTGGAATACACTGCAGGTGGCGCTGTTAAAACGTGCCGTGCTCATTTGCAAAGTTTAAACATATTCAGATATCACATTTGTGATATCTGAATATGTTTAAACGGGTGAATTTGACGGGTGTTGCATGCAATCAGGAGACGCTGACTCTCCCCGGGCACGTGGTCTCACTTCGGAATGTTATTCAATCCGAGGTTTGCGACCGTTTCAATGGATATTCTAATGATTTTGCCATGCCCTCTCGACTTTGAGGTATTTCTATGATGTTTATTACATATCTTATGCAAGTATAGTATTTAAGTAGGCAGAAACAAAAGAGAAGTGTTTTTATTGCTCTCTTTATCTTGATAAAAAAGGGGGTAGCTCATTGTTCCCAGTATGAGAACCTAGAAAAAGAAAATGACTAAAAGTGATTGGAAGCGGCACCACCTGAAAAAAATTCGATGAAGAAATAAGTTGTACACTATAATTCAAAAATGCATCCCACTGACCCCAAAGCTTGCCAAACATAATAATTTCTTGTGAAATCTGCTGTTAAAAAATAGAAATACAGTGAACAATGAAGACCACCACACAAAGAGTAAGAAACACAGAAAATGTTTCCACAACAAATAATACAATCAACTGGAACATTCAGCAAAGAAGCAAAACGGAATCCCCAGTGGATATGGGATCAGGTGCCCGGATAGAGTAAGTATGAGTTAGTTAGTAGGACCAAAAAGAAAGCTTAACGCCTGTTTGGGAGTAACATCAGTCATTTGTTTTAATATGGAGGACAACGAGATGTTAGAGAGTCAATCGCTCACAAATGTACCCTTGACTCAGTAGTTTTTTTTTTCGGATAGTAACCTTGTCCTCAGTACGCTTTCTTTTCCGTTACAGAATACAAATCATACAAATAGTGGACATGTAGTGACCTGTGTATTGCTTTGTCCTTCCTCTTGGACAACATTAATGTAAGATTAGGTGAGAACCTCTACAAACAAGTTGTAGGGATCTTGAGGGATCCCTATGAGTACTAATTGTGCGCCTCTTGTTGCAGATTTATTTTTCATACACTTATGAAAAAGAATTTATCCAAAATCTTCAAAGGAGAGATAACATGATGATTTGAAATGTTTCAATGGTACTTCTAGGTACTTGGATGATATTCTTGCTATCGACAATTGTGTTTTTGAAAAGTATAAAAATGTTATTTATCCACAAGAATTGACTCTAAACAAGGCAAACGTTACAAATACAGAAACACCATTTTTAGACCTCAGTATCAAAATTGTTAATGGGGAGATTCATACGAGTGTGTATGACAAAATATATGATTTTGGATTCTCCCTGGCTTGTCGGTGATGTTGCTAGATTATCGTCATACATCTACATTTCACAGCTCATCCGGTATGCTAGAGCATGTACTGATGTTTAGTATTTTCATAGTAGAAATTTACAAATTACGAAGTAACTTTTAGGTCAAGGTTTTCGTTTTCATAAACTAGTAAAGACTTTCTGGAAATTTTACAAAAATTAATGCCAACTTCTTTTGAAATTCGGACCCATACAAGCAACAGAGTATATTACTTTGGGTATTTCACAACCTGCTTCTTATGGTGACATAATTAACAAAATACGAAGGATGGATCAAAGGTAGATAGAATTACCATCGAAATTGTGTTATTATCAACACCTTTTATAACGTGGATATAATCCTTCTGTCACCAGACGGACTCTTGCCTTGGCACTGGACCAGGTTACAACCTTATACCAGCGCATTCTTAAGAATTGCACTCTAACTAACTTTAAAGACAGGACTCCATGACGTGCCCTCTCCAAACTTCTTTAGAGAAGACAGGGCCCCGACCACCTGTTCTCTCTGAATCTCAGTCGGACTCCTCGGGTGATAACATACAAGAGATCCCTACAGCCGGCAGAGCACGGACTGTATTTCGTACACCTCCTGTTTTTGTATCCATTTCTGTGTTTCTTTGGTCCCTGTGTCATGTTGTCTGTTTGTGTCGTCATCTTACAGTGAGCCTGATTGAGGAGGTTATTTTACACCACTATTGTGCGTTCTTCGAGACCTTTGGGTAATCGGAAAAGTGGAAGGGTTGTACACACGTAATCCGGATAACTACAGCGTCTGTTACTTGCGTGACAGATGGCCGTCCTAAGTCGGCACCGATTGCATATGGTCTCGTTGATTATGTGTAGGCATTTGATTTTGATGTTTCTATGTGATTTGGTGTTCATTGTACCTTTTGCGTCTCATCTGTGTGTATCTGCTTTGTGGTTAGAATTGGGGTCGTGGGTGCTGCAACCGGGTGTTGTTTGAGATCCCCTCCTTGCTTTTGGGTTTGCTCTGAAATGGCGTATCAATATCGATGTGAATACACACTAGGCAGGGAACGAAGGAATATTACTAGGGTTACATTCAGCACCTGCAAATCCAACATACAGGGATATGGTCATTATTCATATTTGTCATGCATACGTACAAATTTTTCTGTATCTGAAATGACATCCGCAAATCAGTTTTGGGGTTCTTCTTTATTCATACTGATGACTCTCACCTTGAACTACTTTATATCTGTTGGATTTCCAAAATGCACAAAAACCATTACAAACATCGGTTCATTGCCGGATCGTCCAAGTGCTCCACAAAACATCTAATATCCATTTGCTTACGAAAATATTAGCTCACAGCAAGCAAGACCTTCAAACATACCACGAGAAAACCAATTCGATAAATAGAATCAATCAGATGTGGATCCTAAAGAATTCTAATAAACTTTTGGAAAATTCAAAAGTCACCAATTTCCATCAAATTCAAGCATAAAGTCTGTCGACTTCTCCATGTTCTACCATTCCACACCAAAAGCTCAAAACAGACTTGCCAATATTATTCGCAACACCTTTCTTTCAAATTATGGGAACAGGAGATACAAATTCCTTGTCATAGGGCGGGAGGATACTTACTTTGTGAAGGAACACTCTTATCTAAACACAAAATGCACCGAAGAAAATATAATCCGGATGCTTGAGTTTTTGATTGACAACATCTTTGTGGTGTTTTGAGGAACCGTATTCCAGCAAATAGTTGGCATCCCCATGGGTACCAATTGCGCCCCACTGTTTGCGGACTTATTTTCATATTCATACGAAGCTGACCTCGTCTGCCAAACTTTGCTCTACACTGGGCGAAAGCACCTTCTACCTCAATTCAATTTTACGCACAGATACATAGATGACGTGTTGTCCATCAATAATACGAACTTTAAGGATCATCTACATGAAGTCTATCTTCATGAATTAGAGATCAAGGAAACAACAGAGAGCGACAGATCCGCTTCGTACTTGGATATACTTCTATGTTTCGACGCAAACGGCCATTTGAACACCTCACTGTATGACAAGCATGATGATTTCAGCTTCCTCATAACTAACATAACCTTTTAGTGAGTAGCACCATTCTGTCTTCTCCTGCTTATGACGTTCGGTACGCCGAGGCATGTTCCAAATATGACAATTCCATCATTAGAGTCTGGCGGCTTGCAAGTAAGCTACTTGTTCAGGGTTATATTGCACAGCAGCTGAAATCATCATTGAAGAAGTTCTTCGTCGCTATGGGGATCTTATAAAAGCATATCAGATTCCCCTTTCCAGAATGATTAGTGACGTTCTGGATTGCGATTAAATGGCTGTCAACATCACCAAACGAGACATCTTTACCTGATATGTACATCAATATGTGCGTCGAGACAATCACCGAATTTGACAAGTTTTCATGGAGCTGTTGAGATAGGTGATACATGCAAATAGGAGAAGGTGACTCTCCACGGGCACCTGGTCTTACTTCGGAATATTGTTAATTCCGGGATTCGCAACTGTTCCAATGGAAATTTTAATGATTTTGCCTTACCTTCAGACGTTGAGACTGACTTCTTTGATGTTTACTACTAAGGAAAGAGTACTAGTGATTTTGAAGTTGAAGTCGTAACGTTTGTCATACACTGAATTATCTAGATGACCATTTTCGTCAACAGATAAATGATATCTAACTATGAAGCAGAGTTAATGTTTTCAGTAGTTTCTTTCACCTCTAGTTCTCACGGATGGATTGTGCTATGGTAATCAACAAAATTTTGATTATTAATTGAGAGCACGTCATCGATGTATCTGTATGTAGAATTTAACTGACTTGCTAGGCGTTTCTTTCCTTGAGAGAGCAAAGACTGACCAAACTCGGCTTCATGTTATGAGATCTGGTCCACGCTGTAAATTTATCTGTTCATGATGATGCTATGAATTTGAAGACGTAACTTAGATACACAAAATTCTAATGCACTCCGTTTGTAACGCGCATTCTGATTGGCTGAGCAATTAAAAAAACTGCAAGGGGATTCACGTTTCACTGCAGTTTTTGCTATGACGTCATGCGTTGTTATGGCGACGTCGTTAAAAGGAGGCGTTTTCTAGCTTCTTACTGAATAGGGTTCTTCGGCCTCGGACAATATCTTATCTTCAGGTCCAACAAATCATATATTGCCCTCATTCCCAGTCAATAATTGTATATTATAGAATGTTAAACGTCTTCAAATTCAATAGCATCATTTAAGAACAAATAAATTTGCAGCATGGACCAGACATGCACGTCTCGCCAGTGATCCTCAATATAATATGGCCAAAGAGTGAAAATGTTATTATGTCCAAAAGTGTACCGCAAGACGTACATTTAGCAGGATGTGTGGGATATGATGCTGCAGGACCCACGTTTTAGACATTTCGGTTGCGCACTAATGTTTCCTTGACTTTGAAGTTTGTCTTGTAGACACTAAGCCTTCAAAACCAATGAATTATGAACATATCCAGAATATGTCATAACGCGATGATGATACAAAAAGAGTCCATCGAAGATATATAGTTGAAATAGCCACGTCTGTCGACATGCAGAGACAATCAGTATAATACAAACTGTTTTCTGGTTCCACTCTGAAGTCAAATTTTTGGCGCGTTTTTACGTCTTTTTCGAACTTTGTCAAAAAGACTAAAGTTTGAACTATTTCTTTGAATAACTTTAATAATGCGTGATTTTGTGCACTCATTTACTATGTATTTGTCATTTTTAGGTCATTCAATGGTTTTATATTGATTTTTTTTATAATTTTACTTTTCCTATTTTCGTGATTTTTTTATAAAAAGGATTGAGTGGTATTTTCATATACATTGGACTTCCTCCCCAGAACTACCAAAGGGATTTTAATGGAACTTGGTTGGAATGTAGCACTCATAGTCCCCTACAAATGGTTCTTTCAGCATCCGCCATAAGGATGCGTCACCACAGACGATGAAGTTTGTCACGGGCGTACCCTCCTTTGTCACGGGCGTACCCTCCTTTGGCAAATTTCATCGTCAGAACCGAATGACATATCGACAAACCAAAAGGATCAGGATTATCTAGAAGATTTTTAAAAATAAGTATTGTTAGTTCTGGTTCCACTCCGAAGGCAAATTTTTGATGCATTTTAACGAATTTTCGGACTTGTCAGAAATGCTCATTTTTTTTAACTGATTCTTTGAATAACTCTATAAAAGTGTGATTTGTGCATTCATTTAATGAATATTTGTCACATTTAAGTCATTCGATGGTTTTATCATGTTTATATTGATTTTGGTTTTTTTTCTTTTCCAATTTTCATGATTTTTAAATCTTACTTTAAAAAAAAGGAAGGGGGAGTATTTCCATACATATTGGACTTCTCCAGAACCACTCGGGGGATTTTGATGAAACTTGGTAGGATGAAGTATCCATGGTCATCTACAAGTGTTGTTGTATTTTGACTCTTTCAAGAGGTGGCGCCACCATAGGATTGAGTAGGTAAGGGGGTGTATCTTCCTTTGTCCTTTTCTCACACTGAGCTTAACTAGACCAAGTGTTCAATGTCCTCTACCACGTTGTCATTTTTGAGTCGGTAGGAAAATTGGAATTTCTGCACCTTTCACAGTATCTACTAAAAAGCGAGATTGACTTGACAGTGTTCTCAGGTGAGCAATAAAGGCCCACTTGGGCCTTTTGTTAATTCTATAGTTGCATCCTCTCAAGAAGAAAAATCGACGATTTTGTCATTCCATCTTTATGTTTGAGTTTCTTTTACATGTAGATTGTCATTTCCAATTTTATCTGCCTCCTGAGTTTCATCTTAACGTTGTCACTCATGGTAGTTATCACTCAATTTAACACCGCTTATACGTTTCTCAACTTCTCAATTTATACCATACATAAGATTGAGGAGCGGGTCACTTTACTCAATAAAGGGAGAAGATCAACAAGTGTTCTCAGCGGAACATACACGCATAAGACCGAAAAAAGAAAAGGACACCAAAGAAAACAACAACAACAACAAACAGCAGGAGACAGTAAGACATACGAGAAGACGCACAAAAAGGACCAACAAACAGACAGCAAATATAGCGTAAACTGTCTTTTATTCGCGAGCGTTTTATTTTCGCGTCATTCGCAATGTCCTTCGATTCGCGAATTTAAAACGCCACGAATATGTACCAACACATGTGTAGTAAGATACGTAATACGATGTCGCGAACCAGTCACCTCACTCATACCCGAATAAAAGACGGTTTACAGTAGCATTATCTATGTCAGGGTCATCTCATTGGTGGCAAGGCGCTGTCCTAAGTAGGTTGTTTGGCAGAAATGTTAGGTCAAGTTTAGACTTTTGCTCTACATTATTTCATATTTGGATTTCCTATTTTCGGCCTCGAGCAACACTGATTATCTATTACTTGTTAAAATGTGCATATGGTGCACTGAAATCTTTAAATAGAACATATATTTCAATATTGAAGATTCAAACGTTAAATATAACACATAAAGGTGTATTAGAAGTCGACATTGGATCATCGTCTGCTTTAGTGACATGGTTTTTCGGATTAAGTGTGAAATAAATGAAGTTGAAACCGGTTTTCCATAGGTCTCGTTGAGGTTTTTGTCGTCATTTGTATCTTAAAAAAGCGTTTAAATGTCGTCTTTGGTGTTAATCTTTCTTTTCCCTACTGTCATTGTCCACTCTGTGTTTGTGTGTGGTCATCTAACAGTGAGGAGGTTGTTTTACACCACAATTGTACGTTCTACGAGACCTCTGGGTAATCGGAACAGTGGGAGGGTTTTGCGCGCGTAATCCAGGATAACCACATCATCTGCTGTTTACGTGGTAGATGGCCGTCCTAAGTCGGTACCGGTTGCCGATTGGTCTCGTTGGTTTATGTGTGGTCTTTTGTGTTTCATGTTTCTGTGGTGTCAAGTTGGTGTTCCTTGTCCCTTTTGCGTTTCTTTCTGTGGATGTATGTTCTGTTGGGTTTTTAGGTCTTCCGACTTCCGTCGGAAGACCTATTGTTTTCGTAACCGTGGAAAACTGGATCAGCGATTTCTCAAGAACCCTGTAAGCTAGGACAATGAAAGTTCTCCAACGTTACGTTTGGAGTAAAAGCTAGATTGGTCTTTTTTATTTTTGGTCTCTGTTATTTTTTATCATGTTTTTTAGTAGATTCAAATATTTGACGGGAGCGTCGAATTACTCAAAAGGACCGAAAATTTCATGTTTTGCTATTTGTAAGCTTAAATATCTCGTATTTTGCTATCTACAATTTCCATTCTTTTTGAAAGTCGACAGCCATGCAAGATATGAAATGCTAGATGCACACTGTAACGATTTATTACGATGACGTCCTTCACCGTCCTTCATATTTCCAAATTCAGAAGTTCATAGGAGGAAGACACTTTTTTGCTTATAATAGTAAACAAAAATTAAGCTTATGAAGTTTCCTAAAAATTTCAATATTATTATTTTTTATCCATATATCTGTCTTATTTAGTCTTTCTGATTTTTCCTATCTCTTACTGTTGAAAAGATATGAGCATCGAAATTTTGAGTTGGGTATTTCGATACACCTTCACGCCAACAGATCGGGCGCACACTAAAATTGGTAGTCCGAGTCCGACTCGAGAAAAGCAGTGTTGAGATTTTCAAATTCCGATTTCACGGCAATGATGAATATGCATTTCATAAATACATTTCGATATACACAATTTGATTTTAAAACAGTTGATTAATTTAGAAGAGATCAGCTACAAACCAGAATTTACACACAAAAAGTGGTAGTTTGATTCCGATTTCTAACCTACAAACCTGTTTCTAAACTTCAATAACTATATTTTGAACATCAAGTTTAATTTCTAATTCTAGCAAACGTTCGAACATAATTTTCGGTTGGTTTATTTACAAATTGATGAACAATTTCTTCAACATTCTTCCCTCCCCTCGTTTTTCGAAAACAGTTCTGTTTATATTGAACGATGTCGCCATGATGGAAATTCAAAATAAACTTTGAAAAAAGGGAAGGGGGGGGGGGGGGTCCAAATTTGAACCTGCACAGCGAGAACCTCATGGTATTTATATATATATATATTGAACGTAACTTGTTATTACCATTTCTCTTCTCAAGAAAATTGGTTCTACAGCTACGAGCTCGCCTTTTTTATGGGGGAAGGGGGCAGGAAGAATTTGCAAAAAAAAAAATCCCGGCTCTGAAAAATGCTGAAAAAAATATTCCGGCCCAAAGGGCCGGCAATTTTTTTTCCCGGACCATGCAAAAGTAAGGATACATTGCATGATATGGAAATTTTTGCTGGCCCTTTGTGCCAGACAATTTAAAGTCAAAAAATTAATTAATATAAATACAAACTGTTCACATAGCTGTATCTACCAGAGACCTAATACGCATAGGCACAAAAATCTAGAAAAGGTTCTATTTAAACATCATACAATCTGTCTGAAATTCGCTAATTGCAAAGAGACATCTGAAGGAACGGTTATTAACTCATACTCTGTAACAGCGGGGAGTTTAACTTACACAGACATTCACAACATTTGACAATTTGTTTAAATCCGGCCCGAAGAACCGGCGAAAATTTTTCTCCGACTCTGGTAATGGCTGAAAAAAATGGCCTGCTCAGAAAATTGCTGAAAAAATTTTACCGGCTGGCAATAGAATTCCTGCCCCCCCCCCCCCCCCCCCCAACATCAAATGGTTGCTCACCAACAATTATCGGTTTGAAAATTTAATGTTACTGCTATTTGAAAACTTAAATATATAATATAAATACATGTAATGTGACGTCCTTCATATTTCCTAACCAAAAATTGTATAGGAGGAAGACACTCTTGTTGCAACCGCAACAAGAAACCTTTCTAGTTTTTTTTTTGCCTTTTCTTTTGCATTGGGTGTACTAGAGTTTTGCTGTGGGTGCTGCAATTGAGTGTTGTTGTAAGTTCTCTTTCTTTCAAATTGGGGCGTACGGTGTGTAGTTGTGGGTGCTGCAACCAAGTCTTGTTGGAGATTAAAAATGGAAAAGAACATCAAGTTCCTTCACACATGACATGGCATGTACGATGTCGCCTCTAATACCATGACAATCTGAAGATCGCCAAACCATCAAACATCAAAGAAGTACCCATCAATTATTATTTATATTCAGTCTCAAAATTGAGAAGGTTGGACAAAATCATTAGAATTTCCATCGGAACAGTTAACATCATGGCAATATTGAATGATCTTTGTCAAAAGAAGAAACAGCGAATGAAAGTTTTTTGTCTAGTGGTTTTTACAGATTACTAATATCCCTTGTATCCTAATTTACTTTTTTGCAATAGCCTTATTCTTTGCTATTTTGTTTATTTTCTTTTACGGTGTATTTTTTTTTTCTAGATTGCAAACATAATATCTTCGCACTTTTATTCAGCATAAAGAGTATTTACTATTTCTTTGGTGCTAAGTTTGAATTTGTTGTTGTCAGTTTGTTTTTCATTGTTTGACGACTCTGAAACAGACTTGTTTACAAAATGCTATGTGAAATCGAACAGAACAATTGTAAGTTCAATAGGAGTTCATTTAAACTTATAATCCATTTATTTATTTATTTTCTTAAAGAATTTGTAATCACTTTTGAATATATTTTTAATTATATATATATTGTTATCCTCGTTCTGAGAGTTCATAAAGAGTCTTTAATTATTCAATTGTCAATGTTTAGCTCCATGTCGTTCTTTTCTTATTGTGATAATCAACAGACTTCCTCTTTTTTTCAATTTTCTTCTTTTTTTTAATCGTGGGAAAAGTTTTTAATTGTGAGAATTTCTCTTTCCAAAGGAGCACATTTACGTGTATTGTATAGGTATCTATTTCAAAGGTTCAAAACTGATGACAAATCGCTATAACACTGTTAAACTCAATCATAATCTAGAAAACGTTCTGAACTTTTTACCCTTGGCATGCTCATTTTCATGACATCATCAAAGAAATATTTTGGATGTGCATTTCAAATTGAAAAATGTCAATTTCAGTATGTTCCATTATTTCATGGATAATAAAGCGGGGATGAAGAATTAATACGAATGCTATCCCGGTTTATCTTTTTATTGTCCGTTTGAAGTTCCAATTTGCGGCTTTGAAATGATTCTTAACACACAAATATTTGTCTTTGCAAGTAAATATATCACATTACAGCTCGTTTTTATATGAGCTTCTAAATTGCACTTTTATAGGACAAAATGTTGCTGTTATTCTGTGAAAATTGGAACTCTTTTCTTCTAAGGCACAACAATAAAAGTGATTTATAATCGAGAAATTTATCACTCCAAAGCAGGCCTGTTCATTAGATTTAAGTTACCCAGCTTTATTCAATTGTTGTTTTATTCTCAGTCTTTTATAGGACCAGAAACACGAGCTACGGCATAATTAATGTCGGGATTGATGGCTTTTTTCGTCCGTCCACCGGATATTTGCAGGCAACTGATAGATACATTAATTCGTCCTGGATCCATTACTCGACTTGACAGAAATTGAAGATTCCGCTTCACCTATACAAAGGACTACTGATTGAGTTCTACACCGGGACCCACCCACCGGCGAGGGCTGGGCCGATCTGTCATGTTCTACCCCAAACAAAAGCCCACAGACCAATTTCTCACTGCGTCCTCTCTTGCAATTCCGAAATCTAAAACTCTCAGGTGTACGTAAGTTTTTCTTATGCTAAAATCCCCATTACATCGCCTGAATGCAAAGTTATTGTTGTTCCCTTGCAGATGTGCAAACGGGGTACGTTTACCGCTGAGAAGTCGACTTGAGTGAATTCATATTCACTCGGAGGAAACTTCGTCACAGTTGCAATCGACTCTCTTTATCATAAAATTATCATTGAGCCATCTAGATGTAATTAATGCTGGAAAAAATACATATAAGGCTTTACGCTCACACAAATAATTAAGTTTTCAATTTATCAAAGATTTCTGAAAACCATCCATCAATATTATCATAAACGTCAGAAATTTGAATGAATATACTAGATACTCAAAATAGTAATCATCCAATTTTGATGAACCAATATTTTTTTTTCAATTTTATAATACTCTACGTCCAATTTTGAATTCAGAAGGCGGCAAGAACCAAAACGAGGTAAACAAAATATATTTATTTTGAAAATCCCATATTACACATTTTAAAGTTATTTCAAATGCAGACCACCAACTGCTTTCCCAGCATATCAAAGATACTTTGTTACTAGTATGTAATGTTTTGTTCAATAAGTATTGTATCAAAACAAATATTCTTTATCTAAACTGACCTATCTTTTGTTTTTGCCACATATATCAGGTTTCAAAGAAAATTTCGAGTTTAAGAGTGTATACGGCAGATACTCAAATAGAAAGGGTAGTATTTGGACATTCTATCAAGATTTAATCTTTGAAATATGTTCTCTTTTTCTAGACTTACAATTGAATACTAGTATGCAGATAACGACACAATTTTGTTAACGCAGTATAAATGACTCGATCATTTTTCAATCAAAGATGCAAAATCATCGCTAATTTCGACCATTTGACAGCAGACGATGAAAAGTCCGCCATCTTAGGAAATGAGAACCATTACTGATACACTGCAACAATGTGTATCTTGGAAACGATTTTCTAACATAATTGAAACTGATGCGCGGCACTGGCCATTTCACGTATAATGATCACGCGATATTAGTATCGTTAATCAAAAATAATGTATTTTGAATTCAAACTGAAATTAACGGAAGTGGCCCAGTGAGTCCATGCTGCGCATGTCACTTTCCCATAGTTCATAGCTACATCATTTTCGGAGTTCTAGTGATTTTGAAATAGTGCGCTGTAGGTTTTAACGAAATTCCGTTGTACAAGCGCCGTACCAAGAGTTCCGTCGCGTGTAGTTGAACTCAAGGAAGAGCAAAAGTCGCCACGGGAAGCTGATTTTCATTCATGGACTTGCAATATCTAAATATGAATAGAATAATTAGCGATTGATATCGCTGTCCCACGGAAAACGAAAAAGTCGAGAATTATGGATTTAAAGCAAAAAGTGTAGTCCATTTTTTTTACATTTCGGAGTCGGTGTGATATAAAAATCAAATGAAAAAAAAAACGTTCTTGACATACTAAAATATTTGGCTATTTTCTAAATTATTGATTCTAATTTGTCAATAGTATGATCGACTCTAAATGTTGATTTTCTTTTACTTTACATATTACAAGGTGACTTGGAAACTTGGACGCCTGGGAATATCGATGTAGCACATTGCTGCGATGGGAGTGTTGTTAGGTTCTTCGTTTCCTTTTTTGGATTATGAAAATGGAAAAAAAATCTTTAAAAGGAAAACAATACAAATAATTATCACGCATCAGTCAAAGTTCTCGCAATCTTATTGGACACATCTTGATCATGTGACGCCTTGAAAAAAAAAACCGTATTAGGCGTCCGATTTTCGTGGACGCGTAATGCATGCAGTCAAAGGTCTGAGGCGTGATAAATTCGTAACATAGTAAGTTAGTGACCTGATACGGATAAGTTATCCCACCTCTGACAAATTTCTTGCAATCTGATTGGTCGAGAAGAACCGAATATTATGTTGTATTATTTTACTGACATGATATCATATAATTATCCGACCTCTGGCAAATTTCTTACAATCTGATTGGTCGAGAAGAACCGAATATTATGTTGTATCACTTTACTGACAGGATATTATTTCGATATCCTGCTTCCACTGAGACGCTTTACGATATTGACGTCACCTAAATGGGGGGAAGCCGAGCCTAATACAACTTTTTTCATCGACCCAATGTATTTTGTATCTCCCCTGTAAAACACTGTATAACGAATTTATCCCGCCGATGGCTTTTGGTTTGTGTATGTTACGTCAACATATTTTAAAGCATTTTGGTGACGTCAAAAGCGTAAAGCGTCTTAGTAGAAGGAGGATAATAAAATAATATCCTGTTAGTAAAATAATACAACATAATATTTGGTTCTTCTCGACCATCAGATTGCAAGAAATTTGCCAGAGGCGGGATAAAAAATATATTGGTTCGATGAAAAAAGTTGTATTGGGCTCGGCTTCGCCTCGCCCAATACAACTTTTTCATCGACCCAATATATTTCTGTATCCCCCCTGTAAAACACTGTATAACTAATAATACATGTTGTAAAAAGAAAATCCGCATCGGACTCGCCTTCGTCTCGCCTGATACGGGTTTTCTTTTCACACCATGTATTTTCCGTATCAGCTCACTAACTTACTATGTAACTAATGATATTGAGTAAGAGATGCAATATAAATGCCTTCTTCTTAAATTGCGTCTGGACAGTCAATTCGTCTCTTTTCATAACATTTAATGATACCCTTTCAAGGAAAATGAAAACATTAAAAAATCATATCGAAAATATAGGACAAAATGTTAAAACATAAAAAAAAAAACACCCCCAAACAAACAAAGAGTAGTATTTCGATAATCTGTACCCTCAAAAATTTTTCGACTCACCCTTTGTTTTCAATATAGAAGAAACGTTGTGAGAACGATTTCTTCTGTATCAGTCTTACAACAAAGAGAAAGAGGGAGCGTGTGTTTGGCTATACAATACAGTATGACGAGGCATAATTGAGACGAATGATTTCTGGACAGCTAGATGAAGGAGTATCAGATATGATAGCGATGTGTCGTCTGCTCCCCTAGCATCTCTGTCATAGTCCTTTCACTGTCTGTCGAGCGATCTGCCATCGCCGCCGCCATTATAAACTCCGGCCGTGTCATACCGCCATTTCCTAGCCTGCCGCGAAATCGTTACGCGGCGAGTCAAAATAGTGCCGTCAAAGAGGAAATTATATCTTTAGACTAGATTTACGATACTATCTAATTTCTTGGTTTTCAATCAGACAGGATCAAAATACTAAATTATACACCGGACCATGTGCTCCGAGAATTTCTTAATAGAAATTGTAAATAGGTTCATTACTCGCATTTTAAATATTGATAATGTGCGCGTAATTGAAGAATTAGGAAGGATGGACCTAATAAGAAGAAATGCAGCCTCCATGAACTCTTAACATATTTTTTATTCTGTTACTGGCGTTTTATCATGCACGGTGATCAATATGGCGACAAAAAGAGCAAGATGGTGGCATTGAGAAATGACTTCCAGGAAAACAAAGCTAAATTGGATGTTTCTTGAGAAATATTATTTTCAGAGGTCGTCAGCGTTGATACAATATACAAATAATTTATATTGGTGAGGTAATTAGGAAGTGTAGATTGTTTAATCAATGTACATCTACTTAATGATTGAAGCAAATGGTAACATTTGGGGCGATACGTTTTTGCAGTACATGAGTACGGAATGGATGTATATGCAAGAGTGACTTAGAAATAAACACGTACATTCTAACTTTTGACTTTATATTCTTTACATATTTTTTTTTTTTTTTTTTTTTTTTTTGTAATTCGCTTACATTTTGTTTATCAAATATTTTCTTCAAAACTATGGAAGTAAGAAAGTTTTCTTGAAGTGTAAGATATTTGTTGCAACATTTACAACCAATCCGATCTGTCCTTATAGTTTATACATGTATAAAGATCAATTTTCAACGTGAAAAGAAGGAATTTCCATAAATGAATCGAATAAATATCATAATAAAGCAATCAAATATGAAAAAAGACAAGATGTTTGGGTTTCATTTTATTCCACAAAATTTCAAGATTTCATTATATTATTTTTTTTTCTTGTTTTTCCTGTTTTTTTTTTTCAGAAAAATTCAAGGAATTGTCATATGACACAACTTTTGATTAAAAAGAAAATGGCAAACTGCGATGAAATGTACAGACGACAAAAAATTAATTAAGCAGCGTAAATCAAAGGACTGTTACAAGAAAATAGCAAGCTTCCGGCGTTTTTGGAAAACTGATGAACCCTCTGATCACCACAATGCACGCGCCCTGTGTCGTCTGCTGAGAAGAAGCGCGGGAAATCAGGTACTGCCTGACAACGAAACACCGGGAAACGCTGATACCCAGAGATTTACATCATCTTAAAACACAAAGAACGTGGACTCCAAGTCAGTTGCAAATTGAATAATTATACGTTTTCTAGATTACCGTTCCTACCATTTTATTCACAGCGGCCGTGCGGAGGAATGGCGTATGTTTTGTAAACTGAAGCGAGCATTACACGGCCATTAGAATGGGTATGGAATACACAAAGCTTTTATGTTGTGAAATTACTTCTGACAAAATGTAACTCGTCCGTTCTTGTCCTGCTGCGAGAATTATTATTATGATTTTTCTGTTCCTTCCTATATAATTACAAAGTCATTTTTACACAACGCAGTGCGGGTAGTTTTTATATTTTAATATTTTCTTCAATTAGTACAAGATATTGAAAGTATCATAGTTCATTATAATCTTAATATCTTTGGTCTTTATTCGTCCCATATGGCCCCATGAAAATCGGGTCCTGTGTAATTAAAAAATATGATTTTTGTAAGTATAATCGAATGACGTACCTATCGTACTTTTCAAGTTCCCATTTTTTTCGCATTTCATGTCACTAAGTGTATTTTTTATTATCTTTAAAACATTGTCCTTACTTATCCCGTTAATAATAATTTCAGTTTAATTTCTGTTTTTGTTCATACAATAAGTCACTTTTGATTTTCTCAGCGGGAAAAATAAAGATCTAAAGAAAACAAAATGGATTCCCACTGGAAGCATAAATTCACTAATTATAATCTGGTTAAAGTGTTTCTTTCTACCTTCTTAACTCATTATTTGTAAATTATTTTATATCTGTTCATTTTAAGGAGTTGACAGAAGTAACAGAGATTTCGATGGATTCATACATACGATTTTCTACCTGAATTGCAGCAATATTTCACTACTCTTATTAAGAAAAGATCAAGATTGCAAGTTTTTAATTAAAAAAAAACCTTGAAAGCAACCCGAAAGGGAGGATACATATCTGCAAATTTCAATCAAACATTAAAACTTCAAAATTAAAGATATTCATCCCCTCACATCAAATAAGAAGAAGCAAAGTAATCATTTTGATCATATTTAAAGAATAATTTAAAGTTATAAATTTTCTGTATCTCACTTTTATTCTAGGGCGAAGGGTTATCTTCATCGTAGAAATTATCCAAGATTGTGTTTTTGTACTCATTAAATCTTTAATTCGTTGAAAAGCTTATGTTCATTTACCGACTTGACATTAATTAAAATGATGCGCGTCAACAAATCGTCATTTGATCACAAACACAATAGCTGCATGATTTTCCAGTAAACTCGCGAGACAGTCAAACACCAGACATCACAAAATTTCATGATATTTTTCATTGTGACGTCAAAATAAAAGGCATGACAACACATCAAGGTGCTTCAAGACGGTGCGATCAGATGTGACGTCACAATGGAACATGTTGCCAAATGATGTGATGTTTGGAAAATGGACTATCGGAACTCCCCAGTTGTCTAGCTCACTCAACAACTACATCTGATGACATACGGTATACCGGTATAAACACCATTTTTGAAATGACAATACCATGCATGTTCGAGTTTAAAAAGTGCTGAACAATATTATCTGATATGATTTCATGTTCAAGTTAATTGTAACTGCTGACTTAACTTAGGCTTAACTTTAGTCACATGTCAAAATTCTTACGCGACCGACCAATACTCATTACTGAACTGTATCCGAGGAGTTCCGACTGATATTCGACTCGCATTTCCGCTGTTCCGTCACTTGATCACATCTCTAAATTAGAGTTAAAAGAAAGACTATCGGATAAGAGAGTTAGTAAGAAATATTTTTTGACAAAAAGACAAAGACAAAGATCAAGGAACGTACGTTTTGCACTACCTGTTTGTTATTTGTGGTCTATCAAGATTAGTTTGAAGTAAATTATCAAATAACACGTGTTTAAAGAAGAATATAAAGAAAAAAATTTATTCGAAAAATATTCTCTAGCCACACCTGGTGAGTATTCTTCACATCTAAAGACAATAAAACTGCCAAGACACAAGGGTTAAAAAAAAACTTTTAAAGAATATACTCGTAGTTCAAAGTACAAATGAAAAAAAAAAAAAACACAGAATAGATGAAAATACATTGTGTATTTCAAATCAAGCTTCAAACTACTGCTAGTTATTTTTAGGACTTTGTTTAAAATTACCTTCTTTAGGCACAAAAGAGGGACACCCAATAACCTGTCTGAGTTTTAGAGAGATAAACTATCTTAAGGATGGACAGGACTGAGCATGTGTAATCAACTCCCCATTATTTGAATGAATCTAAATCATCTGAGAATAAACCCTCATATTTCCAAGTTGATTTGTTTTTTTTAGTGGAAAAATAATACTGAACGACTTTTCATACGAACATTGCAATAGAATTAATGTTTTGAAATACGTGGAATTACGTAATTCAATAACATTCCCACAATTTTAAAATTGACAAAACGATAATGCTATTCCATTTGGATCTTTATGTCAACTTTGTGTAGCTAATGAAAGTATACGTAAACAGTCACTAACAAGAATTTTTATGTCGTTCCTCACCCTAACCCCAAGGTAGAACCCTATAATAAGAGATAGAAGCAGCTAGACTCAAGATGGCACACTCTGATTGAAGATAGGAGTGACTAAACCAACGATTGAACCCTAGTGTTGGAGTTAGGAGTAGCTTACCCAAAGGTAGAACCCTATAACAAGAGATAGAAGCAGCTAGACCCAAGATGGCACACTCTGATTGAAGATAGGAGTGGCTAAACCAACGATTGAACCCTAGTGTTGGAGTTAGGAGTAGCTTACCCCAAGGTAGAACCCTATAACAAGAGATAGAAGCAGCTAGACCCAAGATGGCACACTCTGATTGAAGATAGGAGTGGCTAAACCAACGATTGAACCCTAGTGTTGGAGTTAGGAGTAGCTTAACCTGCTATGGAACCCTATGATAAGAGATTAAAGTAGCTAGATCCCAAGATGGAACCCTAGGATTGGAATTAGCAGTAACTTTATCCAAAACAGGAACCCTGGGGTAAGAGTTAGGTTTATTCCATTGTTTAGATTTAGGATCACTGACTAGGGTTAAGTCCCCGAAACATACATGTCTGGCCCATGCTGAAAATTCATCTGCTTTTAAATGATGCTAATGAATTAGAAGAATATTAGCTAACCCAACATGGAACCTTATGGTTAGAAATAGGAGTAGCTAATTCCAAGATGGAACCCTAAGGTTAGAGTTAGGTTAAGCTAACTTAGTATGGAACCCTAGGGTAAGAATTAGGAGTAGCTAACCGAAAGATGGAACTCTAAGGTTAGAGTTAGGATTAGCTTACCCCAAGAGGGAACCCTATGATAAGAGATAAAAGTAACCAGACCCAAGATTGGAATTGGGAGTAACTTTATCCAAAACTGGAACCCTACGGTTAGAGTTAGGATTAGCTCACCCAATATGGAACCCTTTAGTTAGAAATGGGAGTGGCTATTCCAAGATGGAACCCTAAGGTCAGAGTTAAGTTTAGCTAACCTAATATAGAACCCTAGGGTTAGAATTAGGAGTAGCTAACCCCAAGATGGAACTGTAAGGTTAGAGTTAGGATTAGCTTACCCCAAGATGGAACCCTAAATTTGGGGTGAGGATTAGCTAGTCCCGAGATGGAACCATAGGGTAAGAGTTAGGAAAAGCTTATCCCAAGATGGAATCCTAGGGTTAGAGTTAGGAGTTCCTTTGGGTAAGAATAAGAGTAGCTAACCCCGAAATGGAAATCAATGGGCTCGAATTTGGAGTAGCTGAAACAAAGGAGGTGATCTCCAACAACACCAGGTTGCAGCACTCCAGCAAAACCCCAAAACACCCAATACAAAAACACAGAGCAGACAAGCACAGTAAGAGACGCAAAAGGGACAAGGAACGTCAACGCACAACAAAAAACATCAAACACAAAGGACTACACATAAACCAACGAGGACAATGAGCAATCGGTGCCGACTTAGGACAGCCCAAGATGGAATCCGAGATTTAGGGATAGGAGTAGCTTTCCCAAAGTTGGAACCCAAAGATGAAGGAATGGACTAGCTTACTCAAAGGTGAAACCCTCGGGTTAGAGTTAATAGTAGCTTGTCCAAAAATGGAACTCTAAGATTAGAGTTAGGAGTAGCTAACCTAAGATTTGAGTGAGGCATAGCTGACACCAATATGGAACCTTTATGTTAGAGTCACGGTTAGTTAACCCCAAGATGGAACTCTATGATTTGAGTAAGTAGAATGTTAAACGTCTTCAAATTCAATAGCATCATTTATGAGCAGATAAATTTCAGCATAGACCAGACATGCACGTTTCGGGTATTTAACCCTCGTCAGTGATCCTCAATCTAAACAATGTAATATTGCCAAAGAGTATGAACATTATTATGTACAAAAAATTACCGAAAGACTTAGCAGGATGGGTGGGATATGATGCTACAGGACCCACGTTTTAGAAATTTCAAGATATTTTGATGACGGAAATTTTCGAATGCGTTGAAAATACAGACGATCAACTTAGAGCTTGGCTACATGTGCCCTCGGGGACTCCTGGTCCACCAGCAGTGACACTCACCAAGTGGTTCAAATGTTAAATGTCTTCAAATTCAATGTTAACACAAAGAGTGAGTCCTAAGGTAGGAGTAAGGAAAGAACCCTTGGTTAGGATTAGGAGTTAAAGAAGACCCTGACGACAATCTCAACAGCACTCACAATAGAGCACACACTTGAGCATCGACGGAACCCTAGCAAGCTAGTGGTGGGACCAGGTGCCCGGGAGGAGTAAGCATCCCCTGTTTGACTAGCCGCAGGTTGGGTTAACCCTAACCCTAGGAGTTTCCTATCCCAAGATGGAATCCTAGGGTTAGAATTGAGAGTAGCTTGCCCAAAGATGGAACCTAAGAGTTAGAATAAGAGCTCGCAACCCCCAAGATGGACGTCTAAGGTTAGAGTGAGGAGAAACTAATCACAATATGGAACCCTAGGGTTAGATATAGGTTTAGCTAACCCCAAGATTGAACCCTAGGCTAGAATTTAGAGTAGCTAAATTCCTATGAGGTAAAGAAGATCCTGACGATAATCTCAACAGCACTTACAATAGAGCACAAAATTAAGCATCGACGGATGTAATCCTAAGGTTAGAATTAGGAGTAGCTGAACCCTAAGAACTGAGTAAGGAGTATCTAACACCAAGATGGAACCGTAGGGTTAGGGTTAGCAGTAGGTTATCCCAAGATGGAACCTTAGGGTTAGAGTTAAGTTTAGCTAAATCCAAGATGGAACCCTAGGGTTAGAATTAGGAGTAGTTAATTCCAAGATGGGACCTAAAGGTTAGAGTTAGGAGTAGCCAACCCCAAGATGAAAGCTTAGAGTTAGAGTTAGGAGCATCTCGGTCCTAATTTGGATCCTAGGGGTAGGGCTATGTAATCCTAGGGTTAGGGATAGGGGTAGTGATGTATGAATTGCCGTTTTCGACGACAATGATGATGATAATGATGATGATCATTTATACCACTTGGTGAGTGTCACTGCTGGTGGACCAGGAGTCCCCGAGGGCACATGTAGCCAAGTTCGATCAATTTCGGTTGATCGTTTCTTCAACGCATTCTAAATTTCTGTTATCAAAATTTCTTGATATTTCGAAAAAGTGGGTCCTGTAGCATCATATCCCACCAATCCTGCTACGTCTTTCGATACACCTTTTCGACATAGTAACTTTCTTACTTTTTTGGCATACTTCATTGTTTAGATTTGAGGATCACTGACGAGGGTTAAGTACCCGAAACGTGCATGTCTGGTCCACGTTGCCAATTTATCTGTTCTTAAATGATGCTATTCAATTTGAAGACGTTTACATGATGATGATGATGAACTGATAAGCTAACCCCATGAAACCCTAGGGTTAGGAGTAGCCTTTCCAAGATGGAACACTGGCCCGGTTTGAATTAAGAGTAGCATCCCCAAAGATGGAACCACAGGGTTAGAATTAGGTTTTGCTAATCTCTAGATGGAACCTAGGGTTAGAATTAGGAGTAACTAATACCAAGATGGAACCCTAAGGTTAGAGTTAGGAACCCCATGGTTAAAGACTCCAAGAGAACCCTAGGTTTAAAAGTAGTAATAGCAAATTCCAAGCTGGAACCCTAAGGTTAGAGTTAGGAGTAGCTTAACCCAAGATGGAAGCTTAAGGTAAGAGTTAGGAGCACTTCAGCCCTAATTTGGATCCTCGGGGTAGGGCTATGTAATCCTAAGGTTATGGTTAGGGGCAGTGATGTATGAATTGCCGTTTTCAACGACGACGACGACGACGATGATGATGATGATGATGATGATGATGATGGTGATGATGATCATGATGATCATCATCATCATGACCTAAATGAACTGATGTTAATGATTTACTTTCGAATCATTCTGATATACCTCGGAACCAAAAAGTTAGAGAAATCGCCGTGTTCGACGATATTTTCATAGCATTCATTCACATATTCAAATTATACAAGCTTGCACTTGCATCATAACTTGATGAGCAGGTATACAGAGATATATAACCGAACATAATTTATTACTTACGCAAGATGCCATCGTTTAAAGTACAAATAGAAACCAGGATCTACTAAGAAGGTCTAGAAAGTGCAAAGCGCGAAAGAAATTGACATCGGATTTTAATTTGACTTAAAAGACAAGCAAAAATCTGTCAGGAAAACACTGTCAGAAAAACACATGGCGCAAATGAGATCAATGTACGGAAACGTTATCATTTCAATTTCCACAAAATGCCGACCAAATCTAAAACAGAAGATTTGTGAAAGAGTACATTACGCGCCGTAAGCCTTCCTAATATCTCTATAACTAAAAGCAGTGCGATACACAGGCATAAAGATGTAGTTCATTAGTCCCCTATCATTATAGACTCTAAAAAATGATCCCATTTAATATTTCGTATCATTTTTACAATTTTACTGCTCTACTCGTTGATAGGGGAGTCAGCTCCCTTGATTTACGTTAAATCCACTTCAGCCGATGCGTTTATTCTAGATTTCTCAGATCGTACAAATGTTCATAGATTAAGAAATATGTGATGGTGGAATATTTCAACTTTTCATATAGATTTCCTCGATAAATGTTGGGCTATCTCGATAACTTATTTTCATTCCTTATTTTCGAGTTGTAATCGGTACTATCTTGTACGTCTCTCTAGGGGCTCCCGCGCCGGGCGCCAGCCGCTATTTGGCGCTGGAAGGAAACGAATGGCTTAATCGTTTTATCATTCAATTTCGCAAAAATTATCTTCTTATATATATATTTTACTAACACATGTATGTTTGTGGTATATTTTTTTCTATACTAACAAAATGCATGGTATCAAAAGGAAGCAGATATATTTGATAGATGTCTGAATCCTACTCATATTGGAACAGACTCCGGGCGACAGCATTTTATTGTCTTTACTTGAAGAGAACACTAAAAGTTTCAAAATGTGCAGTGGCAGATCCAGCACCCCCTTTGTGGGGGTCGAGGGGTGAGTTTTATCGATTTTGACTGAATATTGTCACAAATATGATGTTTTGGCATTTTAAAATCGGGTCACTGCCCAGGGAAAGGCAGGTGCCCCCTCCGCAGTCCCTCTCCCCTGAATCTACCACTGATGAAAATAAAATACATGCATTTAAGACATGAAATACACCACACATCTCAAATAATTTCTGATAACGCTCATTTTCAATACTACAAACTTTCTGATTTCCCTCAATGTCATGTCAGTACACAATATTGGGTGCCAGAAATTGATTTGATTATAGAGTGCTTGAAGTAAACAAATATCAATGATCAACAGAACATTAATAATACTGCAAGAACTCTCTCATATATCGTATATTAGTATTCATGCATCGAACACTCTACTGGCAGGTGTTCATAGTATAAAGTGGATCACGTGTCTATCACCGCTAAGATATGGCGGGAAACCGGCGGGGGCCCAGCGGTGGGGTCAGGAGATATATTTGCCCTCTCCCTGGGTCCCGGTATCGCGGCCAGCCTTTCTCGGCGGTAAGCAGAAGTTTTCGATATTTATGATTCATCGTTAATGATACATCGTGCATCATTTCTATATCCCCGTATAAATGATAGATATTCCTTATTGACGTGCTTTGCGGGCGAAGGTATGAGATACTTTCTATCATGTGAATTATGATGTGTATATAATCATCTCATTTCTTTTTTCTGATGAACAATTTTTGCGAAAAAGATTCTGGAGACGAACAATAGATTAATTTACTTGTTCTTTTTCATAGTATAAACTTAATTCCTATACAGTATTTCGGAGAGCTAATCTTAGTTTCCAGAAATAAAACCATTTACCTCCTTACTTCATTCCAACTCTCCATCTTGCATTTTCATACCAACTCTATCCACATGATAAACTTTTAGTTTGGAGAGGCAAACTTTATGAATGTAGATTTTATTCATAGAATAACGATGTGGAAATACACGTATTCGAAAGAATTGAAGATGGCTCTTTAGTTTCTGCGTGTAGAAAAAGTGTCATTCTGGGTTCAGCAACTACTTCCTCAAATAATGTATTAATACCGTGACTGGTGTTTTATTGGTACTTGTTGTCTTGCTTTTATATGACCTTCACATATTTTAGTTTCTTTTTGGTCAAGTAGGAAGGTTTTATGCGGGTAATCCGGATCACAACACCGTTTGTCAACTCTGTTATGTGTTTTGCCTCACAGGCACCAGATTCCTAGAGAGAAACCTATAGCCCATCTAAAACACCCTTTCTCTTCTCTTTATCCTAAGGAAAGAGTAAAGAGAAGAGAAACGGGAGTTTAAGATATGGTTCTTATTTTTTTCTAGGAATCTGGCGCCTGTGTTTCGCCTGTATCGTTTCTACGAGGAGTTGCTGGAAATGCTAGAATGTAAAAAAGAAGAAACTAAGGTAGGGGAGTCTGGTTCAAGCTCATTCACAGGGTCCAACCAATATTTTTGGACAACGACAAAATTTTACCATCTTTACTCCATTTCTCATCGATCTACGTACTCCATGATCGTTGTGCATGGAATTTGTTATGAGAGATAATTTCCCCATATACATCTTATTAATTCCCGTTTTACTTTGTGTCGAAAAGAATTGATTATAAAATCAACAAAATAATATAGAACTTTATTTTATCTAATTATGGCGACATTTATCTGAAATGTGTAAAAATGAGAAGTTATTTAATGCATTCAACATTTAAATCTTAGATAACTTCCGTAAAAAATTATCTTTCAATTTTCAGTAGCAATTCGTATAATCAAATCAGGTTATGTAAACTCCATGCGATTACAAGAAGCACCAAAAACCGAATGAAATTTAATAACAATAAATTTCATTTGCAGTTTTCATCACCCTTTCTTATCTCCAAGAAGATGGAGGAACCCTGCAGATAAAATAAAATGTTTCCGCCATTTACAAAATTTTTCATATTAGAAAGATTGAGCATTAATCATTTAATGGTTTTCTCCCCTTTTCATCTGTTTAAAGGAGTCGCATTAAATTGAAATATCAAGCCCCTTTTTCATGTTCGGCTACACTTCACGTCAGTATGAATTACTGAGGTAGAGGGCAGGCTGATTTAAGGCCTAAATGTCTATCCATATGAACTTCTTGGATAGGTTCCCTTAATTTTATTGACAACATAGGGATATGAGTTACGCATAAAAAACTAGCTACTTAAAATTGAAAATTAGCAAAAAATAAAAAAGGGACAGAAAATATTTTGAACAGAATCCACTTTCTATTTGAAAACTTGTCACGTGTTCGGTCATATTGATTTCAAAAATTTTAGAAATACAAGAAACGAAACGAATGGCGCAGCTTTCCTTCTTCTTTTTTCATTTTGTATATTTTGACAAATACACAACATTTTCTTTGTTGGTATTTATGTGTTTTTTAGTCTGTTTCCTTGCTTATTCTCTGATTTGTTCTTCTTTCTTCTCCAATATTCAAGCAACCTATTTTTCTGCCAAGGATAAAGTAAGAACGATATAATTCTATTAAATTGACTACAATGCATTAATTCGGTAAACAAAAATATCCCGGCGTATCACAAATTCATTCTATAGAACTAATCGAAAGCATATGAGATTTCCTCTCTAATAAATCAAAATGCCCAAAATAATCTAAGGTTAATTAAATAATTCCATTTTTTCAGTCGCAAAAAAGTGAATTTCCTTTCACTTTCACGAGAGAAAAGACCATTAGATTTTTTAGCATTTGAAAAAAAGCAGTTTATCTGTTTTGCAGTAGTAAATTTTGTTTGATGTTTTCTTAATACAAAACGAATCTTTAATATTGAAATCTCATCACTTCACTAATGAGCGGGAAATATACTCAAGCGTTCATTTGTGGAACTAAGATCGTGAATTTGATTGACTTTTAAGCCGTTTTGTATTACATTGGATCCTAGTAAATGACTTTATCGTTTCTGGGGGAAATCTAACTTCAATCTCCCACCATTCCAGCAAAATTAATGAAACATGCCAAAAACATTCGTATTTTCAATAAACGCCGAATCATTGTAAAATGTATCATCAGTACTCGAGGTCGGGGAGATTCGCACGTCAGGATCCCGCGTGCGTTTGACATATCAGTAAGATCCTTGTGTTAAATCGTCCCTAGGCAAGCGCTTCCTGGCGCGGATTCCCAGAAAGCTGTAGCTAAGAAATAGACATTTCTGAACAGAATTCTTGCTGTTCTCTCTGCAAGATGGCAGTCAAATTTAAAACATTTCTCGACAGGAGAGAAAGTATTATGAAAGCAAACTATTCTGAATAAAACCCTTGTCAATCCCTCTTCTTCTTCTATTTTGACTCCATCGCTGACTTAAACCTTTGGCTCAAGTAAAAGAATAAAATTCCAAAGGATTTTCCTCAATTTTCCTTGCTATTACAGCTAATGTTTTAGTAAGAGGATATAAGAAGAGCGAGAGTCCGGAGCTAGACGTTTCTTTGTCAGGTTTTTCGCCAAATATGGTATGTTTCTTCACTTATTATAATCCAGCTGCAATATTCTGTAATTAAAATATTCGAAATGACTTTTTTTCAATGAATTCGATGAATTCGATTATAAAGTTTCTTCTAACGAATAATTTTTTCCTTCGAATATTTTTCCTATTAAGAAAAGGTATGTTTAGAGCTTTCGAACATTTTTTTTCTCTCTTTCTGAATAAAAATTAAGTAAGACCGAAAAAGAGTGAAAAACTTTGAAAATTTTGAAGAAAAAAAAACCTTTTCAACTCATATTAGTTCAGAGTCTAAAATATTAGGTAGTTCGACTAAAAATCATGCATTTTAGAGAACAGTATTAGGATAAATTTCATTATTTTCATGTTTTGCATCAAAATAAAGCGCTTGAAGCATATTTGAAGAGAGGTTTTGCTCGGAGGGACATGGTCGCAATTTGTTGCTCATTTTGTCAATCTGCATTTGGTCCGCCCTAACGCCAAAACTTTGCAATTTTTAACAAATTTACTTATCAATATCATGTTGATCATGCATTCCTTTTTTTTCGTATTGTCGTAAGATTTTAAGAAGGATTGGTGCTATCATAGGCTTTTAAAGAAAATCATTATGTGAAATATATCTAAAGAAAAAAACATATTCATGTCCGTCCTATACTTATGATTAAGTGCAGAAGCTGTTTTTTTTTTTTTCGTTTTCTTTTTCGTTTGAGTCTTTACTATCTTTAAAAAAAATCATAATTCTGTGGTAAACACGAAAAATGAAGACACGAAATTGCGGTGATCGTTGAATGTCTTCATTTCATACATCTTTCTGTGATAAAATCATTCGTAACATTTTTGGTTCTTTCATTCTTGCAATAATAATCAATACTTATATGGCTCTCTTGAAACGTGGTAGAAAATAGAATCCGGCTTCACGCTCTCTCGTTATTCTATTTGTCTTTTCACAAGTCATGTGACTGTCCTTGATCTTCCCTTTAGTTTTCAAAGACGAATAAATAGATACATGTAAATAAGAGAGCAACTTTGACGTTATTGAGTCATACTTATGGAATACTATAAACAAAAGATAATGATATCATCAAATTTTTCTGAAAGACGACCTCTAATTGATTTCCATTCATTTTTCCCAAGTAATATTAATACATCCAACATTGCTTTCTCTACACTCTATGCTCTTAAATTTTTTGGACATTCTAATTTTCTGCAATACAAAAATATGATGACTCACTTCTAAATGTTCAAATACAACAAATGAAAGATAAACATAAAAAAAAATACATAAAATCTGGAAAATAAATTACAAATGTATTTATGAATCATTATCGCGAAGAACAGTATAAAACAAGATCAAAATCTTTGCAGAGAAATTTTAGAGAAATTTCCATTCTAATATATATAAATAATAGAAGAAGAAAAGAAAGAAGATGAAGACGAGTCTTTATTGTTCTATACAAAGATCAAGACTCGACTTTTTCCTTAATTCCAAAAATAAAAAGAATCCTCTAAAGTCTCTAGTTCTGCGTCCATTACCTGGCGATACAAAGGAAATACTTATGTTTTTCAGTCTGCTAATGTTTATAGCGCGATTTTTTTCAAGAGCATAAATGAGATTCCTTCTGCAACTATACTAGCGATAAATTTCAAATTAATATGATGAATTTTATTTGCTGATCATGAAGTCCATTGTTTCATAGTTTCTTCTATAGACCTAACAGCATTTCAAAGCTATATATGCAACCCTATCGTTCATTGTTTTTCTTCTTTTCGTAATTCTTCAGGATAAATACGAAGTAAATATACATGAATTTTTATTTAAAATAATTCGCATAACTTTATTTGTAAGTTAAAAGTTTCAAGAATCGGAAATCTGTCATGTAGTTATTGTTGTCTCTTGAATCTGCAATGTTCTGACAGTTTACTTGGAATTAAATTGGAATCTAGCTTTGAAATCGGATGAAAAAATCGTATATCTTAAGATATTTCTTTTTTACCTTTTTCTTTATGTGATCACAAAATTTGAAAAAAGATACTGATCGAGTCAAATAATACATATTTGTTAAATACTGCTCCTTTATATATAAAAAAAATATAAATTTACCCAATAGTTTATAAATTTACCCTACTTGTTTTAAAATAGTGAATCCCCCCTTCTTTTAAACGATATAAGTCATTTTGAAACGAAGTGTTCAAATTACATTGAATGAGATCGTACATAGATCACAGATGTTATATATATAGTATATTTATTTTTGTGTGATCACCTAATGCACATATCGAATTTCGATATCCCCCGTGATATAATTTGCATGAAATGTCAATACCCATTACATAATGCTGTCTGGTATGATAATTTTGAATATGCAAATTAAGAACCTTTTTATTTAGCTCAAAAAGAATTCAAAAATGTACATGCCAATGAGAGCCCATGGTGGCCATCTTACTGGATGCATTTAATAATTGATGACTTAACTTGTCTATATGATAAATGGTAGGACTGAAAAAATATTATTTTTGTTTTTCAAATTAAGCTCTTTCGGTTCAGTATCAGAATTTCTTTCCTTTTTAATACTGATAAGTATTACACATAATATATATGGAAACCATGTCAAATATCAAAAGTTAACTCATAGAAATTGGTAGACTGTGAATAGGAAATATGGATATTATAATTTGATACTTTTGATATTATAATTAATGAATATACTCATAATTTGAGAGAGAGAGAGAGAGAGAGAGAGAGAGAGAGAGAGAGAGAGAGAGAGAATCTTAATCTCAGCAGGCAGTTTTATATAACTCAAAACATGGATATTAGTTTCAAAGTAAACACTTCACTAAATCATGATCGGGACTATAAATGACCATTTGTTTTAAAGTGGCCTGTCCGATGAAAAGCGAATTGATTCATGACCAGAATTTCTGATTACCCCACGGTAGGACCCCGTCAACCGTCACCTTAGGAGGGGCCGATTAAAGACCCATTAAAGCTATATCATTTCACCGTCTTTCAGGGGGGAGGGTTCGCGTTTAACCATATACTTCATTCAACAGGGGGAGACCGGGGCTATCTTAAATATTAGATTTCAAGATAAATATTTTACCAAAATTCTACGATGATTTCCTTCAAGATTCAGGCCCTTAAGCACAGCATGCAGGAAGCAATAACGCCCCTGGAATCTGTTCGAGCGGGCGCCGGACATTTTGTTCCTATCTTCGTCTATGATTTTAACTATTTTTCGGAAGAACATTAAAACTAGTGTTAATATATAAAAACAATCCACAAAGAAGATCTTAATCTCATCACGAAAAATGTTATTGAGTACAAAACTCCAAACTTTACACAATGTTATCATAGTATCATTATACAGAACTTATGAATTATATCGAGTAAAGATTTTATTTTTCCCAGCATTTTTGAGGTATTTGAAGATCGTGTGACCCTAAGGTTTACGACTTTAAAGGAAATGAATCCAAACTTTGATCAGGTTCTTTTAGTTTCGTTCCTAAATTCTAGGGAAAGCTTCTCTATTTCTTCAGTCTTCAACAGTCAGAATTATTGTCGATTAAGAAAGTTTGAAACGTTATGAATTTCTGTAGATATAACTTTTGTTTTTAACCCTTTCTTCATATCATTTATTACACTGAAATTTCATGTCAAGTTCAAAATATTATTTCCGTTCTTTTTACGTAATTTATCTTGGATTAGGATCATTGACATGAAGCTATCTACTGAATCCACTATTTCTAAGAAACTAGTATATGAAACCTAGTACATAGAGTCCTCAAATTACTTTTAAATATTACATCGTTTGAAGTGAGAATTATCCGAACGAATCGTTGATCTTGTCGAAAAAAAAGTTCAATCCAAGAATAGATTTTTTTCAGAAATGCAGCAGATTTTAACAATATGAATCTGTATTTTCTGAGAAATCTCGCGAATTGTCTCCTAACTGATGTCGTTTTTGCCTGGTGTCTGTCTGTCTGTCTGTCGTCCGTCCATCTGACTGTCTGTCCGTCCGTCCGTCTGTCTGCCTGGTATAGTCTCACTTCGACATATTTGGCTAGGAGCTTACTTGATAAAAATAGACATCTTTCAAACTTGCAGGGATGGTAAAGCATGATGAGACTCACCACCCAATATAGGTCAAGGTCACTTTCAAAGTTAGTCTCAAGGTCAAGGTCACATACTTAGGGTCAAACATGCGACAGGCGACATTCCTGTTCTTGAACAGTGTTATTTTGTTGTTTTATGTGTTGTTTCTTCCTAATCTCTTCGTTGTCACTGTTGTCGTTGATGCTCATATGTTATCAAATGTATCAATAATCAACGTTATTGTGTGGTCCTTTTGTTGACCCATCTAAACTCTATGTTCAGATAGCTCTTGCTTGTGTATTCATCTTTGGTCCTTTTGTTGACCCATCTAAACTCTATGTTCAGATAGCTCTTGCTTGTGTATTCATCTTTGGTCCTTTTGTTGACCCATCTAACCTCTATGTTCAGATAGCTCTTGCTTGTGTATTCATCTATGTTACAATATCACTGTGTCTATATGTGTGCTGCTGTTGTAGTTGTCCCTTATCAATGTGTTTGGCTGTTGTCGTTCGTGTTGAATATTTCTCATGTGTTGTTCTTTTTAATTCTAATTGTCATGAACTTTGTGTTGTATTGTTGGCCTTCTCGTGGAGTTTTGCTGAGAATCTTTAAAGTTTTGCTTGTGTATTCTTTGTGAGTTTTGTCCCTTTGTAAGAATTGCAAGTGTGTTCCTGTTGAAATCGCCATGTGATTTTCATGGAGATCATTTACATTTGTTTTGGTTTGGTGTCACCCTACCTCTTTAGCGTGTCTTCCTTAGAAACGTTTATGTTATCTAGAAGAACTCTTCCTTCACTTTGTTTTTCTCTTGCATTTTTCGCAAATCAAAAGGATATTGGTAAATAATCTCTCTCTCTCTCTCTCTCTCTCTCTCTCTCTCTCTCTCTCTCTCTCTCTCTCAGTATCAATGCATAATTATATGCTATAATAACCACTTCTACCGTCGTGTCACCATTATCGAGGTGGCTGCCAGAGACGTCATAATTCAGTTTATAAGCAAGTATCCCACCGTTTCAGATGGTTTCAAAAACATCAATATTTAACTGTAACACAGTGGTACTTCTATAAAATACACAAGTGAACCTTGTAGCAATCTTATTTTACATAAACATTTAGGAGGCGAGCTCTTATGTACATTCGTTTTCTCAGCTGGAGCACCGCTTCCCCGTAAAAGCTCTTGACCAAAACTGTGTAAAATACACTCTGGAATTAGTGGAAATGGCATATGTTGGGAGCACCCCTACCGTTGATCTACATTTTCAGTTTAAGATCAAACACAGAAACGGTGATATTGTGTTTGTCCGACCAGATTCGTACTGTCATTTTATCACTTTATGGATGTTACTCGAACATGAATCCGCCCAGCGCAATTTCATTCATAAGTCACACAAAACCGGCGTAAACCGTGGGGTTGTTGTACTGCTTTATCACAGTAGATAAGTTTATTTTGAAGTTTCCTTTCTGAAGTAATGATATAGACATTATAGTTGATGTTTTGACACGTGGTGACTAGGCTTGGGAGGAATAAATCTCAGTCTGACATCCTTCAAACTCTTTGATGACGTTTCTCGCCATTTTGGAAAATCAGGGTCGCGGGCAGGCTTGAGATCTTCCGATAAACAGTTTAGCCGATAATTAATTTCGCATGTTTAGAGTATTTATTTTCTCCAGTGAAGAAAGATGTAAAACTGTAAATTTTGATAGATGCATCATAAATTACTTCCCAAATGTAGATAGTCTTATCTCTTGCTTCCTTTCGGACAGATATGATCGAGCAGCGCCGATAGCCATCTTAATGCGCTGAGATAAAAACCGAGATAGTCCGAAAAGACATCAACAGATGATAAAAAATCATATTTCTTAGTAAATTCAATTTAACCATATAGAAAAGGGTCAGTAATTGAAAAACAGGTGCGAAAAAACATCATGCTTTAGTGGAAGTCAAAGATAAAAAACGATTACGGTCCGTCACCTTCTTAACTCTTGACGGATTAAGAAGAAAACCGTTCTGGGTTTTTCATTTTAATTCTGTTTTTGGTTTCCAGTCGATTTTTATTATCTTACTCTAACCAAGTGCGAACCCCGGCGTACGAAGTTAATAACACAACCCCACGGGGTACTTACTTTGTAAAGGAGGAGGGTGACATTTTATACGGTTAATAGAAAAACTTTGTTGTGATTTATTCAATCCCTAATGGCCAATTATATTCTACTGGAATTTCTTATAAAGGCTCAAATTTCGGATATGACTATGTTATAAGATTTTTTCTCCAGCCCACTATTCATGAAATATTTATGATTTTCTTTATTATCATTCTTTGGATCAACCAGGTGCCACTTTTGCATGCATCACATCCTACGAGAGGGTGGCTTTATTTTCTCTTCGAGTAAAATTTTAGGCAAATGATTCTATGATTTGATTATATTGTTAACTGACATACAAAATGTACATTCGAAAGTATACATTTCTTAGAAAAAGAAAAGTAACATTAACAGTATGATCAGAAAAAGGGTCATGGATGTGTCGTGCTGACAAGAGCGAAAAATACAGTTATAGATATAGCCAAAGATATAGCCAAAATACAATACAAAACAAAACAAAACAAAAAGAATGAGATAAACGCAGGAACAAATGGATAGGTAAATAAACAATAAGAAATACTGAATAAAGAAATAAATAAAAAGAAATGAATACAATGAATGAATATATAAATTAGTTAATTAATTAATAAGGAAGTAAATAAATAAATAAATAAATAAATAAATAAATAAATAAATAAATAAATAAATAAATAAATAAATAAATAAATGCCGATGCATTTCAATGAAACTTGGTAGGATGTCGGATTGAATAAACAAATATTAGGATAGACAGACATGTTAAGCTGCGATGCCTTTCTTTGCAGCTTATAGAATTAGACAAACACCTAGACTGATTATAGAAATACCAATTGTTATATTTTAAAGACTAATTATGAACATTTATGCCTGAACTTTCTAAATTCAAGTGTCCGGTGAGTTTCGCAGGCGGCTAATAATAGACACCACTGAGTTCCCGCAGTCGGTACTACATGTAATTACTGCCAGGGTGGACATTATAACCGGTACGCGGGTGGCGACTTCCTCCGCTTTAGACCCTTTCTTTGTACTTGGCGGGGAAACTAAATCTAGATAAAGTCGTAATTAGAAAGTACTTTATTGTCCGCGGCAAGATTAGAAATAGATGCGGCGATAAAACTGTAAACTGTCCATGATTCTGTCCGATTGACCATATCATTGATCTTATGTAAGTGTCTAATATCTCACACATTGTCAGTGGTCAAAGAAATTTACTAAGAAAGTCTATAAATTTAAATTCTTAGTTACTGTATACATCTTTTCGTTCTATTCTTTTTTTTTGGGGGGGGGGGGGGTTAGAAAAAAAAATCAGTGTGTCCAGTTTGAGCATAATTTATTTAGCTTTATATGATTAATAAATTTATTTGATAATTCCACTTGTAAAAACAAGTTTAAACACTATGTTGTATTTAAAATTGTTATCCTGAAGCGAAAATATGGTGAATAGACAAGCAGATAATAAAGGGAATAGGCTAGAAGAAATAAGCTTTTGTGAAATTTTCAAAAGTTGAAGAAAACGGGAAAGCAAAAATGAGAGGCATATTTTAGAAGCAAAAATTGGAACAATTTGTCCTCAAGTCTTATACGTTGTAATTAGTGAATCAATAATACAATTAGCGAGGGGATTTGTTTGGTTTTGACAGTTACACGTGTACGCTAGCGCCTTATACAAAGCTTGTCGCGCAAACTTCTAGCTTTCGCGCTTTTATACGTAGTACTACAACATTTAATACAAGTAGCGACATAATTGTATAATTCTCCGGTTTTCAAAAACACCATGCAGAGCAAATTCACAGTTAGATTTTTGTAGAAGCGGCACAGACTAAGCTCCCAAAAGGAGTGGGTTTATTACGAATATAAGCTAATTTTGCATGCATCTTTACTAAAAAAAAAATCAGTTTAATTGAAAATGCAAATGGTTTGTTTTTCAGAAATTATTTTTAAAAAAGAAGCAATTTATTAAAAACATGCAAAATGACGACATCTCAACAGTATAATGTACATACTTGAATTTTCAAATTTTCGTATAAAGTGTATGAATGAAATAAAGTATTTACAGTTCATATCATAAATCGAAAAGTTGCACAACAAGATTTTAGAGTTTTTCAGCGCACAGGAATTTCATCTAATTTTCCTTTCGTGTATAATGAAGGTCTATTTTGTCACCAATGAATTTAATCGTCGCGGATCTTCGTTAAATTTCGTTCAAAATACCTGCAAGTCTATTCAGATGTCAAAAGAATTTAGTTACCGGTATTTTCTGTGAAAAGATGACTAATGTAATATCATGGACTATGAACTAAATGACAAATTTTCATTAAAAAGTGTTAATCTTTTCCAATCTGTTCGGGTTCGGGATTCAAAGGCTGTCATCAGCTCACCCTCCTCCCCTTCTACCACTGTCACCCTGCGGTCACTTCTGGGTTATTTTAGAAAACTCTGGGTCTGTGCGAATCTATTAAGGGTATTTAAAGTGGAGCAATTTGTCCAGAATTTTTCAACTAATTGGTTCAAGTTTCCCACGACGATACAACGGGTGCTTTGTCAGTATATCGCAAATTAGCTTATGGTCAAAATACGAGAGAATTAGTCCTTCGCCAAAAGTTGCTAATCATTGGTTTAAATTATCACAAAATTTCGTTATTTATTACAAAAATCTAGAAAATGCTACTTGAAATTTCATCTTTCAGATTTTTTCTTCTACATTTATGGGTATTTATAATCGAATATTTTTCTACGTCCAAAATGTTTTTTGTAATAACGCCTTTATTGGTTTAAGTTTAGGATCGTGTAGTCCTCTTATATTAAAGATGATATAAAATTGATATGGAAAATACGTGTATTGTAGTGACGAGTAGGCCTTACAATAGAATTTATAAGATTATTTGCACAGAATGTTATGCGAATTCAAATAAATATTTACAGGTGAAATGATTTTCAATAACAACGAAAAGCATTCGAAAACTATTTGCGTTTTACACAAAACCCTGCTTACATCCGGTAACGCCTCTCTTTGGATTTAAGCCCCGCCCCTTTCACGGATTTCGATCCTATGGCTGATAAGAATTACTGAGAAATGAAGACACATGCGCGTCAGTCAAAATATTTCTCTCCAATAAACAGAAATTTGTAACAAAATGTTTTGAGGAAAATTTCTGAAGGGTCAAAATGTTTACTTTAACTCAGCAGTTCCCTTCATCAGCTTCTTGGATCGGAGAATTACGAACAGTAGGGGCCATTTTTGGAACTTGCGACTTTAGTTTTATCTGAAATCTTGTGGAGTTGGGGTTTTATCCCTGACGGCAGGGCCCTGTGTTTAGTTGACTTCTCAGCAGCTCTAGACATAGAATACCACAGTTGAATGAACTTGCCCCAGTGTGAAGTTGGGCGGGCAGGAGGGACCCACAATAGTTAACCTACTGCGTTATAACGAAGGACAGTGGGATCGAATCTCCGCCATGATCAACCCCTTCATGGATACCAACCCACACCTGCCGCACGGGGCCCTCAAACTCAGTCCCCCTCATCATGTCAGTGACACAGGACTAGTACACGGGCAGCCCAGCCAGTTTAGTCCCTCCACAAACAGTTATGGCGTCCCCCATTCTCACCATGTCGGAGGATACACAACTCGGGACTTTTTGCTACGGCGGCCGGACATCACCATCCCGGGGCACGAGACCGGCGGCAATAGTATGTTTCCCCCACCCACAGGCAGCTTCCATTCTCACCCAGAATCATCATCAGGGCATATGTTTTTGCCAGGACTTCATGACACAACGGCACACTACTCATCAAACCATCATGCCACGGGACGATTCGGTTTTCCGACGGACATGTACGGTCCACGAACTGATCAATATAGTCAAATGGCGGCACAAAGAGCGGACCCGTTCGCGCCACCTCAGCCATTCAACATGCCACCTATGAACTCTATGAATCACTATGAACATGGGACCACACGGACCAGGGGCCTTCTTCAGATATATGAGGCCGCCCATAAAACAAGAACACACGTGTTTATGGATAGAAAAAGACCAACCGGAGCCCAAAAAGCCGTGCAATAAAGTGTTCTCTACAATGCATGAAATTGTGACACATTTAACTGTAGAACATGTAGGGGGACCAGAACAAACAGATCACACATGCTACTGGGACACATGTGCTAGAGATGGTCGGCCATTTAAGGCAAAATATAAACTCGTAAACCATATCCGGGTGCATACTGGAGAAAAACCATTCCCGTGCCCATTTCCCGGCTGCGGCAAAGTGTTTGCAAGATCAGAAAATTTGAAAATCCATAAAAGAACCCATACAGGTTGGTAAAAATCCATCTTTAAAAATTATCATCTCTTAGCACATAAATAATTTCAAAAGGGACATGAAATAAAGATCAAAGCTAGAATAAAGCAAACATAATTCGGAATTTTGAGAAAACACAAAATTTATTTTTAACAAAGAAAGACTGATTAATTGAACTTCTAGAATCATAATTCTCTGATAATACCCTATGAATTGAATTAAAAAATACTTTTTTATAAAAATAACTTCCTTTTCTAATCAGACAGAACTGTCCTAGCCTTTTTTTTTTAAGAGCGGACAAGTGTGGTCCCATGTAAAGTTTACATATACATGTACTATGAAATGCTGTTAAGGCAGAAATAATAATGCAGGAAATTCTCTTCTTTAATTAATAATTTATAAGAAATGAACAATTATTCAAAAATATAAAAAACAATGTTTTTTGGGGAGACAAATTCTAACAAGGAGTATATCAGCTCCAAGATTTTGGCATTCAAATTTTACATTTTCAACAGGAAATTGATATGAATGTACGATGTCGCACGTGAAATTTACATATGCCCTCGGGCAACTTGCTAATTCAAGAAAATGAACACCTCCTACACTTTTTGAATAAAACTATCATGTACTTTTAAAATTAGAAGTTAATCCACTGTAGATCAATTTGTGTCTATTTAAAATAGAAAATCTCACATTTTTTGTTGATTTCACTTGTACGAAAATTAATTTTTCATTGTGTAATCAACCTGATCTTGTTATCGAATGACCTCGAGGGTTTAGTGCTTCTTCGAGAAAAAATACCGATGTGCAGGTGAAATGTACATCAGAGCACCTGAAAAAAAAGGGCCATAAATAAGTCATTCGCATAATTAAGTACTCAAGTAGTGCTAAAGTAATTATTTTAAAAACGCGGGAAAACTGATGTCTATTCCAGATGAAATTCTTGTCTAACTTAAAAAAAGAAGTATAAAGAAGGAAGCCATAAATTTGTCTTTCAGCATCCCCAAAACAATACATGTAGACTTCAGAAAAAAAGAAAAGTAGGAATATGAAATAAGTGATTAGAATAAAAAAAAAGAAATTTGAGAATATGTTTTTATGGAAATTAAAAATTAAATATAACCATGAACTTTTTCGATTTGATTAGTTTTAGTCCAAAATACTTTCGTTAGAATTTTTTTAACGTTGGATTGAGCAAAAGTTACAAAAAAAAACCCCCCAAAAAACAAAAACAAACAAAACAAAAAAAAAAAAAAAAACCAATAAAACGCCTTTCTTTCATTGAGTGGTGAAAATAATATTTACTACATTTGAATTATTTTCATTCATCATAATATCAGTTTTCTGAAAATATTGTTCTATATTGTCACAACAAATTAAAACAGGATTGAAAAAAAGAGACTTGATTCCTTTCTGAATGTGTTGTATTGTATTTACATGCTGTACTAATTGGTTTACAAATGGACATACTTATCACATGTTCTGACATTAATTATCACGATAAATCCCAAAAGATAAGCAAGAAACCCGAGTCTGTTCCAAAGTGTGACTAAATACTTTCCAAATTTCGAAGCAAATGTTCCGTGGCGGTATAACGAATAAATGTCAACGGCTCACGCCTCTATCCCGAATATTGCCTCAAATTCTACGAGAATACGTCTATTTCTTCCCTTTTTATGTTGAGACAAATTCCGAATTGCCTCAAACTTTACAAGAATACGTCTATTTCATCCTTTTTTGTTGAGACAAATTAAGCGCCGGATCATTGCAATGGCTAAATGTCATCTTGAAAAATTAGATAGAAAATCGGAGACGATTTCCGTATAATTTACGATCACAAGCTCCTCCCGGGGAAAAATTGGGTAATTCTAAAAAATGTTCATCGACAAAAGAGGGACAGTTTAAGGGCTTTTTATGTAATTTGGTATGGAAGTAAAATTGTTTGAGAATTACACGGCTCTTGTAACCACATAATGAAATTTTCAACGATGTAAAGTAATAATTAAACTTTAGTAAAAAGCATATTAAAGCTGTTTTAGCAAAGGTCTAGCAGCCTCGAAAATGCAAAGTCGGGGTTTTATTTTTTGAAGGTTTTATATTCGACATGTATGGACCTTTTCCTTATAATCCAAGGCAATTTATTCTAAATTAATTGATATATACTCTCGAATTTAGAATCTGGATAATTCAAAGAAGAATTATGATTTTAAAAAAATGCAGTAATTTTCTTCTTTTTTTTTCCCGCTGCTTCTTATTTCGAAGAAAGCTAAAATAAAGTTACGATATTCCCGAAATATTCTGAAATGCATAATCATTGACAAGTTCTGTTGCATTTCTATTATTCTTTCAAGGGATTTTATATCAAAATGATCTAAATCAAAATTTGTTTGAAACTCCATTTATTAATTTCAAAACACATACTACCAAAGATTACTCTTGGGTTTCCATGTGAAACGTAGGTAATCTTTATTATGACTGACTAAAACTTTTACCGCAAAATTATTTGTTTACATAACGGAATTCTCGGATTTCATTGCCGAACAAATCTTCCAACATCTCGAGATGTATCAAAAATATTTACTAATTATTTATTTGAACAAGTCTCGTTGAGAACGAGATCGGATTAGATGGTTTGGCAAATGGCGATTAGTGTCTTTAATTCGATCCCGTTATTCAGTCACTTGGTAGGTTGTCTCTTTAATGAGGAAGTTCGGACTATTTATGATTGGATTTATAAATGTCATGAAATTATCCAGATTTGACGCTACAATAACACAATCTCAACAGACTGACAGATTTAAGAGTATAAACTTAGGTGTCAAATATGAAAACGATATCCAGTCAGATCTAAGAAAAATAAAGATTCTCAACATTTTCAAGATTTTCGGGATCTAGATTTGTTGTGAATCGTAGATCGAAAGCACCAGACGACAGAAAAAATTCGAGCGAGTTTTCTTACTAGAAAAACACTTCTCACGCTTATTAAAACACAGACGGTTTCATTTATGAAATTATTTTCGGTGCTACATGGGGAGGGAAAATGTGTCTTCATATTCACTTGTTCCAATGCCATGCTACTTGGGAGCATTTCATCTTCAAAATACTCATATGTCGACACTCGCATTCTGTTTTGATTTAGAGCCCATTTGACACTCCTGAAGTGTATCCATCTAACTACCAATAGGTCATCATCTGTGAAGATAGGTGTAATTTATCTTTTAGAATATTTTCTTGTTTTTAAGATGCTTCTTACATGGATACCGAAGAACAATATTTGAAACTGAACGGCAACATTGCTTTTGAAAAGGAAACATTTTCTTTTCTAAGATATTGAAATTATAGTTCAAATACCCTTTTACAGAATTTTTGGCCACTTGAGCATTTATACAGCGTGAAAAAAACTGTTGAATTTGAAGAATTAAGCTACATTAATATTTTGTTATTGCAACCTTGCAACGTTGATTGACAAAAACGTCGATATTTAGACCTAGTGACCAAAAATTCTGTGTTTGTCTTTTATATATTAATACATATCCAGTTTCCCAAGAGAATTAAAAAAAATCTATGTTTTCAACCTCAAGACAATTCAAATTAAAAGAGGGCATTCAAAACGAGAAATCAAATTTTGAAACTTTTTTAAGAAAAGGGAAAATATACACTTACGTACTATAACAAGTAAAATACCACATATTGAACACTTTTGATGTAACAGATCTTAATTGAAATCTGAAGTAGATACTGCATGTAATCACCAAATGATCAATTTCATGTTTATTTAGATAATAAGTTACGTACATCATCTCATTACTCCATATCTAAGCAGCATATTGAATTATTTATTGGATAAGGGATACTTCCGGTCTGACAGGAAATGACTAGAATCTGATGTCAATACAAGGAGAGATAAGCGAGATCATGTGATCTATTATCGGGTGTCAAGATAAGAAAATTAATTTACATTAAATCATTTTGTAGCTGAACGTAAAGCTTAAGGCTCTGAAAGACATTGAAATTCAAATAATTCTGTATTCAGGATTGGCGCAATCCTCCTATACAAATATATACCTCTAAGTTCTTGAAAAATGTGGTGTTCGTATAAGCAAACGGAGCATGTAAGAATAAGACGTAAAATCTGCCCTGAAAAGTCGAAATTTCAAAATGGGAAATCTGAAGAATTTTTTCAGTAGAAATATCAACAACTTTATGCATATCTGAATCTAATGTCCGGTTGAATAAATTATCAATAACAATACCGATATTTGGGTTAAAATGTGCGTTTTTTCTATAGAAATCAATGGAAAACGGAAACGTTTTCTACAACATTGTTCCACCCGAGTTACAGAGTGCCACTTTTACCAAAGGTGTATATTATAAATACCAATTTTCTGACAAAGTGTGGTTCTGTAACTCGGGGTAGAATAATGTCCAACAGACGAAAAACGAAAAAAGGGGGGATGGGCTATTTTTAAAGAATCTGACTTAAAAGTTCTTCTTCTTATACAATGGAACAATCTATTCTGAGTGGATTCCAATGAAATACGCAACATTCACGAATCGAATGAAATAAACGATATGAAGATGTCTATTTCTACACAGCGTGTATTTCGAGCCTGAAAGCTTACAATGTGGCTGTTTAGTACAAAATATAACGGTTTTCAGTTTCCGGATTGCGTATTTTGCCGATTACATTGACATACTGGTTTCGAAGTTATTTGTTCTTTTTGATGTTTAAAATAAGAGGGGATCAAAGCATAAAAAACTTCAGATTTATGTAAAAAAAATCATTTTTGTATAATTTTAGTTCGCTATTTGACGTATTCAGACTTTGTTACCCCCTACCTATTCAAGCCGTAATTATCAAATATTACATCAATTCTTTTTAATGAAATACTGATGAGAAATCTTCTAATGCACCATCTTTTCATCCCGAAGAAACTTTTACTTCAAAGGAAGGACATCGCACGAGAAATAATCGAATGATTTCAGGGCTAAATTAAGCCCTTATTCTTAAAGCTCCTTTGCTTATAAATGAAAAATAAAATGGACAATTGCAAGTGTCAAGGAAGAAAACTAGAAGAAAAATAAGTACAAAAGCGTAAAAAAATATATTTTTTTGTTATCAAAGTATTTTCTGTGTGGACTTTAGATTATCTCTATGATAAATTTTAATTGTGCAAAATCAATAAAACAACAAGATAGAGGCAAAAAGAAAAAGAACGAAAGTGAGAAAATAAAACGGAAAAAATAACGAAAAATTAAAACAGACGAAAAAAGAGAATATTTAAGTACTGTTTGATTAGTATGCCAAACACTTCCATGGTTTTTACATGATGATTTGAGAGAAAAAAACTTCTAACCCAGACCTGCGATGTGCGATTTCAAATACATGTATAGTTGACTACAGTAACACATGAAAAATAGCTAAAATCACTTTCCTAAACTATAAAATTAAAAAAAAAATCACTATATGAAAAGAATTCAGAATGAGGTTAAATGAAACTTTTGATCGTTGAAGTTGATTGGAAATTGTACAATTTGATCGAAGTCTTGCAAATGACAAAGACTTCAGAATCTGTATCCCTTTCCTTCTTCTGTGCCATACAGGATTTACTTTATCTACATCCTTTATTTCATCGGTCACTTGTTTCTTATCACGTCATAGATTAGCCACCGGTCATTTCATTTACTAAATTTTCCGATAAATACGGCGCAGCGTGACCGCAGTGTCGACAGTTATCCGATTGCGCACGCTAAATTACTGCTACAGTAACCGTCGATGGCTAAATGAAGAAAAACGAAGTGTCCAGATATTTGGAGTTTTTTTCTTTTATTATACACTTTTAAGATCTACGTAAATCAAAGGAAACAAAGTATTTTTTCTATTGACGGATTATTGTAATAGCGGAAAAGATTGAAACCATCAAAACATAAACAAAAAAGTATAGATTTGTGACTTTCATGTACAAATTTCAGGTATTGAAATCTGAATGAAATTTTTGACTAACATACTTATTTTTCATGAAATGCTTCCTCAAAGTGCGTGTATATTGTACCTTTTACGGTTTTTGAATGCGTGAATTCTCTTGACACAAAAATAAATCATAGAAAAAAATGATCTCGGACTCAATCCGAAAACTTTTTGAGGAAATTCGTAAATATCGCTTACGTCAAATTAACATATGTATGAGATTTTCTTTAAGCAAACTTGATACTGTGACATTTATGTTTCTAAATGCCAAGGACATTGGGATTTTATTAAGGAGATAGTCGATCCCTATTCACACACATACACGGGCACATTATACAAATTGTTAGGTTAAAGTATGTAGAACAAAAGTTTCAGCACAGCTTCTGAAGGGGGATTAATTGTTTACTTAACACGGAATACTAAGTATCTAATAGGAGTCAAGAGAGAATACTTACTGATGTGAAGTGAAAATATGAGTACCACGAGGCGCGGATCTCGAGTCTTAGTGAGGGGGTCCAATCCTCTAGATATCGAGCTCAATTTCTCCAAGAAGCTCAAACAAGACATTATATTATATAATTTTCAGACAAAAAAAAACCCAACTGCACGGTTGTTGACTTACTTGGGTAATGACCCCGGTGCCCATCCTTGGATCCGCGCATGTAGAGGTATAGGGATGTAGGCTATCTTTGTTAACACTTCAAGGATTCCGAGTACGAATGCTGGTTTTATTGTTGTAAGGTGTGCTGTTTGAGTTGTTTTGACAGGTTTTCTTTTTTATTTTACAGGAGAGAAGCCCTTTAAATGCGAATTTGATGGATGCGATAGGAGATTTGCGAACAGTTCTGACAGGAAAAAACATTCACACGTACATACGAGTGATAAACCGTACAATTGCAAGGTAAGGGGATGTGAAAAGAGCTACACCCATCCGAGCTCCCTCAGAAAACACATGAAAATCCACGGAAACATATCACCAAGCCTGGAAGATAAAGATTCAGACGATGAACATTCTGCAGACGATTCAAGAACTCAAAGCCCGCCATTATCAAAGAATATCCAATCAACGCAAAGCAATACCGGAAGTGAACCCGTGTCATCAACACAAACAGCCATATCGAACGCTAATTTATCACAAAAAGTCAGTTCGTCTCTTTCTATACCCCAGTCAACAAATCTGAACGAATGGTATGTGTGCTCAGGAAATACATCTCTCCCGGGGACAAATTCTCCCCACGTATCTGAACAGTCATCTTTAAGTACACTAGGTCATTTACAAAACCTGCAACCCCCTCCCATAGTGCAATACTCATGATCATCGATCGTCAGAGAAAATCTTTTGATCTTGACTTTTACGGATCGAATAAACCCCCATGATCATCGTGTATCGGAATCTTTGCCAGGGGGAATAGTTTGTCTTCTCCGGGACACCCTCCTTGACTGGATTATGGACTTACGTAGGTTTTTATGAACCGTGACTTATCACTGAGAAACAAATATTTTTTCCATGGAGGTGTTGGAGAGAGAAGTTTCTTCTCACGAGTCCCCCTACAGATGGGCTAATCCCCCGACACCTTTCTATTTGTTTTAGTCGATTTAATTCTCGATTTAACAGTTCTGTGTTTTGTATTAAGAAATGCTAAGATAAAATTTTGACATGTAATGGAAGATGAATTTCTTTTCATTATGTTTGTTCAATCATTGATCAGGGTGAATTTATATATGAATACTTCAAACTGTGAGATTTGTAAATAAAGAACAAAATATAAATATAACACCTTTGACATTTTTCGAATTTCTTCTAAGCTTGCACATGTGCTTGTATGAGAGAGTGAGAAAAGGTTGATTGAAGTGTTTTGATAGCCTTTTTTACAAAAGCATATGTGAAAACCAGAGAAGCCGCAGTTCGACAAGTAGCAACCAAGGAAGCCTGACTGAAAGCAAGCCGTAGCGCTTATAAATGTATCTTTCGGCGCAATATTCATAATTTTCAAAGGTTTTTCTTCATAGGATATTCTTAACTGAAATGATCACTTTGGGGAAAACCATGGTTTCAAATAAAGTTTCCAAAATTTTCCTAAATTAAACATGCAAGATATTATTTTGACGGATCAGCCAACACGCTGAAATTTTATTATATGTCAAAGGCATGGTCTGTACTGGGGTTATGGAGGAGGAGTCTGGACCCTCCTCTCCCTTGAAATTTGTCATGAAAAAAATTCCCTTTTTCATATTTTTGCATATAATTGTTTGAATATCTTAAACTGAACTCCCCTTCCCATCCCAGGAAAAAATCTGGATTTGTGCAGGTTGAAAATACAGTTATTGATTTGTGAAAAGTTGTTTTATACAATTAAAGAAAATAATATTTACTTGTGTCAGCTAGTAATCGACTTTAACATAGTTCCATGTTTCACGAGCACGTTGCAAGGACAAAGAATGTCTCCACAGAGAGAGAACAAAAAACGTGCAGTCAATGAAATGGCGGACACTGCACAAAAGACAAGACGTACGGGAAAAAAGACTGTCCCATGTTTAATGAATTCTATATTTATTTTACCAACATCTTTAAAAAGTGCACAAGTCGTAAAAATTGTTTAAAGTTTACTCATACAGGCAAATATTAAGTACTGAAATAGGTAGACGGCAATCAAACGCTGTGAAATATAATTCTTATGATTTTCAAGTTGGCGTCAAAAATGCGATGATCCCCGCCTCTTATTCTACGCCGACAACTTCCTTTATCTGCGTGCCTTTGATTCACTGCGGGAAGTGTTTACATACATAGTTGAAGTTAATTTTTGAATGCTTTAAAGCGTTATTTCATTGTGCTAGCGTGCTTTCGTCAATAGTAAAAGTTTACAAATGTTACAAATTAATAATTCAATTTTGAAAGCATGGCTCTCTTTTTAAACCAAATCAATGACAGACACTGTCTTAAATCGACATTAGGGATTGAAATGCATTTCTAAACGTTTGAATTTCGGGCCTATTTGGGAAATTTCAAAGAGAAAAAAGCAATTCATTACAATAAAATGCTTTTGTTTATTGCTCAGAGAGACATCTGGCTTTACTGAATTGGAAAATGGAAAAAGAAAAGTTTTGGTGCAAAAGGAGAAGTTGCATAATAAACAATCGAAAATTTTTAAAGTACATACTTGCGCAACGCAAGGTAGAATTTTCTTGGATGTCCCCAAATCTAATAAACGACAAAATTCACTCTTCATTTTCTTGAGACACGCATTTATTCTAAAACGATGCAGAAAAAGAAAAATGTTAGAAAAATAACTTCCAGCTTTTTATTTATATTTATAAATATAACTACATGTACATGGTAATATTAAAAGTCCGGACATTTTGAGTGAAGGATAATGTATGAACGAATGTTCTGAATATTTTTGTTCTAAAAATTTAATAATAAAGCGTTTGGGTGTTATGTCAGCTCTACAAATTGTCAACAACACCAGACACGCTTTACTGACTGTCATGATGACGTCATATGTAAACACTGGCTTAGTAGGTGATCCCTCCCTCATTGTCATTTGACGTCATCGATTACTTGTGTCGTGTTTGCTGTTCCTTGTCCCTTTTGTGTCTCTCGCTATGTATGTCTTCTCTGTGTTTTCACCTGATGTGTTTCGGTGTTTTGCTGTTGGTGCTGCAACCGGGTCTTTCCCATCTAATGAGTATAGATTCAAATGTTTCTTGCAGAGGGAAGGATGGATACAAATAAAAGCACAAACATTAAGTACACCAAACATTGTTGATTTTGCACTTGATAAAGGCCAATTTTTACTTAAATGTTTGGGTTTTTATTTGGTTGATACATGTAAGATTTCTTGGTATGTCAAAAACAATTCAAAACAACAGCCGTCTTCAAAAGAGAATACACAGATTTTTTTCTTTTGCATATAAATACACACATACACGTATCTTCAAATGAGAATACACTGTGTACCAAGCTAAACGCTTGAAAATAGCTAATAACTGAATTATTTCTGTATAAATTAATGGAGCTGATTATGTTTTGTATGAAAGTAAATAGTTTCCTCCAAGGATCCATGATGCCATGCTGTTTGATTCATTCCCCAACATCCTATTTTTACATTACTTGCTTTTATTGAAAAATGTTTTCGGATTGCTTTATATGAAATTTATTCTATAGTAGACAGATTTAAATGGAAGTTAGATTTATGTTATAACTGACACCGCCGTTTTTATTACACCCTCTCCGTATACGATACGCAGTGTTCGACTCTTAAACCGTAAACTTAAGAAATATGTTAAGTCATGGTTTAAAATCTAAAATTTTAGCTGACATCTGACATAGTATAGAGAAGATCCCTACATTAAGCATACTTGGTCGTGCGAAGAAACAAACATAACGACGCGGGAATGTCATTATGCACAAAGAATAAATACAAAATACCATTTAACTTCAATGAAAATGAAAGTCTCATTTCACACGATGAAAAGTTCATTTTTACCAATTCAGTCATCCGTAAATAAGCCCGTATTTTTACCGGAACGACAGAAAACCTGCGCGTCGCCGCCGTCGCATTAAATAACCATAAGATTAAAACTGAGTGTCGGGAGTTTTCAATGCAGCCAAATGGAGCACGAAGGATGATTCAATAATTCTGAAGAGACATCACTTTTTATAGACTTCCCTTTCGACGTTTTCCCCATTTGTCAAGTGTAATACTTGAATCAACATTGTATGAATACAGCCTTAACAATGCCTGCTTAAAATTACAGACAGCTACCTTAAACGAAGAGGAACCAAAGAATTCTTTTTTTTTTTTGTAAAGTCGGGTACAAGGCAAGGCCGCTGTATCACCTATACAGGACTTGTCTTGACGTTCTTAATTATAAATTAAAATGTTTCTTGAGAAATAAGATTTTTTAAATGTACTTTTGGTGAAAAATGCTCTTTTTAAAGATTAGAACGCTTCCCAAGTTTTCCATCACGAGAAGAGAGGAAAGAACACCAGCAAGATGTATTTGCGCCATGTGACTTTGCTGCAGCTCAAAAGACACAAACAGCAAAGAATGCTTTATTTTATGAACATGCTGTTCCATGCAGGCAATACTATGTTTAACGTCTTCAAATTCATTAGCATCATTTAAGAGCAGTTAGATTTACAGCATGGACCAGTCATGCACGTTTCGGGTATTGAACCCTCGTCAGTGATTCTCAATCCAAACAATGAAATATGGCCAAAATTTGAAAATTATGTCCTAAGCATACCGAAAGACGTAGCAAGATGGCTGGGATATGATGCTACAAGACCCAGATTTCAGAAATTTTCGAATGCGTTTGACGAAACGACCAACCGAAATTAATCGAACTTGGCTACATGTGCAATACCTATATATCATAAACGAAATTAACAAAAAGTTTTGTAAACACTTCCATTAAGTTCAAGAAAAGAGCAGTCGTCAGTGAAACTTGAATGATCACAGAAAACCAAGGATGAGTAGAAAGATGCAATGACACTAATTTGGATATCCACATCTTATTAAGTTAGAAAGGCAAGTGAAAATGTCGAGCAAGAAGATCTTTAAAGGCAAGTATTGCATGTTTTGTCGATACGACCATTGGTCACACACGTCTTTAACGTTGCCTGTCGGCCATCATTTACTCTGATTTTCTATGGTGTCTGATATGCTTTTGTATCTTGGTGTCACCTCTGCATTCAGGTTCTTTTGACCTTATTTTCCTTTTATGTTCCTTATTTGATTTTCTTCAGCATTGCGGTAACATTTCCTTCTTAATACCATCATCCTCACTGAATGATGGAGGAAGAAACCGGAAATCAGTGAATGAACCCGAAATCGGGGCTCAACACCATAAACTAAGAATTGACTTAAGTCAAATTCTCCAAATACGATATATAGCAAATCAATGAAAAATTGAAATATTGAGTTCATCCATTTATTCTACACTGAAAATAGACAAATTCTGGGAATAATTTCAAGTCATCACTTATATTATAATGAAACAAAAAAATTTTGAAAATTAGACTTAAGTCAATTCTTATAGTTTATGGTGCTTGGTCCGGATTCCAAAAATCACAAACAAACGACTTACAGATTCTTGAAAAAATATATATCAGGACTTTCTCACGAGAAAAATAAAAATAGGACAAACAGACGGAGACAATAACACAGTTCATAGAAACACGAAAGACAAACAGACGGAGACAATAACACAGTTCATAGAAACGCAAAGGACAAACAGACGGGGACAATAACACAGTTCATAAAAACACGAACGACAAACAGACGGAGACAATAACACAGTATCATAGAAACACGAAAGACAAACAGACGGAGACAATAACACAGTTCATAGAAACACGAAAGACAAACAGACGGAGACAATAACACAGTTCATAGAAACACGACATACAAACAGACGGAGACAATAACACAGTATCATAGAAACACAAAGGACAAACAGACGGAGACAATAACACAGTTCATAGAAACACAAAGGACAAACAGACGGAGACAATAACACAGTTCATAGAAACACAAAGGACAAACAGACGGAGACAATAACACAGTTCATAGAAACACAAAGGACAAACAGACGGAGACAATAACACAGTTCATAGAAACACGAAAGACAAACAGACGGAGACAATAACACAGTTCATAGAAACACGAAAGACAAACAGACGGAGACAATAACACAGTTCATAGAAACACGAAAGACAAACAGACGGAGACAATAACACAGTTCATAGAAACACGAAAGACAAACAGACGGAGACAATAACACAGTTCATAGAAACACGAAGGACAAACAGACGGAGACAATAACACAGTTCATAGAAACACGACATACAAACAGACGGAGACAATAACACAGTTCATAGAAACACGAAAGACAAACAGACGGAGACAATAACACAGCAGCATAGAAACACGACATACAAACAGACGGAGACAATAACACAGTTCATAGAAACACGAAGGAAAAACAGACCGAGACAATAACACAGTTCATAGAAACACGAAAGACAAACAGACGGAGACAATAACACAGCAGCATAGAAACACGACATACAAACAGACGGAGATAATAACACAGTTCATAGAAACACGAAGGAAAAACAGACCGAGACAATAACACAGTTCATAGAAAAACATGAAAGCTGCCCCAACTATTCCAATTTATTTCATGACTGGTACGAAAATTAACTTTGATTGGAAAGATGTGAAACCAAGAAAGACAAACCAAAACCAAACTACAAAATCTTCAAAGAAAGCAAAAAGATATAAAAGCAAACAACAAGAAACATCTTAACACTGAAAACGTATAGAAAACGTTGAATGGAAACTAAAAAGAAGGACCTGATCCTTTCTTTGAGTTACTTGAGATACATATTATGACTTTGTTCCAAAAAAGTGTCATTGGTGACCACTGTTATTCCAGCAAAGTGATGCTGGTTGAGCCATATCTGAACTTACATTGCTGTATATACAAAATACACAACAAGAAGGCGAATATATGATAGATACATGCGAGTCAAAAATTACACGTCTTCAAATTCATTGCATCATTTAAGAACAGATAAATTTGCAGCATGGATCAGGCATTTACGTTTCGGGTACTTTATATTTCGTCAATGATCCTCAATCTAAATGATGAAATATGGCCAAAGACTGTGACAGTTATGTCAAAAAATACCGAAAGACGTAGTAGGATGGGTGGGATATGATGTAACCAACCAAATTTCGAAAAAAATGTTCTGAACAGAAATTTTCGAATGCGTTTGAAGAAACGATCAACATAAAAGGTAATGTAACACTTCGATCTCGACTAGTATTTTTCCTTAATCTCTTTCGATGCTTTGTACTTCGGTTCTAAAGGAGAAGTTTGTTGGGGGATGAAAAATATAATTTATGTGTAAATATATGTATAATTATTATTATATTAAGTGACTCACTTAGAGTTATTGACATCAACCCAAAGATAGGAAAACATGACGTAAACTGAGGGGGCTGCAGAAAAAGTGAATTAAAGTCTTAATTTTATTGTCGTGCACCAAAAGTTTCAAAACATTCTCATATGACTAAAACAAGCATCCACCCTATAGAATTATATAGATTTCGAGATGAAAGGAAAATGAAAAATGCCTCAACTATTCCAATACAATATTTGCCTCAGCTGTCTCGACAAAATAAAAAAGTTCTTGATTACCCATCTATCCCTTTGAAATTTGTGAAAACATTTCATTACACTAAAAGATTAAAGGAATTTAAAGAAATGTAACATTTCTGGGGCTATAAACAGTTAAGTTAAATGTTTCACTATATCAGTAAAATACGATGATCAAATGTATCCTTCGATAAGATCAGCAACTGCAGGGAGTGATATGGATCAGGCAATAGGACCACAGCTGTACCGCGTATTAATATTAGAAGCTAAGAAAATGTCGATCTATCCTCGCCTTCCTTGCACTATAGGGATCAAACCTCACTGGCGGATCCAGGAGGTGGAGGGAGGATTCAAGGTGTTGTAACAATCCTTTCCCCTTTCTTGTCAGGCAATTTACCAATAAAATATATTCAAGAAATTTTAAGAAGTTTCTTGACCAAAAAGCAACCATACAAGGTTAGACGTGCCCCTTTTCCAAATTCTGGTTCCGCGGATGAAACTTCTTTGTGAACTGATGGCGGTTGTCAACCTCTTGCACACAAGGCACCTACAATCAAAAATAAAAGATCACTCAAACAGTGCAATGATTTATTCATGTCTACAAGTCTTTTTTTATTTTATTTTAGTCCTAATTCTTCTTCACTTTATTTTTAAATAATTCATTCAATTGTTACAGATTTCATGCCGTTGGTGTAACGATTATTATTGTTCCTTTTATTGATATCTCAATTGCTGTTATATATTTTGTGATGACTTTTGTTATGATATTGTTGTTAACATTTTGTTGCAGTTGATATAATTGTTGTTCTTTTGAATGAAATAATATGTTTCGATGTTTTTGGAATTGGCATTGCTGTTCGTTTGAATATTTTATATACAGTTTTTACATATGATAAATGGGAATGAACACAGCTAACATGTACAATATGAAATGACAAATATGGATAATGACCATATCCCTGTCTACAGTACAAAATCGATAATTCAGAAAATCAGAAACCGAAGGCATACAAAATCAGGACAAAACAGGAACCAAAGCAAACAAAAACAAAAACCTCCTCCATATGAAAAGCACATTCTGTATTACTGTTTCCTGTTGTTGCAGTTGATGTTTTCTCATTTTAATATTATGAAATTGACATCGGCTTAAAAGAATTTATTTGCTTGCATCATATTTTCGAAACAGAAAATGAAGATTTTATCATTCCATTTTATAATATCATAACTGATAGGTACTTCTTTAATGTTAATTTCCATTGGAATCACTTTGAGAATTTAAATATACTTGACCTTTGTTTTCCTTTTTGTTCATCTTTTGACAGAAATTAATCTTCCTCTGACTTACCTTGGCCTCTCGATGATAATTATACATTTCATAGACTTCAAAATTGTAAATTGTTTGAAAGAGTCAATGGGCATATATGTTACACGTCTTCAAATTCATAGCATCATTTAAGAACAGGTAAATTTGCAGCATGGACCAGATATGCATGATTCGGGTACTTAACCCTCGTCAGTGATACTCAATCAAAACAATGAAATATGACCAAATACTATATGAAAATTATGTCTAAAAATACTGAATGGCTAGCATGATGGTTGGGATATGATGCTACAGGACACACTTCTCAGAAATTACGTGATTTTTTTGTGAACAGTAATTTTCGAATGTGTCTGAAGATACAATCAACCGAAGTTGATCGAACTTGGCTATATATGCCCTCGGGGACTCCTGGTCCACCAGCAGTGACACTCACCAATGAGTTAAAGAAGATCACCAAGTGGTACAAATGTAACGTCTTCAAATTCATAGCACCATTTTAAAAGAACAGGTAAATTGCAGCATGGACCAGACATAACCAGCAAAATGCAATTGTCAATATTGAAATATATCTTCTATTATAAATTTTCAGTGCACCATATGCGCATTTCAACAAGTTATGTCTCATCAGTGATGCTCGTGGCCGAAAATCATATGAAATTTTGAAGAAGAAATCTTGACATAAATTTTTGCCAATGAACAAAACAAGTAAAACATTTTACAAACAGCAACAGTGTATCCCCAAATGAAATGAGATCAGGTACAAAAGGAGAACAAGCATCCACTGTTACCAGCAACGCCCGTCACTTTAGTGGTGCATAAATGTCAAAGCGGCGAGTGAGAGTATCGATGTTTTTTGAATGGTTCTGATATTAAATTCCGTTCAACATTGTGAACAAAAAATGTTGTAACGATAAATACATGTACAGTTTCTACTACATCACAAAAACTCTGCAGTGAAAAAAGTCAGTTGTTCACAAATATACCTATGGTGGGGTAGTTACGCTTATGTTTTGTTTGCATTAATGGTTTTCCCATTTTCTAATTTTGGGAATATACAATGAATGAAATGTAATACTGAGTAGTTGAACCTTTAGAAATTAAGTTATTAGCAAAATAGATAAGATTCTCCGTTATTTTCAGCTACATGTACTAGTATATGATCATTATTATTTATCTCTAGACTCACGTCACTGTCTGTTTTACTCAAATTCTTGGATGGAGTAAACACAAATAAAATGATTACATTCGTGCATGTTCTCTCATGCTGACATAAGGTCCTCTCATCTAAGAAAACATCTTACTAAGGTTATACGCTTGGAACAATTGTTAATCATTACAGAAATTCATAAAAAAGGAAACCGCAGTGCAAGAAATGTGTTCGAAAAAGATATAGAATTTCATATCTTATTTATAATTTCTACCACAGTTGTGCAGAAGCAATTTTCTTAAACGTCGAAGCAGGTGAAAAACACTGATTCTGTCAAAACGTCTGTGTTTAGGAACTAGCGAGAAGATTTTATCATCTTATCTGATTCTGTTCATCGCGATTCCTCCGCACTTCCGCTGTTGAGCATGCTGGGATCTTGCGGAGCGACACAGTGGTACTTAGGCCCGAAAGAAAATCTTTCACGTTTGAGCTCTACAATTAAGCTATTTTGTACAAACATTTGTAAAACAAATCGGAATTCCGATAAAATGTTAGAATAAAGCATTAGAGCTTGATCTCTACGCTATCCGAGGAGAACATTTTTGAATGGATAAAAGAAAAGATTTAGAGAAGTAAAACCGAGGTCATTTACGGATAAAAACCTATTGTAAAGATATATTCTTTTCTGTCAAACATTTTTATTACGTTCGTTTCCGTGGACAGCGTAAAACTATTCACCGCACGCGAAGAAAATGTTACTTTAACTATTGTTCAGCATTTGAAATGTGTAAGATAGATAAATATTGATGGTTTATGGAAGAAATTACTATTACCCAAGATGGATTGTGTCGTTCATGCATCAGTGACTCTATGCATATATGATTTGCAGTCATCAATGGACTTTCCATAGCTTATGGAGCGTAACAGATTGAAAATTTGAGGCCAAAAGGGGAACTGATGAAATGAAACTTGTAAATCTACAAAAGCAGAAAGTTTCAATGATAAAATCTTCTGAATATACAGAAGCCTTGTGCAATAGTTGATTTTCTAAATGAAAGCGCCTGGATTGCTTCTTACACATTTAATCAGACATGATGCTCAAAATTAATGAAATAAACATCATCTGAATCGATCAGGCGTCGGTAGCAACCCTCGAGCGGGCCCCGCAGTTTCCGTGTTTGAATGGGCAATTCATTTAGGCTTCAATTAAAGATTAATGTGCTTTCGCTGTTAAAGGTAACGAAGGCGAAGAATCGTTTTCACCTTGTGTCAAAAATCATTCACGGATTTATAAACATATATTGAAAACATATTCTGTAATTCATCATACTTGGATATTTTAATATGAGTCGCGTTGTTCGCCTGCGTCTTGGAGTCTAGCGAGGGGATTAAGCTCGGCACTCTTAATGCATACAAATGGTTCGAATACCCAAAGTCCTATTTGCTTTTGAAAAGGATACCAGAAGTGACAGACACCGTTTTAATCATTCGGATAAAAATATGCTTCGGATAGATAATTATGTATAGAAAGGGGCTGCAACTGTTTTTCATTTCAACTGACAGGGTTTGTTGACGAATAATTCGTAAATCGTAGCGTAAAACTACGATCACCAGCCATCTTGAAAAAGAAATTCTTTCATTCAATTTTCCATAGCAAACGAGTCAGTATTTATACAATGCAAACAATGAGCAGAAAAGAGAGAGGAAAAAGATGAACTCTTCAATAGGAAGGATTATTGCTTCGATACAGTCGCCGGTCTTTAAAATTCCTTTTTGTTGAATCGAACACTCTAATTATTAATTATATCCCGGGGCAACCACTTCTTATACAGACACACGATGCTACGAAAGCTCCTTCATTTTATCTTAAGTATCTTGACAATCTCTCGGCTTGAGCTCAGGAGGTTTTTCAAGAAAAAGCAATGTAAATAGTCACTTGAAGAGCTTTTGGCTTTTCCTGCATGGTGAACTTACTATTGTTAGAAGGATTAAATGATTCATTAAACCCGTATGTGACAATCGAACACGCTTCTTTTCCGAGACAAGCCTTTTGGCCGTGACGTGAAGAGGTTAAAAACCCTTGAGGGTTTATGTTTTTCTGTGCACTTTATAATTGAACATCGCATTGCTCAATCTGCCAGAGAAATGTTGCAAATCCTCTTTTGTATACGAAAAAGTTACAAAAAATTCAATTATTTTTTAAGAACTTGAATTTGTTATTTTTGAATTCTCGATTGCACTGCTACGTAAGAAATGGATAAGCTTGCGTTTATATAAAATGCTTCATTATTTCAGTGACATTAAAATCAAGACATGAAATATCATTGCGGGAGAACTTCGTTTGAAGAAATCGATTGCTTATTAAAATTTTGAAGTTTTCTACACAAATACAGTCGATTATGATAGAGTTATAGATTTGAATAAGAATATGAATTTATAAAAAGAAGAAAAAATATTGCACTCTCAATACAATCTGATGGTCGAAAGATTAACCTAATTTATTTATAATACCTATGTAGTACATGCTGAAAATTTATAAGCATGCAAAAGTTGGTCGGGTTGCAATGCATGGTTTATGAATGTGAGTAGATGAATCTTTGGGAGTAAAAGAATCTATGACGAATCAATGCTGATGGACCAGGAGTCTCCGAGGGCACATGTAGCCAAGTTCGATCAATTTCAGTTGGTCGATTCTTCAAACGCCTTCGAAAATTTATGTTTACACAATTTTGTCAAATTCCTGAAACCTCGGTCCTATACATGTAGCATCATATCCCAGCCATTTTGCTTCGTCTTTCGGTATATTTTGGACATAATTTTCACAGATTTTGACCATATTTCATTGTTTAGATTGAGGATCACTGACGAGGGTTAAATACCCGAAACGTGCATGTCCGGTCCATGTTGCAAATTAATCTGCTTTTAAATGGTGCTTATGAATTTGAAGATGTTTAAAATTATCCATTTCATTTTCCCTGGGTTCTATTCTGCTATTTAGAAGATCGTACAATAACTATACGTAACCATTTGATGTTATGTCGACATCGTTACGTCACCATGCGCCGAGGCAGACTCTAAGTGGTAATGTTGTTTGGATAAATTCTGAAAAAAAGGAGTTTTTTGGCGATCCTCTAGAAAAGCTTATTATTTATGCAAGGGTTTTTGAAAATTCCATTCTCCTCTTTCTATAACATTTTGAATTATATACATGTTTTACTGCACCATATGCATACTTTAACAATGTCTCGTCGGTGATGCTCGAGAATTCCAAATAATGACTACTTTGTCAAGACAATTTTTGATGTACATGCTGATGTGATGCTAGTAAACAATCAGCTACTCATCTTTATCACTACAAACAATTTGAGATGTAACATCGACCAGCACTAGACTTAATAAATATATTTGTAAAATCTTCATCACTAAATGGCATTCTAAACTTAATGAGGTTTCTCTCTGAAAGCCTAACTCTGTCCTTGGCTGGTTTTTTGAAATAATTATTGGTCATATTTAGAACTACGCTGTTCCTTTATTCATTGCTTGAATTGCCTCTATTTCGGCCTGGAGCATCACTCATGATATTTTACTTCTTGAAATGCGCATTTGGTTCACTGAAGTTTTACAATAGAACATATATTTTAATATTGATAAAGCAATCTTTATCGTCCAGAATCCGTACTGTGTTTAAATCATACGTGGATGTTTTGTGATTTGGTTGTTCAAAATTAATTTACGACAAATAACAACATAATGATGAAGGGAAACGGAAAAAAAACAGAATTTATAACATCCTTGGTACACTTTAGGAATTTTTATGTTCAGTAGGGGTTTATCTAAAATTATTTCTCTCTTTTTTCATCTCGTTAGTAAACTAGTCTATTATTCATTTCCTTTTTTTCTTTTTAAGAATAATGGAAGTGTTCCAACTCTTTACCTTCTTGAAGAAAATTTCAAATCACTTTCACTGCACCAGACACGTGTTTCGGTTAGTAAATCCTCATCAGTGATTTTCAGACACAGCCAAATGCATTTCGGTGGCGCCCTCTATAGTTTTATTTTTTGAATTATAAATATGTGCTAAGTGCGCGGTTCCAAGTTTCCTGTAGGGTTGATTCAGTAGCATATAAGTGTATAGTTAAATAAAATCTATACCCAAAATAGCATAGGATGGAAGGTGCAAGGATCTTAATCTCCTTTGATTTTAATGATATTTTTTTATGAAATGACAAGTTTCCGAAATAGCGTGGGTCATTTTATGAATGAAATATTGAAGTAAATATTCTATTGTAATATTTTCAGTACGACGTAAGAGCATTTCAGCAAATAATGTCAAAAGCGTATCATCAGTGATGCTCGAACCCAGAGCTAGACTAGCTAAGGACGGAGGTTTGCTGTGAGGGAGATACTGCTTTGCTTAAGAATAATTTACCCAAGTTTTTATTTTTGGTACAACGCCCTTGCAAACAAATATTTTTCCCTAGTTGATTCGTAAAATTTTATTTGAAATGCATAATTCATCAAATGTATTACTGTTTCTTATTTCAAATAATCATTGCGAAATTTGATTATTTTTATTTAATTCTTTAGTAAACTAGTCTATTTTTCTTTCATCGTCTTCTTTGATAATTCTCATATTTTTAATTTTCTTTTCATATTGAATCTAAAGTATAGACGTGATACTTATTATTGTACTTAAATTTGCAATCATATATTCTTTATTCTTAAAAATCCGCCTCATTGTGAATATACTTGATATTCTTTTTTGTTGGAATGAAAATCCTCATTGATAAATATCGCACGGAAAATTGTAATAAGGGGTGATAAATGGAACTTCACAGGAATCAGTTAAGTTCATATAAGCCAAAAAGATTTTAATAATTGGCAAAAAGAATCCATGCAATCGAAAAATTTCCCGTTAATTGATGATAATTCTAAACTAATGAATCAAAAACAGGGATAATGAAGCACATGTTTTTGAATAGAAATATATAATTATTTAGAGGAGTCAATGCTCTAAGAATTTTTAATTAAAACTGCAACAAGAAAAATGACGCGTTATCTCGTAGTGCCTACAATAGAATAGGACAAAACAAGGACAGATATGGAATTATGATAATTTATAAGCGCATGAGACTAAATGATAATTTAACTACATGTATATATGTCTACTTTGTTTGTTTGTTTGGTTTTTTTCTTTTGTTTTGTTTTGTTTTGGTTGTTTTGTTTGTTTTGTTTTGTTTCTTTGATTGGGGTGTTGCGTATCCCTATGACCTATTATCAATTTTGAATATGTCTTACTGTAACGATTTAGTGCACCATAAGCGCATTTTAACAAGTAATGTCTTATCAGTAATGCTCGAGGCCGACAGAGGGGAAATCCAAATCTTATAGATATGAAAAAGCGAAATTCTAAATATTAGATAAAAGTTTTGCCAAAGAACAAGGTTAGGACAGAGCTATATCTACCTTCCGGGAGATACCAATTTTAGTTCTAGGATAATTTATCAAATTTTGTAACAGAGAATTTACAGATATATTTCAAGTCTAGTGCCGAACACTGTAAATGACAAATATGGGAAACAAGAGGCCCAAGTGGGCCTATATCGCTCCCCTGAGAACCATGTCACTTTTGCTGAATGACTGAATACATGCACATTGTAATGGTGATTGTTAGTGTGGTCCATCCTTAAAGTCATGTAAAAAAAATCCAAAAAAATATTTTGGCACAGAATCTATATGAAAGCATTATATTAATGGCATCAAGTGTGATTAATATAACAGCAAATTAGGTCTCAAAGACATGCTTTCAATGTGTTAGTTCAGGAAATAGTATGAAAATGTCCATTTCTGACAAAGTCCGAAAAGACATAAAAAATTTGACTTCAGAGTGGAACTAAAAACAGGAATACTTCTTAAGAGATCCCTCTAGATCATTCTGATGCCTTCGGTTTGTTGATATATGCTTGGACTCTGAAGAAGTAGTTTGTCAAAGAACCCTGTGACCTACTTTGCCCCGGGTGGCGACACTTGTTGACGGATCTTGATGAAAAACAACATTACTTGTAGGGAACCATTAGCATATCACACCTACCAAGTTTCTTTAAAATGCCCCAGCGGTTCTGAAGAAGAAGTTGAAAATACCCTCCTCCACCTCTTCCAATTCAATAAGAAAACAAGCAGATTCAGAGAATCGTGGTCCCCCGCTTGGGGTGTTTGACTCAGAAAAATCTGAGTCCTTTATGTAGGTCAAATATCTAGGTCACGGTCACGAGGTCAAAAAATTTTGTGTCAGTGTAAAGGTCTTGTCACAAGGAACTCACATGTGAAATATGAGAACGGTATCTCTTCTGGTTAAAAAGTTATAGCCAAGGTTAAAGATTTTGTGACACAGACAGACGGACGGACGGACGGACAGATGAATGAGATTTAATGTCCCCCGCTTTAGAGTACTGCAAACGGTACAAAATATGCCTGTCATGAAAAATTTGTGAAGGTTATTTTATTACATTACTTGACCAGAAAGAACAACTTGCATATTTGATCTGCAACTGAGGAAAACAAAGTGATGTACCAAATGAAATGACAAGATTAGAACTTGGTATGAAGTTTATAAAAATAAAGTCACAAAAAATAACAACACTTCTTAAGACAGCTCTCTAGATAATTCAGATGCTTTCGGTTTGTCGATACATGCTTCGGTTCTGAAGAAGAAGTTTGTCAAAGGAGGGTACCCTCTGGGACCTACTTTTGCCTCTGGTGGCGCCACCTATTGAGAGATCTGGACGAAAAACAACAACACTTGTAGGGGACCATTAGTACTTCATACCTTCCAAGTTTCATGAAAATCTGCCAAGCGGTACTGGAAAAGAAGCAGAAAATGTATCAAGATCACCCCCCCCCCCTCCCTTTTTACATAAGAAAATAATTTATAAAAATTCATAAAAATAAAATTTGAGCATAAAATACATATCAAAACATTAAGTAACTGAAAAAGATAAAAATGCATTAAATGAGTGCATAAAATCATACATTTATGGAGTAACTGAAAGAAATAGTGCAAAAATGAGCATTTCTGACGAAGTCCGAAAAGACATCAAAAACGCGTCAAAAATTTGACTTCGGAGTGGAACCAAAAATAACAACACTTCTTAAGACATCTCTCTAGATCATTCAGATGCTTTCGGTTTGTCGATACATGCTTCTGTTCTGAAGAAGAAGTTTGTCAAAGGAGGGTACCCTCTGGGACCTACTTTTGCCTCTGGTGGTGCCACCTGTTGAGGGATCAGGACGAAAAACAACAACACTTGTAGGGGACCATTAGTACTTCATAACTACCAAGTTTCATCAAAATCTGTTCAGCCGTTCTGGAGAAGAAGTCGAAAATGTGAAAAGTTTACGACGGACGACGCCGGACGACGGACGGACGGACGCCGGACGGTGCGCTATGACAATAGCTCACTTGAGCTTCGCTCAGGTGAGCTAAAAACCATATCCCTATCAAGAAGTACAAAATCGTTAAAAAAAATCATCAAACCAAGGACACACAAAACCAGAACTAAGGCAAAGGAACAGAAATAAACTTGGGGAACGATATCCTCGGGTACTAACAGTCCACCAACAGAGATACCAACCTAGGGGTCGAAATGGTCAATATTGAAATATATGTTCCATTGTAACAAGTAATGTGTCATCATAGAGGATATTTGTTTATTGAATTTCTTTTGACTTATATCCATTAATGTTTGTTGCTTTACTGTGGATGTGTTTCGCTGGGTCAGGTCAAAGTAGTCTTATTGGAAATTTTCCATATATATACCCTAATCATTTTGAAGCAATAAAGTTTGTTGCTTTTAAAATTCATACTTATATAATTTCGTTATAATTTGAAATGGAGTAATTATAATCATTCCAATCCATCTTTCTAAAGCTGTAATTTTACATAAATAATAAAAATTGAAAATATTATGATAATCGCATCACTGATGAGTTATCATCTGGTGAAATGCTCATGCGGCGCACTGAGAATATGATCAAAGAATATATATTTGATATTGATAATTCTAACCACTACACAGTAGGTTATATCTCTGTGGACTGTTAGTATATAACAATAAAGTTTGCATAGTTTCACGGTGTTTCTTCAATAAATTGATATATATTTCTTAATCATCCTCCCCGTAATGAACATTAAAATGAAGAGGTATCTCTCTAACCTTAGCTGTCTGTTTGGCATTTATTTAAGGTCATGTTTATAATTTTGTTCTCAATGTATTCACTGTTTGGGTTTCCTCTTTATTTCGGCCTCGATCATCACTGATGATACACTATTTGCTCACTAGTGCATATGGTGCAATCAAATTATTACCCTAGAATATATATTTCGATTGTGATTGTAATAATGTGTCGGATTTTGGAGGGGCATAATTATTTAGAATATGATTTATTCAACACATGAAAAGAAAAGCACATAATCGAACAAAAGGATGATACCACCAGTATATATTTCAACTCGTCCTTTTTCTTTTTAGCGCTTCGTTTTTCTTTTGCTTTGAAAGGATTTATTTCAAATTATGTTATTTCGCGAAAATGTCTGGTGATACGGTATTTTCTGTTTGTCTTTGTACTTGCGTAAAATCCGCAAGAATACGCTTCTTCGGTCCATTTATTACAATTGTGGAAATTCAAAAAAAAAAATTATGACCAAAAATGTATTTTACTGGAGAATGACGAAATTGATCATGCGAATCAAATCCTTATTACTATTTTTTGATATGCAATCACATCATCTTTTCCAATATAAGACATGCAGATGTACATTCATTTATATTATCTATTTCCTCAAGATGAATTGCATCAAAAATGATTTAATCAATACACCAGCCATAGTGAGAATCCTAAAAAAGATATGTATGGTTTCTATTTGCGCTAGTTGTGTTTGCTTTGATTTTTCAATCCTTTTTCTTTCTATGATTTCTTTTTCTTTTCCCATAGTAATATCAATCTTTGTGATTTCTTTCAAAGTCATATTACGTCTTCAAATTCAAAGCATCATTTAAGAACAGATAAATTTACAGCATGGACCAGACATGTACGTTTCGGATACATAATCCTCGTCAGCGATCCTCGATCTTAACAATGCAATATGGTCAAAGACTGTGAAAGTTATGTCCAAAAATACCGAATTGCGTAGCAGTCCGGGTGGGATATGATGGTAAAGGACCCACTTATAAGAAATTTCAAGAAAATTTTGTGAACAGAATTTTTGAATGAGGTTGAAAAAACGATCAACACCTGTTTCCAAAGTGACTTTTAAAAAAGCACTATTATGGAATCTTACTAATTCTAAAAAGAACCTTTCTCTAAGCTCATTGAATACAAGGATGGTGATTAAAAACCTTACCAAAAGCGGTTGTAAGTTTTGTTTCAGATTTCGCCTACTTTTCATTAAAAAGAAAATAAGATCCTTTCCATCAAAATATGTTTCTTACAAAAATTTAAATGTATAAGGAATGCAATTCAGAATGTAACTTTCAGGGGTTTTTTTCTGCAAATAAAACAAAAAATCTAAGTAAGTTTAAAAACATAACAGAATAAATGTTTTGTTTAGACAAAAAGTGCAAGCATATTGCAAAGTTTGGTTTTCAAGGATTTAAGTGGGTTTTTATAAGAAGTTCTTTACATTAGATTTTCAATATTGAAATATATGTTCTATTATAATAATTTCAGTACACCAAATGCGCACCTCAACGAGTAATGTCAGTGATATTCGAGACCAAATTTGAGTAAATCCAAATAATGAACATATAAGGAGGGAAATTGTAAACATGACGTAAACTTTTTGCCATGCAAAGTATGTCTTTGATTCGGTAGAAAGAATATTGTATATCCTCTTCTTTGAAAGAAACTGGTAAGCCAAATATTTTTTCACCATTGACCTAAATGATAATTATACATTATCATAAAAATATCCAGCTTGGCGAAAATGATTATTCAATCCTAGTGTCTCTAGCTTATATTTTTCTTTATGTGGAAACTCGTTAGACTTTTTAGATTTTCAATATTTTAATTTTCTGGTTGATGGACTTTCACAAGATGTTACATATATTAAGTATCATCCATAAGCGGACAGCTGCACGAAAAATATAATCATTAAAACTGACACATTTATATTAAGGACAAACTATGGGAGGTCATATGTGAAATGGATTTGGTTTGAACAGTATTTCTAAAAAAATATTTATGGATTAAACTAAAAATATTTTTAACTACATGAGCAACTAAACATTCATATTTTATACAAAGCTTTATTTCCTTAAATATCAATATTACAGACAATCAACTTGACTTAAAACAACAGCTATAACAGGTCTAAATTGAATACACAGCTTTAGATTGTCCAAGAGAATTTATATAAATAGAACACCATATGTCCATTTCAACAAAAATATAATCATCAGTGATATATGAAGAGCGAAATTATCAATTTATGTCAAAAGAGAATATATCTGAACAAAATAAAGAGCTATCTGAGGACACTGTTATGCCATGAGGGAGATATTCCTTAGTATCATCATTCAGGAAATTTATCTTTCGTTACGTTGTTTAAAAGCATATGAGATCCCTCTTTCCATAATGATCCGTAATTTTCTGGATTGCGATAGAGTGACTGTCAACATCACAGAAAAAAACGAACATCAATGTGTACATCGAGACAATCAACGAATTTTGGTAAGTTTTCACGGAACTGTTGCGACAGGTGCCACATACAATCAGGAGACGCTGACTCTCCCCGGTCACATGGTCTCACTTCGGAACATTATTCCTGGGTTTGCAACTGTTCCAGTGGAAATTCTCATGATTTTGCATTACCTTCTCTACATTGAAACTAAAGAACCGATGGGTACTTCGTCGATGTTTATTTCAGCATAATTTATTAAAATTAGTTTGAAAATAATACTAGGTGAACGATATCCTTGGGAACAAACAGTCCAAAAGAGGTAAGCTTAGAAGCATTTCAACGAATCAAGTCTCATCAGGGATACTCTAGTTAAAACAAAGAAAATCCAAATGTGTAAATATTTGAAGAATTTGCAGCTAATAAGACAAAGCTATGATCATGTACCTTATAGTCTGAAAGTAAATTGCAGTCTCACAATGGTGATTTTTATGATTTCAGATGGGGAAATTTGATATTAAGAAAAGAATTTAGGAAATTAAGTATCTTTGGTGACTGGCAGTTCCAAAGCAGCAATACCAATCTAGTGGTATGCTTAAATGATTAACTTAAGAAAAACAAAAAAAAAAAAATAAAGGAACAGTAAAATCAGCAGCTTTAATATTTGAAAGAAAGTGAAGTATACTATACCATAAAACACAAAGGAAGATTTATAAATTGATAAGAAAACAATAAAAGGGAACCTTTGATTTTATTGCAGAATAGTTGAAAGTGAATATCAGAAGTTAGACAATTGCTGTGTGAGGGAGGTTAGAAAAATACTTAGTAGAAACTTGGTAGTATTATCATAATTTATTAAGGAAAACAAAGCTATGTATATCTTATTATTTTACTCAAGAATAAAAAGAAAACAATGAATGTAATATTTTTCAATTAACTTCCCTCACAACAATTAAGAATATACTGATAAATTTTGTTTAACTTCAAAACCTTTTTGAGCGCAAAGTAAATGGTTTCTTCAAATATACAGTTTTTAAATCTTCTAATAGATGTTCTATGACAGTAAATAATGTCTCATCAATTATGCTCGATGCCGAAACAGAGAAAATCACTTGTGAATCATCTTACAATTTTTGCGAATTTAGTTAAGACAATTGTCTTTTTTTTTTGCTCTATAAAGCCGCCTTCATAGTCAAACAAAAAAAAAAAGAATTTTGTATGTACAAATATTGTTATTATTTTTCATCCCGTGTTTATCTCAAAGGAAAGGACAATTTAACATTATCTTTGCTTCACTTTGATTTGCTAAATTTGCCAGACTTCTTCGCGTTTTTAAATGAATAAATCTAAACAATGTTCATGAGAGAACAAAATCCATCTTTTAATTTCACAAGACAAACCCCATGAATTTAAAAAAATAAAATAAAAATAGGAGCGAGTAAAAATTATTTGTTAAAAAAAAATGAGTTTTTGTACTAGATGATTTATAAACCGCCCACTTACATGGTATGTGAAATGATGAATATGGATCGTATACAAAATATTATGGCAGGGGTATTCTTAATGGAATGATGCATCGCTTTAGGATTGAAGTAACACATTTTGAGCGTTTTTAATGGCAGAACCTTAATATATGGTGCCGGCTTTGTCAGGTTTTATGAGATAAGAAAGGGGTAGACGAAAACCAGCCCTCCTCTTTTCACATTCTGAACGAGCAAAACTTAATGACGTATTTTTTTTCATAAAAATATACTAGAAAGTAATGGATTGGTTTGCACTTCATATTTGGTTTATTTAAAATATAATATATAATTCTATTCTAAATAAAATGATATGATATAGACAGTATCTATATACCGATTGGTTTTTATTTATTAATCTATCATTATTATTATCATATACTATATTTTTACACATAATAATGAAAAACAAATAGATTTCTGCACTTAATTAAAGTAATTTTGTAAATTTTGTATGCTAACTTCAATAAAGTATTCTGAAACTAAGGAACATCTCCCTCTTGGCATAGATCGGTCCATAACTGGCTTATTGGCATACATGCTGAACGTCTTCAAATTTAAAAGCATCTTTTAAGAACAGATAAATTTGCAGCATGGACGATGCAGACATGCACGTTTCTGGTACTTAACCCTCGTCAGTGATCCTCAATCTAAATAATGTAATATTGCCAAAGAGTGTGAAAATTATTTCCAAAAATGGATTTCCAAAAGGATGGATGGGATATGATTTTTGTTATACGGAAGTGTTCCAACTCTATTCCTTCTTGGGGAAAATTTCAAACCAATTTTTCTATACCAAACACGTGTTTCGAATATCAAATTCTCATCAGTGATGCTTCTATCGGAGCAGCCATAATTCATTTTAGTAGCATCCTCTTCTTTCATTTTTTTGAAATTAAAATTTAGGTCATGTTTAGAATTTCGCCCTTCATATATTCATAATTTGGATTTCCTTTTTTGATACATTGTTTGTTAAAATGCACATATGGTGCACTAAATTATAACAATAGAACATATTTTTCAATATGATAATTGCCTATTAAGAATTGTAGCTACAGGCATATGCTGACTAGAAATCAAAATCTAAAGGATATTAAGGTCGAAATGTTTATCTTTATCAACCATCTTAAATAAACGAGAGAAAAAACTTCCTCTTTTGATGAAGTTAAGATACTCGCTACGGATTTGAAAAATTAGCCACGGTGTCAAAATATCTCACTCTGAAAGAGGATCTGAGATACTAAATATGTTTGAACTCGTAGCTTACAAATGGTGATGACCCAGCGGAATACCTACCGGATGGTGGGGTTGCCGGTTGTCAGGATCCTAACTACAGTATGTATTTGAACAAGGAGCATTGTTAGAGGTTTATCGTGGGATTTAAACCGTCACAGGGGCTTTACCCAGGTGTTGACCACTGGTTAATAAGGTATATATGACAATCCAATCTTTGGAATCCCGACTGAGAGAGATAGCAAAATCATCAAAAGTCAAAACGGTCTTAAGCTTGTTGTTTGTGACAAACTCCTGAATTATATTGGCCTTGCAAATTGTTGGTATTTACCTTTGATGAATCAGACCCCCACTTTGTCCTCTTCAGAAAGGTTATATAAACTGTAAAATATATACATGATGTGGCAAATTTGTATAAATATTTGGGAGCTCATAGAAATATTAGGAATACAGTTTTTTATTCGAAGCATTTACTTACTTCGTTTATCTATAGTTTAGCTTTGAAAAAGTAGTGGTAAAAGATACATATCAGTCTGAGATAAATGAAATTTAGATAAGATTGGTTACTGATGCATTGATTATAATATTGTTACAATTGCAAATATGTTGACATACATTCAACTTTCAACGTCCCTTCTAATTAACCGTAAAGAGCGAAACGGAACTTTCAGAAAGTGTTCTCAACTTTCTCTTCTTGTGCTGTACTTTGTGCCTGAACTGTATTTGGAGAATGAGTCAAATATTTCTCTCATTCCATGTAATTTGTTAGTTTTAACTATGTGAAAAAATTATTTAATTGTATCTTCATTGCATCGTTGTAATTTTCTTTATTTACATATATATTTATGGCTAATTATATTAATAAATGTATCAAGAATTTTTACATGCTTAGCTAGACACTTTTTGTCTTACATTTAAGAGACATAGAATTTTGGATTTATCAACAGATCTAATAGCCTAACGCATTATTGCTTGAAAAGAAAGATACTTAACCTACTTACGCATGTTTATTTTCTAATACATTGTGCTTATTTTAGTCATTTTAAATTCTGTGATTTTCATTGATTGTGTGTGTGTGTGTGTGTTGTTTTTTTTTATTAAATTAAAGCGTGATTACTTTTTTGTACATTTGCAATGTTAAAAGTAGCGAGAATATTTGTCTTCCACAAAGACATATTCTGCTTACTCTAGTTATAGATATATAGTACCATTTTGTGACAGAAGTTACTCACGTGGTCACACGAATCGGACATCTTAGTCATAGAATTACTATTTGACAAGATAAAAATGGACAGATCATCGGATCTAGGCAAGGTGACACTTCTTTAATTAACTAGATTCAAATATTTGGAATCAATTCTTGATAAGCACACGTGTGATTCCGTTACCGCGCCAGGAATGTAGAGCTCGAAATTGTTTGTCTATTAGATTGATCTTTGTCACATTATCCGTCCAATAGAGGGCGTAATTAGTCCCTGAGAATGTCTTTAATTGACCGGTGATTTATTGAGAAACTCGTAAGCTACTGCATGTCCGAGCAAGGAGAAAAGCATCTTTCCTGCTTCATGCATTGAAGATTGACACCACCGGATTTTTTTTTTTCAAAACATCTGATATGATCAAGAATTGTGAAATACTATAGTTGAAAATGGAAAAAAACAATAAACAAAAATACATGTTTTGTCAATACAAGTATATATAGGATCTCAAATGAATTTTCATTTCATACGATGTATTATGAAACGAGTTGCGAGTTTTATATCCCCGAGCCTTGGCGAGGGGATATAAAACGCAAAACGAGTTTCATAATACATCGTATGAAATGAAAATTCATTTGAGATTCTTTTTATCACATGACATTGCCTAAAAATGTGTATTTCTAACGTGAAATCAACGTTTCCGAGAACTGCAGAGGCGAATCACGCCATGATCTAGAAGTCGTCTGCTACGCCATGAGAAGTAGTGTCCCCATCTTATAGATATTCTGTGCGTAAGAGAAAAGTATTTCAATTTGAATAGTATTTTAATGCAAGAATTAATTCAACAACAACAATTTTAATCATTGATATTGACTCCGGGTCTGAATTTAACAGTTGACCGATATTTGAAAGGTCACATTTGTTAAGGTTTATGTGATTAGGTTCCAAACTTGACCAATCGCATTCAAGCAGAGCGATATGTAACGTGTTATCATATCATATATTTATGAAATGGCTTTATGAAACTGCATAACGGGTGTATCATGTGATAAATGTTCTTATGACAAATAAATGGTATGTGTTCATTGGGGTTACGGATGCATGGTGCTGATACATACGTAGGAAATACTACACTCTAGGTTTACAAGAGTTTGATATTTAGGGTATTTATATGAATAATGACACCTGATCACCCATGTGACATTAGACAGGTATTGGAATCAAGCATGAGATGTTCAATGTACCCTTGAAATTTCTTCTCATATGCACTAAAGGAAATTTTCTGGTGATAAAAATTTTGTATCTCTTTGGCTTCACGAGCATTTGGTATGTCATACACAATAAGGAAAAGATATCCAACAAGACCGCAGCCAAAATTGCAATAAAGGGCAAAATAGCCGCAAACTCTAACCACTCATGCAAAGACCATGGGGCACTCCAAGAAGAGAATCAAACACGCACAATCCATCCATCCATCCATCCATCAATCAATTTATCAAATTCTTTATTTTATACACCACGAAAGACGACAGACAACAACGGTAGGTATGACAATTGATGATGCATCCATGACCGCTATTGTTTCCATATGTGCTTTTGCAATAGATGGTAGTCTCCTTTCTTTGACCAAAATAATATCGTAATATTTTGTATTTATATTACATATTAAGACAATCACCGAATTTGACAAGTTTTCATGGAACTGTTGGGACGGTTGTTGCATGCCAACAGGAGACGCTGACTCTCCCCGGGCACCTGGTCTCAATTCGGAATGCTGTTTATTCCGGGGTTCGCAACTATTCCAATGGATATTCTATAACGAAGATTTTGCCTTACCTTCTCGACTTTGACACTGAATAAATAATTGGTACTTGTTCAATGTTTATTATAAGACTATAAGAAAAAATACTTTACCCATACATCGTAATAACGTCACAGAAAAGACTATAGCGAAACATATGTAATAAGGGAATGTTTTGATAACTATATTTTTTCCAATAAAACCGCTGTTTTCAATACTGCATTATGCTTTATCTGAAAATAAGATTCATCTTGAAGGAAAAGCGCATTTAGGCGATCTTCCAATTAGAAAGTACTTGCACTCGATTTAAATGAACATACATTTTATTTTCAGACAAATCTTGATTCTAACTTCCCTCACCTGTTCAAAGCGAGGCTGTGTGTGCCACAACTGGCTGATCGGGCCTCCGATCGTCCAAGTGCTATATCGACATTCAAATAAAATTAAGCATTTTATAGACTTCCTCTTCATCATAGGCGGATCCAGAAAGATAAGTAGGGGTTGCCGGTTGCAAATGGGGAGGGGGAAGATTTGGTATTGGCCAATGAATTCAGTAAATATATGGAATCAGCAACTGATATAGAAATTCGATGGATCTTAGCGGTGGGAGTAGAGTCCCTGTTGCCCCTCCTGTAGATCCGCGCATTTTCAATATTTTATTTTCGAAGTTAAGATCCTTGATGTTTGAGGTAGTTAGTCCGTTATCTTTTTTTGATAATCTATAAAGATAAAACATTTGAAGGTGTTAATGACGCTGGTATCTCACGCGCACGTGCGCGCACGCGATTGTCTATCGGAAAACAGTTGTTAAGAACCTGTTTGATTTCAAATCATCCGTTCCTTTGGGGGCAGAAATACACCCTATCTTTGATATCATTATTTGAATTTGTTATCTTTTCTTGTATTATCATCAATTTATATTAGTGCGAAAGACCGGCAACATGGCAAGTTTGCTTTGATGTCCGAAAATAAATCACGTGATATATTACCACCATACTGACAGCGAATTAATATCAGATATGATATTTGGGATTATATTTCTCGGCGGTTAGCTTCTCTTTGGGAATAAGGGATTCGAAAAATATCATAATGGATTTAGTGCTAATAAATAAAAAAAATCATTAGGAATACAAATATGAATAATTCAAGAGCTGGTATGTTTTGGAAATGAAAGAACATTTCCAAAAAATATTAAGTTCACATACGTAGGTCTTAATCGCCTTTTCTTTGGTAGCCGTCTGTAATTTTAATTTTTCGCTGATGGATTTGCAACTTGATTGTGAAATAATATAAGGAAAAGGCGATAATTTCATATCATTAAAAAAAATGTCCATCTTATCGATGTCCCTATACGTGGTGATTAGGATTTGATAGTAAATTTTTCAAAGATAAGATTTTTTTAAACTTGAAATGGGGTTTTCTTCTTATTTCAATGTTGAACTTACAATAGAACATACATTTCAGTATTGATAATTTTAACCACTAGGTTGGTATCTCTGCCGGTGGACTAATAGTCCCCGAGTATATTGTTCCCCTAGTTTCAAAGTGTTTCGACAAAAGACTTGAAATATATTTGTAAATTCATTCTGATATAAAATGGCTATCTGCCAGAAGGCAAAGCTATGTCCTCTGCTGGTTCTTTGATATATTTTGATTTTCGCTCTTCATATATTCATTGTTTGTATTTCCTTTACTTCTGTCTCGAGCATCACTGATGATACATTGCTTCTTGAAAGGCGTATATGGTGCACTTGCATTCTCACAATAGAATATATTTTTCAAAAATTAATAATTTGTATCACTTCGCTTCATTTGAGGATTTTTAAAGAACTATATCAGAATATTTGGCCTAAAAAGCATCAAAAACAGGCAAATAAATGAGGACACCATGTTTTAAAAATTGAGACTTGAAAATATGTCTGTGTTTTGCTACTTTTGTGTCTAAAGATTTGGTCACTCCTTTAGCACTGACAGATATTAGTAATGGCCATGCTGTTAACCGTGAGAGGTCAAAACACCCTTGTCAGCAAGAGAGATGATATCAAATTAAGTATTCACTCCTTGAAGATTTGGAAAATTGAAGGGAATCGGTCGGGGATCATTATATACGTACCTCAAAACGCTGATAAAAAATTTACACGACGGCCAAATTATCTCACATCTTCAAAGCAAGCCGCGGAGCATCATCCGAGAAATATGAATTCAATTGAAATTTATTGATTGACTCTTCAGACCCCTATCGATGTGCTTTCTTAAACTTGATAGTGAAAAATGATACTTGGGGAAAAAGAACCAGCATATAAAGCGCTTGCACAAAGCCAACTTGGCGGGAGACAGCCATTTCTCAAAGATCTATTTTCATACTGTTGTGAAATGCGATACCATTTTCTATTAACGTTGGAAATAAATGTAATATAGCGTAGCATTTCTCAATACGAAGCTGACTTTTTTGTCAAAATATGTGACTTCTCCCTAATAATTACTTTATGATCTGATTTTGCGGCAAAAAGAGAGGGTTCGTTCTTACTCCTACCACGCACCATTGAAAAATATCTGAGAAAAGGTGGGATTGCTAATAAAGCAACAAGAGGGGTCTTGAGAGCCCCTCCCTAAAGCTCCAACCTGAAATTTGTCGAAATTCAACAAGTCGAAACCGTAGACCAAAAAGACTCTCCCATTGAAATTTCCTAGATGAGCTTTTTGATACATTTAAGCCTATGTCATAAGCTTGATATAGACCAGATGAGTACAAAACTTAAGCTCATTCTGTAAATTCTTTGTTGACAGAAAATCTTGGCAATACAATAACGGCATACATTCTTGAAATTGCTTACAAAAGGTATTTGTGTTTTTTAAGCCTGTCTGAAATGCTCATGGTACAGAGAAACTTAGAAATTGTCAAAATAGCTTGTTATATTGACACGTAAACTGGCCATAATATCTGACATCTTTCAATTCTGCGTACGCGGCACAGGGTTGCGATATGAAATCATACAAATGCACATGGGTATTGGTGTATGGTATATCTATACATTCTACTCAAAAAGTAAAGAACCACATCACAATTTTTCGTTTTCAGCCAACGAGTACTATGATATTATTCAAATATGGTAATTGTCAGAAAATATAATAATACTTTACATCTCGGAAGACAAGGTCAGTACATAATTTATCAAAAATGGGATTCATTTGATTTTAATTGTCCCTCCAAAAAACTGCAAGAATTTTGAAAAAAAAATGTGACTTTTTTTCTAATTTTAGCAATTTTCATCAATTTGAGAAAAAAACATCCGTATAAATGCAAGATTTTGTACCCCTTAATTTTGCAGACAAAATTAATTTCAGTAGCGCTCTCTGGTTTTATTTTTTGAATTTAAAATTGTGCAGTTACTTTGCAGAGAGTGCGCATCTCCAAATTTTCTGTAGGGTCGATTCAGTGAAAAAGCTAAATAAAATCGATAACCAAAATAGCATTGGAGGGATGGTGCTCAGATGTTAAACTCCTTTGATTCGATGGTATTTTTGAATGAAATGACAAGTTTCCGAAATAACAAAATAATATGTATGATGTCAAATTGATAAATGACAAAAACAAAGCTTCTTTCATGCGTCAGAGTTGAAAAGAAATTATTATTACACTTCAAACGTCAAGTTACGGTGAAAGAGTTTAACTGCTCCACACTGCAACAAGAAATAAGTGTTTATTATAATAATACGGAAGTATTCCAAATAACAGATGAATTCGAGTGGAGAAATGTTTAATTTACCAGGTCAGATTGGTTAAATTCTAAAGCCATCATTTTTCTAATGCATTTTATTGAAAAGGTTGCAAGTTGGCTACAAGCATTGTGCTTCTAAACTTTTATTAGCATTTAGGTCTGCAGGATTGGTTAAATGATGGTATTGAATTTGTAGACATTTAACACTTGTACCACTAAGTCTTGGTGAGTTTCACTGCTGGTAGACCAGGAGTCCCCGAGGACACAATCACGTAGCCAGGTTTGATCAACTTCGGGTGATCGTTTCTCCAACGCATTCGACAATGTTTCCAGAACGTGGGTCCTGTAGCATCATATCTAACCCATCCTGCTACGTCTTTCGGTACATTTTTGGACATAATAACTTTCATACTCTTTGGTCATATAACATTGTTTAGATTGACGATCACTGACGAGGGTTAAAAATCCGAAACGTGCATGGCTGGTCCATGCTGCAATTTTATCTTCTTAAATGATGCTGTTGAATTTGAAGACGTTTAACAACTCTAACAAGTAGGTGGACGGAAAGCGTTTCAAGCCTTTGGTTTCCAAACATTTGATTTCCAAACAAATTCGTTCGATCCAAACCTTTGGTTTTCAAACAGACAGACAATGATGTAGTTCTATAGAAATACGGAGGACAATATTAGCTAATGAACCATATCCAGAGTCAAGTTGAAGTGTAGAATACACTAACGGTAGCGCTGTTAAAAGGACCCGTGCTTAAATGCAAAGTTAAAGCATATTAAATATCACATGAATCATGCAAGTATAGTATCTATAGGTAAGTAGGTCCAAAGAAAAAGCTTAAAGCTGATTTAGATGTCACTCTTTCGAATTATTTAAAAACAAGGGAGGATTTTGCTCATTTACCACATTTGCTTCATTTAACAGGAAATACTTGGACACTATAAGCATCTAAGAAATACCTAACAGTTATTCAGTCTCAAAGTAGAGAAGGCAAGGCCAAATCGTGAGAATTCCCATCGGAACGGCTGCGAACCCCGGAATGAACAACACTTCTAAGTGAGACCAGGTGCCCGAGGAGAGTCAGTGTCTCTTGATTGCATGCAACATCCGTCGCAACAGCTCCATGGAAACCTATCAAATTCGGTGATTGTCTCGATGTACATTTTGATGCACAGATCAGGTAAGTATGTCTTGTTTGGTGATGACTACAGCTATTCAATCTCAATGCACAATGTCACTGATCATTCTGGAAAGGGTGATCTGATATGCTTTTATTATATCCCCGTAGCGACCGAAGAACTTCCCCAATGATGATTTCAGCCATTGTGTGATATAACCCTGAACAAGTAGCTTTCTTGCAAGCCTTCTTAAATCTTCTTAAAAGATTTCACTCAAATCATTTTTTTTCCAAAGAATTTTTAAATGCACAATCGAAAAAAAAGAAAAGAAATGTGTCATTATATAATTTTCTAACAACAGAGACATTCCAAATTTTGCCAGCTCATATATACATCTTTATATCTTTTGTACATTCCAAATAAGTATAGGAAATGACAGTCGATCTTTTCATTCGAACGATATTGAACTTGATAACACCTGTGCAATCTTCAAAATAATATATTTGTTTTCCCTTGCAATTTTCAATACCGTGCAATATTATTACAGCTACTTTCAAATCGACATTTTTAGACATCTACACCGTTGTACATTTCTTTCAAGTACATAATACCAATACGCGGACCTAGAATTGTTTCCAAGGGAGGTCTAGTCTATCGTAGGGAGGGGGGTAGCCTATTATTTTCAGAAAAAAAAAGAATATACGTAAAAACTGGGAAAATCCGCATTGGGGGATGGTGCCCTGTCCCCCTCAAATCCCCGCCTGTAGATCCGCGCTTGAGATCCACAATACGTATAGCATGGGAGGGAATTGAGCAGGTAGGTCATTCCATAAAGGAACTTCGTATCTGTTTAGAGATTAAAGAAATTCCCTCTTTTTATCTTAAACGGTAAATACAACTCTACGTTATATTGTCACGCAGCACCAATCCAGGGTTCATCTGCTCTTTGATTTTTAGATAAAATCGCATGAAAAATGATCCCCAAGATCCTACAGATGTTTGCTGTGCACTGCTCGGGATGTATTTATCACCTTAAACTTCTCTGTTTTATTCCAAATAGGCAAAATGATGGCTTTTAATTAGGGAACTATGACTGGGGTACTTAGATCTAACCTCCTGCAGTGTCTAAACAAGGGAATCAAATCCTGAAGTCGGACAAAATTGAATCCGGTGTAAAATAAGCCCATTGTTTGTAGGATTTATTGTATGTTTCAATGTTGTTTTAAGATTCGATAGAATCTAATTACGATGACATTTTCTGGTGCAAAATTTCAATTATGTAATCCCTTCAAATATTGAGGATGATTTTGTAATCCATTGACTGGTTTTCTGTTAATTTGTTCATATGTTTATTGAACAATGACTCTTGTCATTTCTGCAAAAATCAATAAATGTACGAGTGAGAATTATCGATAAAGGATCGATATATAATATACTATTGTAGCTCATTGCACCATGTTTGTATTTCAACAAAATATGGTCTATGCTGAAACGCAGGACAACAAAAGTCTGAATATTTGAAGAGCTTATTGTGAAATAACCGAAAGTGGTTGCCAATTATTCATCTTGGCCAGATATTATTTGGAAAAATGCTTCTTATATAGTATTAAAATAATACATGTATATACGAAAAAAAATTGTATGACAAGCGAGCATCACTGATGATGTTGCACAGAAATCTTTATAACAGAAAATATTCATGTATTTCGATATTGATAATTTCAACCACTGTAGGTTGGTATCTCAGCTGATGGACTGTATATTGTTCACCTCGTGTGACATTGTTTCAACACTTGACTTGAAATATATTTGTTAAGTCTCCGCTACCCAATTTGATAAATTATTCCAAAACTTTGGTGTAACTTCCTGAAGGCATAGCTCTATCTTTAACTGGTTCTTTCATAAACATTTTTAGTCATGTTTTGAATTTCTCTCTTCATTTACTCATTATTTGGATTTTCTATATTTCGGTCCCGGTCACTGATGATATATTGCTTCTTTAAATGCGCACATGGTGCACTGGGATTTTTACAGCAGCACATACATTTCAATATCGATCATTTGTATCCATTCGCTTTATTTCAAAATTTTGAAAAAAAGATAACTGTATCAATATATTTTGCAATAAAAGCCCAAAAAAAAGTAAAAAAACAAAAAAACAAAAAAACAAAAAAACAAAACAAAACATAACAATGACTCCAAAAGTTTTGAAAAGAAGACCTCGTTCTCGTGTTGGGTTTGGGCTTTGCTACTTTTATATCTGAGTACAAAGATCAAGTAGGTATCTATCCTGTGATGGTTCTTTCGATTTACATGTATATATCGATATTACTGTCATTATTCAATACATAGCATCATTTAAGAACAGATAATTTTGCAGCATGGACCAGACATGCATGTTTCGGGTACTTAACCCTCGTCAGTGATCCTCAATCCAAACAATGAAATATGGCCAGAGACTGTGAAAGTCAAATCCAAAATATCTAAATATTTTTCGAATGAGTTGGAAGAAACGATAAAGCTAAGTTAATGGGACTTGGCTACATGTATCCTCAGGGACTCCTAGCTGGTCCACCAGCAGTGACACTCCACTCACCAATTGGTATAAATATTACACGTCTTCAAATTCATAGCATCAATTCTAACTAAAAGCCCTTCAAATATTCGTATTTTTGGATCTTCATCGAGGATACATGAATTCACCAAATGACCAAATCTTGTACTTAGGTATTTACGGTATATACTCCAATTCGTGAAATCTTGAAGTTATTCGAAAACTTTTATTTTCGCAAGGTAATTTGAAAGTATACATGTGCGAGTATATGGACGAATTTGCTTCATCGAGATCCATTTTCCCGTAAACACCAAGCGGATGACTTTGGTCTAATGGAGGAAATGGAATGACGCAATTCAGACAATCCTTATAAAAAAATAATATCCAATATCTTTGAAATATGCATTATAATAGTTTATTTCGGGAAAGGATTATATGACAAAAAGTGTAGTCTAAAACAGAAACCAACGGAGATGGGAAAATTGCAGAAATAATTCCATCATGGCCCAATGTAAAAGAAATGTGAAAACATACGGAAGGAACAGTCAACGACGTCGGACGGTTATTTTGATGCTGATGTACATGTATCTATATTCAAAGTAAATACGCAATCCCTCCCGTGTTCAGAGGTCGAAACGTTTTGAAGATTTTATTTGTTGTATGCAAAGACAATGCAAAGAAAAATGTAAAACACAGAAGGACCAAGTAACACATCTTCGATGAACCTTTTATGGATAAGTGTATGTGCTCAGCAGTTTGTACGGAAAACAAACGTATTATACAGTCAGAAACGATCTCTGGGGAAATACACGAAAAGCACAATCAGACAAGACACAAAACAGAAGACATTTTGAAGTAGGAAAGCGTGTCCAACAAGACCTTGGTAAGACAATCAGCATTGAATACACACTCACTTTTAGAGACACACAAGCACCATTAATATGGACAAGAAAGCACTATAAGTGACCAAAACGTAAGCTGCAAAAGTTAAACTCTTCAAATTTAATAGCATCATTTAATCAGATAAATTTGCAGGATCGACAGTGATCCTCAATCTTAACAATGTAATATGGCAAAAGAGTGTGAAAGTTATTTCGTCCAAAATGTACCGAAAGGCGTAGCAGGATTGGTGGGATATGATGCTACAGGACCCACTTTTTAGAAATTTCAAGGAAATTTTCGAATGCGTTGAAGAAACGATCGACCAAAGTTGATCGAGCTTGGCTATTATGTGCCCTCGGGGACTCCTGGTCCACCAGCAGTGACACTTGCCAAGTGGTACAAATGTTAAACGTCTTTAAATTCAATAGCATCATTTAACCATTCCTGTTAAGAACAGATAAATTTGCAGCATGGACTAGACATGCACGTTTCGGGTTCTTAACCCTCGTTGGTGATCCTCAATCTTAACAAGTATGAGGGAAATGTTTCAACTGTAGTATCAATACTTATTATTCCATTGAAAGGTTTCCATTTCATTTTGGTAATCTTTTACTTTTATTTTTCTAATGGTATTCTTTATCCATTTTTAATGTTGTTATTTTTCTTCTTTTCAGATTATTCATTTGGCATTATAAGTAAATCTTCTTCTTCTTCTCAGATTATTCATTAGGCATAGTAAATAAATCCTCTTCTCAGATTATTCATTTGGCATAGTAAATAAATCTTCTTCTTCTCAGATTATTCATTTGGCATAGTAAATAAATCTTCTCAGATTATTCATTTGGCATAGTAAATAAATCTTCTTCTTCTCGGATTATTCATTTGGCATAGTAAATAAGTCTTCTCCTCGGATTATTCATTTGGCATAGTAAATAAATCTTCTTCTTCTCAGATTATTCATTTGGCATATTAAATAAATCTTCTTCTCGGATTATTCATTTGGCATAGTAAATAAGTCTTCTTCTCGGATTATTCATTTGGCATAGTAAATAAATCTTCTGCTTCTCAGATTATTCATTTGGCATAGTAAATAAATCTTCTTCATCTCGGATTATTCATTTGGCATAGTAAATAAATCTTCTTCTTCTCGGATTATTCATTTGGCATAGTAAATAAATCTTCTTCTTCTCGGATTATTCATTTGGCATAGTAAATAAGTCTTCTCCTCGGATTATTCATTTGGCATAGTAAATAAATCTTCTTCTTCTCAGATTATTCATTTGGCATATTAAATAAATCTTCTTCTTCTCGGATTATTCATTTGGCATAGTAAATAAGTCTTCTTCTCGGATTATTCATTTGGCATAGTAAATAAATCTTCTTCTTCTCAGATTATTCATTTGGCATAGTAAATAAATCTTCTTCATCTCGGACTATTCATTTGGCATAGTAAATAAATCTTCTTCTTCTCGGATTATTCATTTGGCATAGTAAATAAATCATCTTCTTCTCGGACTATTCATTTGGCATAGTAAATAAATCTTCTTCTTCTTGGATTATTCATTTGGCATAGTAAATAAATATTCTCGGATTATTCATTTGGCATAGTGAAGATAAATCGGCTGAGTCAAAGGCTCTGTTACACTATATTCATGTTCATACTTTTTATTTCATTTTTTCTCTATCTATTTCTTAAAATTGTTTTGCCTGGATGATATTTGTAAAAGATAATTTATTATGAGTTCTTTGTATTCATGAAATAATTGTTTGAGATCTGAGAATTTTGACAAGTAACCATGTGCTTTTTTTGCAAAAACCAAGTACTGATGTCCAAATATGTAAAAAGACTTTAAAACAATTCAACAGTTGACTGAACATTTTGGATGAGAGTTTCTTTAATTTTAAAATGTCAAATATTTGCAACATTACATATCAACTTATTTGTCTTTTTTTATTTCTATCAAAAACTAAATATTTTCATGAACATATGTAAATGTTTTTATAATACGGAAGTGTCCTAACCCTTTACCATCTATAGAAAAAAATTCAAACCAATTTTAATGCATCAGACACCTGTTTCGGATAGTAAATCCTCATAAATTTCAGAAGCGACTAAATGTATTTCTGTAGCGCCCTCTAATTCTTGTTTTTGAATTTAAACTTTGTGCATCTACTTTGCGAAGAGTGTGCGGCTCCAATTTTTCTGTAATATCGATTCAGTAGGATTGTTAATAAATTCTATGTCCAAAATAACATTGGAGGGATGATGCTAGGATGTTAACCTCCTTTAATTTCGATTATTTGCTTGGATGAAATAACAATTTCCGAAGTAGCAAAATAATATATGATGTCCAATTGATTATGAGGTTAGTTTAGTATATATCTATGATTTTCGACTACTATCTGGTATTAATATGTGTAAATATATTGTCTGATCAAAATAATATATGATGTCCAATTGAATATGAGGTTGGTTTAGTATACATCTATGATTTTCAACTATACTATCTGGTGTAAATATGTGTAAATATATTGTCTGATCAAAATAATATATGATGTCCAATTGATTATGAGGTTGGTTTAGTATATATCTATGATGTGTAAATATATTGTCTGATCACAAACACTAGGTTGGTATCCGTTATTCCCCAAGTATATCGTTCGCCTAGTATAACATATTTAGAATTATTCTTAAATTAAAGGGATCTCGCTGAAACTAAAGGGATCTCGCTGAAGGCTAAGATCTGTCCTTAGTTGGTTCTTTGAATTAAATTTTAGATCATGTCTAGAGTTTAACATTGGATTTCCCCTATGTCGACCTCGAGCATCACTGATGAGACATTACTTGTTGAAATGCGCGTATGGTGCACTGAGAATTTTTCAATAAAACATATTTTTCAATATTGAAAATTCTAGTAATTTTGTGTTGACGAAGTGTGTAATACGATGTTCCATGTCCATTTTTCATCATTTCACTAAAGACAAAATTAGGATTGAAGAAATATTGCTCGCCATGATTGGAACAGAATTGAATATTTAAGTCTGCTGCAAGATGGTATGTGATTATTTAGACCTGACTATTTCCAATTTACAGGGTTTAGTTCATTTTGAATTGTGGCTAGATTTATAGAGAAAGAGGAGTGTAATTAGAGAAGAACGATTTATCTAGAGTGAACAATTTAAATTAATTATTTGAAATTTTTAAAATGCATATCATTGATTTAACTGGTTTCATTGATATCTTTACTTAAAATAGTCACTAAAGAGTTTATATCTTTACTTATAAAAGCCACTCTAGAGTTGATATCTTAACTTAAAATAATTACTGTAGAGTTTATATCTTTACTTTAAATAGTCACAATAGAGTTGATATCTTTACTTAAAATAGTCACTATAGAGTTGATATCTTTACTTAAAATAGTCACTATAGAGTTGATATCTTTACTTGAAATAGTCATTATAGAGTTGATATCTTTTTAAGATAGTCACTACAGAGTTGATACCTTTTTTAAGATAGTCACTATAAAGTTGATCAATATCTTTTTTGAATAGTCACAATGGAGTTGATATCTTTACTTAGAATAGTCACTATAGAGTAAATATCTTTACTTAAAATAGTCACTATAGAGTCGATATCTTTTTTTTTTTTTTTTTTTTGAAATAGTCATTTATGAGTTGGTATCTTTTTTTTTAATATTCACTGTAGAGTTGATATCTTAACCTTAAAATACGACTCTTAGCTCATGATACACAGCGTTAGGTTTAGGGTTAGGGTTACTGGAATTAATTTGAGAAAGGCATTAATTCGGGTATTTGATAAACTAATTAAAATAAGAGATTATGAAGACTTATCCTGATAAATATGTTTCGGATTTCACGGTGGTTATTATTCGTGGTAAGAAATAATTTGCCACTTCGCGGTAGATTTAAATCCGCGCTCGACACTAGTTAACCTCATTATCTACTTGTAACAAGTATGTCCTTTGTAGTTTAAATCTAGCGGTGGAAATTTGGAACTAATCTAATTTATTCGATTTTAACAAAATGTAGTGTATCATTTTAAATAACGATTCTTTAGGTTCTGCTGCACTTATGTATTGTAATGTATAATGGATTATTCTGTTTGTATTGAACTTTAACACGGAAATAAACTATGAAACTGAAACTGAATTTGACATATATTACCAAAAAAATAGTTTTAGAAGATTACATGTAGTATTTCGGTTCATACTCTGATGGTTCAAAGTTATCATATTCCATGTAGAAACCAATCTATTCGAATACATTTTCTTCTTTTTTTTTTTTTTTTTTTTTCTTTTTTTTTCCCCTTTTTTTTGGGGGGGGGGGTTAGCTTTTTTTCTTTTCTTCTTTTTTTGTAGTTTCAAGGGGATTTTTTTTATGGGGGGGTCGTAGTTTGTAATATTCTAGTGTAGGTAAAAGGTTATTTCATTAATAAAAATGTTGTTTATATGGAATTAAAATGGCTACTAAAAGACATAAATATCTGTTCAAGAATTAAAAAAAGCATAATAAGAGCTACAAGTGAATTGGGGTTTTTTTTTCTGGTTAGTTGGTGAACATAGAGGAAAGTGAGAGATTTAAAAGAATAACAGTAGCATTTTTTACTGATAAGGTTGAGAAAGAAAATCAAATATTAGTATAACCAAAACAAAAACAAAAAAAGAATTAATTTCATAAATTTATTTCTATTTCTAAAAAATATCTAAAGCATACAGCATCGGAGAAAAAAATATTAGATATTCAAGAGCATGTGTGGAATTGTATATTTGACTTTTTAATATGAAAGAATATAAACCAAAATAAAAATCTGAGTTTTTGAAACTGAAATTCTCATAGAAGAAGCTTTCGGGTTTCATTTTTGTTTTCGGAGATAAGTGTAGAGTTCAGAAACAAAAAACTTCCGGGATGAGTTCATACTATAAAGACATGAAAGATGTATATTATATCATATATCAGTTTATTTTACGACTGACGGCCTACGAGTTCATCACGTAAATATTATAATGGTGAAACCAGTCCGTCTTTCGAGGCATGACTGCGCAATCTAAATTACTTGACTAATTTCTTAGAATTACCCCATGTTGATTTTTGTTTAAACACTCTGCATCCTAGATCGTCCAGCTAATCGGCTCTATGGCTGGAAAGAAAACAGTAATTCAAAACATGCGTTCCGTTCCTGCTTCGTAATGCGCAAGACTTAGTGGGCAGTCCGTTTTATTGCGGAGAAAATCAAGAAAATGCTCCCGTCGTATGTTTTTCAATTAAAAAATAATCAAAATGTATAATGCGCACGTACCTATTTTCGAAAGACATTGAAAGCAAAATGGTCTAAATATTAGGCAATAGCTCAGCCCAGAGCATGTTTCTTAATATTTAAAATGTGAACGAGGAATTAGCAGGTTAAATTAGATTAAGAATACATTTGAACATGTGTTGTGCACATATAAAGTTAATAATATTTAATATTTCTTCATTTTATCGTGTATGGGAACATTTTTTTCCTTGAGAATATTTCAACATTTTTTCCCTTAAATTCAAAATATTACATTTTTTCTAATGAAGTTTTTATATTCGTAAATGCATGATTATATAAGAGATGATTTGAAAAATTTGTTTAAATTATGCAGCAAAAATAAAAATTAATCTCTTAATTTTCTCAAGAAAATACTTTCAAGTTTCAATATGTAAAATTACGGTAAGTAAGAAAGTACTTACCACTGAAGCTGGAAAATCTATTCATGTTAGCAATGAAGTTGTCATCGACCAAGAAACACTGGAAAAACAGCCAATCAGACGCGCTGGAAGGCGTGGCTAAGCGGTCGGGGGTCCCACCGGGCAATACACTTGTCGATAAACATTTCAATATTTCTAACACATACTACTAGAGTATTTCACATTCAAAAGAAGAGGTCCTTGGAATAAATGATTCAGAGATGAATATATTAAAGTCATTTAGTAACATTGTGAATAATGAATAATGTGCACAATTGGAGCACGGGGATGTCACAGTGCAACAACTTAAAATATATGGTGAAATTCTTTTATCATATGTAAACTTCCCTATCTTAACAAACAGATACTTTGATAAGTGAACTATTTGACAGTGCGCTAGCTTTTGTAATCGGAGATTCGACAATGATTAGTTCGTTCGTGGACAGAGGGGAGTCCCAGCATCTCTCACCCCCCGGGATGAGTTACGGACACCCAGAGGGAACAATGCTCCAGAATCAACAGTATAATTACTATGGTAACCAACCTAGCAGTTATCCCGTACCTTACTCAAACGTCAGCAATTTGACGTCCAGAGACATTCTGCTGAGAACAAGAACCGAATTCGCACTTCCAGGAAATGATAACAACATGTCGGCTGCTCGAGCAGGAATGCTCTTTCCCCCATCGTCTGGATTTCCCTCGCAGCATCATCAAGACGTGACGTCACACGTGTTATTTCAGGGTTTACATCACGACGTACCCGCTTACCATAACTCAAGGCAGCACATGCATCCTCAATCCGGATACTTCAACATGGCTGGACCGGTCGGGGATATGTATTCGCGCGGTGAACAAGTCGGACTAAATCACAGTGGCCGAATGGACCAATACGATCATCCGAACCAGTCTTTTATGAACCCCATCAACATGCTGCCAAACGCTCCCGGACCATTTTTTCGGTACATGCGTCCGCCAATTAAACAAGAGCGCACGTGCATGTGGATTGACCAGGACCAACCGGAACCCAAGAAACCGTGTAATAAAGTGTTTTATACAATGCATGAAATTGTGAATCATATAACCATAGACCATGTTGGGGGTCCGGAACAAACCAACCATACCTGCTACTGGCAAGAGTGTACGAGGGAACTGAAGCCGTTCAAAGCCAAATATAAACTTGTAAACCATATCCGGGTGCATACAGGAGAAAAACCATTCCCGTGCCCATTTCCCGGCTGTGGCAAAGTGTTTGCAAGATCAGAAAATTTGAAAATCCATAAAAGAATACATACAGGTTGGTATTACTTTTTTGAAGTCGTTGAAATTTCAATATTTATTGATATTTGGGAGTGTTTTGTTGCTCCCATTTTATTTAATCGCATTAACTTCACACAAGGGGAGGGTACGTATTTTGTAAGCATTATTTTGAATTGAAGTTGGATGTCATAAAAGGCGTGTAGCGAATTTTATCAATGAATATAACACATATCACTTTTGAATTGAAACAAATATTTTGAAAGCAGTTTTTATCATCATTTTGATAACATCTGATGATAAATGTGAACGGGCAAATTTGCCTATTGTCATATTTTGCATAACTTATATAGTTTGTATTTATTTGAAAACAAAAAAAAAACCCCATAATACTTAAAAATGTCAACAAGTTTGGAAAACATGCAAAAACATCCTCTCTCAAACTAGGGAAGTTTACAGTTCCACAGAATATTAATTATCATATGAAGGATTGCATTGGAGAGATAGATAGGCGAAGAAGGGGTAGTAGAAAAAAGAAAAAATCAATTCATTTGGTGTGATATTGCTCTAAAAATCATGTATGATATTAAAGTTTATGAATTATAAGATTTGTTACGTGAAATATACAAAATAAGTAAAGCATGTAGAATGCGAAGGTATGAAATTTACATGTAGGTATAAAAAACACATTTTTGTATAATTTCATTATATTTCGATGAATTAATAATTTGAATTATTAATTGATATTAGTGAAATTACCATGTGAAATACTAGCTTACAGTTTTGGTCACAGCGTCAATAAAATACGCTCTCCTTTATTTAGAAAGTAATTTGGATATAGATATATTAATTCACTATCTTCTGATGAAGTGTAATTGTATTGTAACATTCATACTCGAAAACATCATAATCCGATCATCAAATTTGCACAAGAAAATTAAAATGAAATAGAATCCAAACAATACATTATCAGCATTGATCTGTTCAGTTCCTGACTGTATAAAGGATTAGAGGGTCTGAGGGAATCCGTTATTGACATCAATGACTTGTGAAATGTTTGTTTTCATTGATAAACTACCACTTAATAATCAAATTAAACACCGACTTTGTAAACAAAAGCCACCGTGTGAACTTGTGATTATTTCTAGTGGAATTCCGTCTAGTCTTTGAGAGCGTGCAAACTAGTGGTAAGAACCCGGGACGGAAAAGACATAATTCCCGCACTTGCTCTTTGCGAATTGTTTAAACGTGCAAAACATATGTTTGCACCCATATTCAAAGATCATGTCCAAATTTTCTGTAACCATGTGTCCTAGAAGTATGTGAAAATGCAAGATACTCTTTGAACATGTAGTGGCATTCCCACCAAGCTCTTTGGAATGGACTCCGTGTTTTACTCATTTTTCCGAAACGCTTGGTGAAATAAGCACTGAAAAAATATCTACAGATGGTTAAATGTTGAAGTTTTGTTATTCCCTCGTGAGAAATGAGGAACACAACTTTTCCCTCTTGTATCTGAAGTTTTCATTACCGCGTCTTATGTATTGAAAATACATTATTTTTTACATGTCCTCGGTAAATTATGAAGCAGAACCTCTTTTGTAGTAGGGTCCGCTTCCAAAGGACTGTGAAATATTAGTCCATGGGGTAATTCCTAGATGATTTTGGCAGAAAACCCGGTAACCTTTGATCTCAAACTAATAATTTTATTCAGGGTGACTCAAATTTATGCTGAACACATTTCAGATTGTAATTTATATTTTCATTTATCCTTATAAGAAATTGCGGATATCGTATTACGGGTATAGGTTTGCATTTAAGTAGGCGTATGTATGTAACTGTGTTTACATCAAGTCTACAAAATATGGTGGGTCTGATTAATTGTGGAATAAATCAATTTGTCATTAGTCAGCGTCTTGGGCTAACCAAAGTGAATAAAACCGGGAAATAGATCCGGTGTAAATCATCTCAAACTTTCAGACTCGGATACATCTATCCATCACAATTGAAATCGGATCCGAATTTCTAATTGTTTAGTCCACAATACCTGTATATTGATAAGATTATTTTGTATCTACGGTATCTAGTACGGAAAGATATACGTCAGATTTCATTATCTCCACTAAAACTCTTTTCATGCCCACAGAAAAGAAATAATTGATTTATCACATCTATTTGGCAAAACGATTTCAAAGTGTCTTACGTCTGAGATGCCGCAAAACCATCCTGGATCCTCCCCAATCTTTCGCATCCCGCTTGCTGACCAGCTGGGATAGACGTCTATGGCCACGGGCGAGTCATAATTTGGGAATTATTGGGAATAATAAAGTAATCGTTGTCTTCCCCAGGGATTATGGGGATAATAAGATGGGAACGGTTCCATCATTTAGAAGCGGAAAAATCAGGCGCCGATTTCTATCTAGGTGACAAATGGTGTCCGCGGCAATTAATTTCTGACGGAAATAGTTTGATGGCTACGTTATAGTTTATAAATGCGCATTTTGTAAAACTCTATTTAGTTAAAAAAAAAACACATTATAATAACCTTTTTTTTTTCTATTCAATGTTTGGAAAATTATGGAAAAGATCAAAATTTTAATAAAGCCCAATATTTCTTATTATATTTCTTAAATACACGAGGATTAGCAAAAAATAAAAAATAAATAAATGAAAATAAAATAAACAGGAAATAACACATTTACAAAAAAGAAAACAACAATCTAGCTTTTTTTGCCACTTGATACTTTTGCACTTTTGATTGAAAGTTTCGAATTTATTCTTAATCAATATGAGATGGTTGCAAAGAAATAATTTTACTATTCATAATTAAGTACTTTATTATCTGAAACAAGTGTAGGATTTCCAAAATCTTTATCAAAATTATTTTCCTCAAAGAAAAAACTAATCGAGTTAGAGAAATACAGCATTGAAAAGATGTCACAGTGGCACTTTATTAATGAAGATGTTATAAATGAAATTACTTTTTTCGTTTGATATAGAATTATGTAAAGAAAAAACTACACACTCACGTCCTCACGCGTTAAGTCGATTTTCTCGAAAAAAAATAATACACATAGCAATAGAACTATACAGATTTCAATTCGCAAAAAAAAGTAATTATAATAATTCAATCAAATCTGGAAAACATATCAGCTACATTTTGATGCATTCCTGTTTCTGTGATATTTCGAGAAATCTAGTTCTTGTATCTACCGGTATCTTAATATTAAACGTCTTCAAATTCATAGCATCATCTAAACAGATGAATTTACAGCATGGAACCCTCGTAAGTGATCCTCAATCTAAACAATGTAATAAGGCCGAAGAGTATGGAAATTATTATGTCCAAAAATGTACCGAAAAACGTAGCAGGATGGGTGGGATATGATGTTACAGGACCCACGTTTTCATGGGTATAAACTATTTTAATTATCTTGATAGTTTGTTGGGGGTAAAAACTATTTTAACAATTTTTTATGAGTAAAAACTATTTTAACTATTTTAATACTTTTTTCTTCAACACATTGCAAGCCTGTGTCGCCTATGACCTTGTTGCAAGTTGCATATTTAGTTCATTTGAAAGAAAGGTATATTTTATTTTGCCAAGTAACAAATAATATATTAGGCCATAGTAATTTAGATATTTTGTTTTACGTCCGCGGGCGGGTACCTTTTAGGAGAATTCCTTAGAAAAACAGACACAAACATGCATTTTTCAGGAGATAAGCCATTATTATCCACTTCACATGAAAAATATATTTTCCTTTTATGTTTTCAGTGTTCCTTTCAAAAGTCCTTCATATTAATCTTGTGTTTGTGTGTTTTAATGCCTGGCGGGAGGGTACCTTTCAGGAAAAGTTCGGGAAGTAAAAAAAATGTTAAATTACTATGGCCTCATATAAAATACCCTGTAAAATAAAGCATGGAGAAGCTACATATTTTTGCCATTTGATGGAAGATGTAATAACTGTGTTATTTGAATTAAACTCAAGTAAAGAGAAATACAAGATCATAAAAATATACTTTTGATCAAGAATGAATGTACTTGTACTATATGAATAAAAGATTATATATATTGTTGATTAAGTTATATATTTCAAATTTCGAAGTATACAAAATAGAATTACAGTATTTAAGTACAATTTAGGATAAGAAAGAAAGCTATTGTTGGTTTGAAATGTCTAAGATCAATAAGTTTTGCTACCTCTAAAGGTGTTCATTGAGCTATGATATATTCATCCATATTTATGAATATATGAAACTTATTTTCGTAAATGTTCATTCATTCTGTGGCTAGTGCAGAAACTGACATAAATCATATGAACATATATTGACATTCTAGTTGAAACATACACCAAGTGCAAAATGAATAATTCTACAAATGTCTTCTTTATTTGTTTTTATATATCAATTTGCATATACATTTCTATTATCTCATTTATCAGGATTTAGTTCTCGCAGCGTGACAATGCTATGATATATGGTAGTATAGAGATATTTCACGGTAGAATGTCAAGAAATTTGCTTAGAGAAAAACCATTCATTTCCCATTGTCTAGGAAGTTAATGTGTCATTCTTGTAGTATTAGGGGTTTGTAAACAAGTGCTTTAATGCGCTTAGCTGGCTGCCAGACCAGCTGCGAAAGATCCGACAAGTGCGCAAAATCAGTAATCTTTTAAGTCGGCTGCACGCAGGTGACCACAACTGAAACTGTATTGTTCTAACCCGAAAAAAATCGCTTTTTTTCATACTCATCTTCTTCTTATCTTTTTTTCTAATTTCGTTCTAATCTTTTCTTAATTTTGTTTCAGGTGAAAAACCTTTCAAATGCGAGTTTGAAGGATGTGATAGAAGATTTGCAAACAGTTCGGACCGGAAGAAGCACTCGCATGTTCACACCAGTGACAAGCCCTATAATTGTCGGGTACGGGGTTGTGACAAAAGCTACACCCACCCCAGCTCTTTGCGAAAGCACATGAAGGTTCACGGTGACTTATCGCCGACACTAGAATTAAAAGAATCGGACGATGTGTCAGTTTGCAGTGAGCATGCGTCGAGGACTACGCCACCTAGTGAGTTAAACAATATTTCCTCTCCAAGAAATTCTATAGATCGTAAACCGGAAGTGAACAATGTGACCGGAAACGGAAACGGATCTATGGAAACGAACACTTCATCAGCAGAAGCACCAAAAGTGAATGACTGGTTTGTCTGTCATACACGTCCGTCTGTAAATCCGCCAAAGGAACATGCGCATTTCCCCTCCTTGCCGCCTCTGCCGTCGTTTCATCCCTTGCCCATTATGCAATACTCCTAACATATAAACTGCTAATGACAAATAAAAAAATTGAATATTACATATCAATACGTCATCTCATTTGCATATTTGGTGCATTTCGGGTAATCACAGACTGGTACAAGAATTGATCACGATATTGGTAGAATGTTCGGAGCCATATATAGATCGTCTATTTGCTTGTAGATAAAGTGGTTATTTGTAAACAAAATAATAATCATATTTTTTTTTCAGTTTACAATTTATTGTAAATTCATTTTGAAAATGTTGTTGTACTCGTTACAAAGTTACTATAATAATGAAATCTTGTATTAAACCTTTATTTAACAAAGGAAGAAAATGTTTCGTTATTCACTGCCATATTTGATCTGATTTTCGGTTTTTTGTTTGTTGTTTTTTTTTTAATTTTTACTTATGACAATTTATGGTTAAAAATCAAGTATATTCAACTACGTGTTAACTATTAGAAAAGGAAATCAGGATTGAAGGATAGAGTCTTTCTTAGAATTTTCAAAAAATGTCAAAGTCTGATTTGCATGATTTGAGATTAAGAAAAACTAGTGAAATTCTCTAAAACTGATTGTATAATGCGAAAGGGACTTTTCGTTATGGTAAACTATAAGAGTATTTCAATTCCAATGATTTCAATATCCATGATCTAAAAGTTATCTTTACATGTTGTTCTCACAACCCGGTAACATTAAACGCACAAAGCAAAAAAAGTATCAATGATTCATATATAAGTAATTAAAAGTTAATATTTATCATCTGTTCGATTACACAAATCGCCCCAAAAGGCAATCTTTAAAACAATTTTAAAACACAACGTTAACATCCCCATTGATGACGGCATCTTTTCGTGATCGTATTTTCCTATCCTCATACATTTTCTTTTTGCATTCTAGTAGCAACATTAATTTTAATCAAAAGTGTTTGTTCATGTATTGATTCTCTTAATTTATAAATAAGATCAATTACATATTTTTTCATGGCAAATTCTGTAAATTTCAATATAATAGCAACAAAGAAAAACAAATTGGATGAACTCCTAAGTTGTACAAAGAAAACCATGGAAAGTCACCATAGAACTTCATGTGAACAAATAACCATGCAAAGTTTTTTTTTTCCGAAGAGGAAATTGTATAATTTTGGTATGTGTATCTACCATCATACATTGTATATAACGCTAAATAATGCCAAATATATATTTCCAAATTGTTTATTGCCAAATATATCATGGCACTGTCGATGTTGACGAATCATTTATTAACCATCCTTAATCCATGTAAATGTAAGTGGCCTGTTTTAAAAGTCTCGAGACTCGCAGAACATTACAAAATTCTAAGACTCTCCCCGGGCACCTGGTCTTACTTCGGAATATTGTTTATACCGGGGTTCGCAACTGTCCCATTGGAAATTCTAATGATTTTGCCTTACCTAATCGACTTTGGGACTGAATAACTGCATGATGGTACTTCTTTGATGTTTACTTCACCGTATGGTCTCATTCAATACATTCATTCCTCTTATTGCATTATTTTGTTATATCGAGGAAAAATACTTATAAAAAGCTATGAAAATATGATTGAACAAATCATCTGATTTTTATGACGTATGATTGAACAAATGATCTGATTGCTATGAACATATGATTGAACAAATCATCTGATCAATATGCCAGGGATGTAATTATGAAAGGGTAAAAACATTTCAACTTCAGCGTCATCAAAATCCAGTGCCCAGTTTCACAAAAGTTCTTACGAGAAAAATTCAGGAATTTTCGTAACTTTCATCATGGAATAAAATGTTGTAAAATTCTTAGATTGTATATTGTTTTCTTATATCAAATTTAAGTCTAGAAAGAAAGTAGACTAAGCAATCAACATGTTACGAAAGTTCCTGAAATTTTTTTAAAAAAGAAAACATCTCCAACAAGATCACGTTACAATTACCTCAATATAGTACACAATAGTCCATTTTCCAGAAAATATTCACGACCGTTTTAAACCTTGATTTTATATGCACATGCAGACACCACATCCCATCATTTGGCAGAATTTTGAATTGTGACGTCATACTTGATCGCACTGACGTTTTGCATTGTCATGTTTTCTATTTTGACGTCAATGAAAATATCGCCAAATTTTGTGATATCTGGAAAATCAGCTCTTGACATCGAAAAAAACAAACGAAAACAAACGAAAACAAACAAAAACATTCACACTAAATAGACCAATACAAACTAGTTAAGTACTCTTGCGTATGATTGTTCACTGTCGACTTTTGAAGAAATATCAAATGGTGTGGTTATTCGGATTACATGCGCACAAGCCGTCTTCTTATCCGGATACACACTTGTATAAAGCACAAAGAACCTTCTCAATGTACAAACTTATATTACAAACAGGACTGAAAGTCACAGAGGATCTAGATTGCTCAAAACTGTAAATATTCATTCATACGCAGCGGACAAACAAATTACGATCCGCGCTCTTCTGGCTGAAGCAAGGTTATGTTCAATCACCCGAAAATTCCGATCATATAAAGAATCAGAACCGAGTCTTGTCTGACGAGATTTGGAAAGTGCCGGTAAAAGAATCCCATCAACACGATTGGTCATTGTGCAATGCTGGATACTGGTACAAAACTGGGTCTAGTACAATGCACAATATTTTTATGCCTTCAGAATCAAAACCCCGAAAAAGAAGATAATTTGTTATATCTTTTATAGTTCCTTTTGTTTGTGTTGATAATGTCACCGTAAAATAAAGGAAAATATTAGTATAACATGGCCCAATTACATCTTCATATTTGGGCAATTCACTTCATAGTAATTCTTTAGACTTTATTTAACGGTCGAACATATATTAATGTCTCACGTTGGCTCAGATTTTGGCATGAGGGGGTCCTTGGAGCAGGAGGAAACCGGAATACCCAGGACTGGGACATCCTAGGACTGGGTGGGCGACGACCATACCCTCCCACATAAGACCGTTTTCCCGAATCAGGAATTCGAACCTGGGACCTTATAGACGAGAGGCGTGTGCGCTATACCACTGCGCTAACTCGTTCTATGGTGATTTTGCTCCGAGAGTCAAGCGATTTACAGACTATAGCTTTCAACCTGTTAGGGTTACATTGGTCTGTGACTGAAAACGTCACAACAAAGATAGCGTAATGAATTCGGTTGTTAATTTATCGAAATAAAGAGGTTTTTCTGTGGCTAATCAAATAAATGATTAACAACATTTCGTTGTGCACAATCTAATATGATTGAATTTATCAACGTTTGCTGATCGTACGCTTTGAATGCTTACTCTTCCCGCCTGATCTTGTCTTCAACAGATCGTATTTTGCCATAATTTTTGTAATTTTGCGTAAATAAATAAATAAATAAATAAATAAATAAATAAATAAATAAATAAATAAATAAATATGCCACATTCTAATTTGAAAATGAAAAGTTCACAGAGCATGCACTGTTTGCAAAACTGGATTCTTGTGGTATTTACCATTGAGAATACGGGTACCATATTATTCTAGTGTTTAGGCTTCGCCGAAAGCTAGATTGAATTTGGAATTTTTGTAAGACCCTTTCTTTTAATAGTTTCAAAAGTGTAAAATCCAATCTCAGAAGAATAATCGAATCATTGAATAATTATGACGTCATCACACGTTAAACCACAGTACAATGCTTATGGATTCGGATGCCTTCTGGTCTTATTAATAATAGATTTTTCCGGGTAATCATTACGTCATTGTCCACAACCGACCACATTGTGGTGTTCCTGAATTTTGTATGATTCTTTAGACAATTTACAAAATAAAAAAAATTGAAGAAATGAACAAATTGATGTGCAATTATTACCGAGCTACAGACCCCAACATTTATAATTAATTTCATAATTATATTTTATGAAATATTGAAAAATACTTCTAGTTCGATGAATATTTCTCATATTTGGTGATATAATATGGAGGACATACAATAGAATGCGGAAAGTTTTTGATGACACAATCTAAAAATCAAAGTTACCGTACCTGAAGTCTTGATTAAAAATTAATACATTAGCATTACATGTTTTGATTTCAAATAGCTAGAATGTGAAAAGCTTTGATTTTTATTTTATCAAAAATTGATAGAACAAAAAAAATGGAAATGCAAAAAAAGCAGAGTTGAAAATCCAAAAAAAAAAAAAAAAAAATGCGGGAATGTACGTCTCTTGTAGTTGCTTCTACATGCTTGGATGACTTTCAACATCCATCGGGGTCAAGGTCGATTTCAAGTTCTAGATAACATACCGATGCCTAAACAAGCTATAACTGTTCATGAAGAGTAGATCCAGCTTTAAAGGCTTTGTTTTTCGTTCTTCTATTGCTTGTTGTTGTTGTTGTTGTTGTTGTTATTGTTGTTGTTGTTGTTGTTCTTGAACAGGGGAATAAGCTCGTAGCTTTATATAAAACATTACTTACAAAAGACAAACCTATCGTCTTTTGATCGACACACTGAAGTAATTTTCACGAATTTTTGATTTTTGTATATTGCTGTTGTTGTTTTTGTTGTTGTTTTGCTTTGTTGTTGGTTTTTTTCTTTCCTTTTTTATCTTAGTTTTTATCTTTTTGATCTGTTTTCTAATTTTTATTATTTTTTTTTCAGATCATAACATTGAACTGGAAAAAAACATATGACTGGGTTTTTTATCATTTTGGACAGGGGATCCGGGGAATAAGCTCGTAGCTTTATTATATAAAACATTACTTACAAAAGACAAACCTATCGTCTTTTGATCGACACACGGGAGTAATTTTCACGCATCATTGATTTTTGTATATGCAGCTCAAACACATAAATAAGATCAGATTTACATCTGGGGGATGGTAAAACAGTACATACATAACTCTAACTCTCGTTCTCCATGGTCATTATAAAGCCATGAAAACCTCTCTCTCTCTCTCTCTCTCTCTCTGTATGCGAGGGAATGTGTGTGTGTTTTGATGATTTCAATTGCAATCTTAATTGTATTCTAAGTAAGTACTGTCTAAAAAAAATCTATCTGTTATTTTCTTGTTCTTTTCCACTTCAATCCAAGTGTTCTTGTAGAAAAATGAACTTCCGTCGCTAAAAGCATAAACTAACTATAGAAATGTATTCGGATGAAAGTAAAAAAGTACCCATCAGTTATTCTGTCTCAAAGTCGAGAAGGTAAGGAAAAATCACTAGAATTTTCATCGGAACATTTTATAGATTCGCGACAAAAAGAGCTCTCATTTTCTTCTTTAACAACAGTATTGTCTTTTTCTGACTTTAAATTTTGAGAAAATTTCAAGTGAGAACATGACTAGTAGTCATGTTCTCACTTGAAATTTTCTCAAAATTTAACTAATAGTTTTGACTAGTAGTCATGTTCTCACTTGAAATTTTCTCAAAATTTAACTAATAGTTTTGACTAGTAGTCATGTTCTCACTTGAAATTTTCTCAAAATTTAACTAATAGTTTTGACTAGTAGTCATGTTCTCACTTGAAATTTTCTCAAAATTTAACTAATAGTTTTGACTAGTAGTCATGTTCTCACTTGAAATTTTCTCAAAATTTAACTAGTAGTTTTGACTAGTAGTCATGTTCTCACTTGAAATTTTCTCAAAATTTAAAGTCAGAAAAAGAACGTATTATGATTACTATTTTGATTTTTACCCGGTACATATTTACCATGATGGTAAAGCCAAAGTACTATAAATGGCAACTCCAAAACAATGTTAATTGTGGATAGGGGGGTCGGAACATTTATTGCTGACAACATTATGATAAAGAGAGAAAATAAAAATGAAGCTCTTTCAAGAACGTTGCATTGAAGAAAATGTTGCCTATTGCTCGGAGAATTTAAATGATTTAGTTCAAATTACAAACGATATCACTTTGAAATTTGATCACAAATTGTTACGAACATAATCTGAATTCTCACCTGTATAGGTATAAGTTAATATCATTTGGTTTCAGCAATAGGGGGAGGACTGTAATTCTAAATTTAGTCCGAATTGTAATCTGAGCTATTTGTAGATGCGCAAGGTTATCAGAAACAGATAATGGTTGTCATCTCCGTACTTCATAAACGATTGCACCGCGGAGCGATATTGTTTTGTCACGTGGGGTCAAAATGCCGAACAAGGACACCACCCCATAATTTTGAAATGAGTCACGTCTGCGATGAACCGGTCAAATTTGACAGGGGGAAGAAGCATAATCCCATGGTTACCACCTAGCTTATTATGTAAAAAAATTAGGACTGAAAATCGTTGAAACTTTCAAAAATACATAAAAGTCCATTAACCAGTTCCTCTGTATAGTTTTCTAAAAAGTTCAATGTGTCGCGGTTTTGGACTCAAGGAAATCCAGTGGAAACGAAACAGTTTTTGTGTTGATTAAATTAAGTGGAATAGGAGCTTGTATGGATTCATGCTCTTTCAAGAAAAGTGATTTTACAAGTCTTGTCATTATTATGCCTTTGAATAGATCTTGTGTGCATAGCTATTTAAGAAAGTGATAGAAGGGTTTTGTGATAGGAATCCATGCATTTACGAAAATAATGCCTCTATAGTCTTGACCCCCCCCCCCCCTCTAATTTTCAAAAGGAGAAAAACGTCACAAGTTTAAGTTCAAAGTCTGTTCTCAAAAAGCGGACATCAAGAAGAGTTTTAGTTGAAGAAATTATCCCCAAAAAAAAAAACCCTTCGTGGTCGCATATTCCTTTTGCATGGCACTTTTGAAAACATGTTTCAAATTCATTCCTGGAAATCACAAGACTTGAGACTAGAATTTCCTTGTAAGGTTACATCACCCATGTCATTCCTGACAAGTATGTTACAGTATAAGATGTGAGGGAGGAGGTACACCTGGTCAAGGGCTTGATAACCATGATACGAAACTGCGGTACGTGTCAATAATCACGCTGGCAACAAACATCGTTATCATCTAATAGTTAGGTGTAGGTATTTTTTATTTTATTTCCAATATTTACTCGATAATCTAATGTGACTTTTTTTTGGTTGAAAATAGGGGTTGTAATCTAGTTTCAAGCCACCATGGGAAATAATCGATTCGAGAGAAAAATGACAAAGCTTAAAATTCGGGTATGGAAAAATAACTTAGAACAATTGTCTTGTACTCGATATTTTTTCTTTCTCCTGTAAAATATGACGCAACGATTGACTTCAACAATGCATGATTGCAGAGATGGAAAATGGCATCCTTCTCTTGACATAATAGCTGTTAGTATGCCCGGTAGATTATGAAAGTGTCTTAGAGACTACACGCGCATAAGGAAGGCACTACATTAAGACGAAGACTTCACCTCCTTAAAAAGTCATTTACTTGAAGATAGGTACATTTCCTTATGCCGGAAAGCTATTGTCACCAAGTTCATTAGCAAAGACAATGCATTTATATAGGCTCTAATATCAACGGAAACATTCATCGGAAATCCACGCAATGGCAACCATTACGGTAAAGGAACAAAAGGGGATGAGATGTCTCGCTGGGCATAAAAGGCAAAATTACCCTCATCTCGGGCAAGTCCGATCTTCACTGTTATTCTAGCACGAATTCCAACGGTAGAAGAAAAGAAATGGCGTGAATCCCAGCGCCAGTCTACAAGGAAAACCTTGTTAGAACGGAATAGACGGCGGTGCTCCTCTGCATAGGAGTGAAATACAACAATAAGTATTAAGTAACCACCTAGCTGTTGTTATGATTTTCCAACGGAGAATGTTTAATCAGAACAAGTGATAAATTCAGAAAAAGACGTGGGAACCACACTTTACGTTTTCATCTATTATTATTATTATGAGAAAATGGGCAAAATTATGTCATTTTAAATCATCTGCCGTTTAATGAAAAAAATGTTCCTTGACAGGAAAAATCCAAAATGGGGAGGGAAATTGAACAACAACAACAACAACAAAACCTAAACAAACAAACAAAATACACGACATACTAAAAATTTCTTGTCTTTTAACAAAGTATGGACAATCCCATGGATACGACTGTCATCAAAGAGTAAATAAAATGAGAGGTATTTGGGGGAAAAAAACCAAACGAAACAGTTTGCGTGTGCTCAGAAGTTACCTCCAAAAATGAACTGAATCTAAGTACCCGGTAAGAGTAAAAAGTCCCTGCCGGTATGCCTCTGTTCTACAGAAAAAGTCCATGGTATACCATTAGTCAGCGAGATACCATTCTGTATGTGATATATCTGTTCCCTGATGTATTAAGTTCTGTCTTGACCAATGCGATTTTTGATGATATTTGACAATCATTGCAATTTGTTTGTCTTGGAAAAAACTTTGTAGGGGTGGATAAAAGGATGATTTGAAACCAAATTTAAAGCGACATCTGTTTGGGATACTATGAGTCCAAAAATTGGGTCCCTGGTCTCCTCTTCGTGCCGTTCATCTCACCTGCAATACAGATGGAGAAAGAAATAAGAAATCCTGCTTTTTTCATTCATTCGTTACTTTATTTTAATTAAGGAAGGCGCACAAACAGACAGACAAACAGGCAGAAAAACTGAAACAATTTTTTGCTTTGTCACATTGTTAATAAAAGGTAAAATGAGTAACTCCTTCACGTTCAGATATGGGTTATCATAGACGACTATTTGAAGCACCCTTTATCAAGTCATTTAGAATGCTGGGTGGACAAATAATTCACAGCGACCAAAGTCCATCTCAATAGTTACACTTACATTCTATACGTACCAACATTAACTTCATGTCCCAAATTATTTTCCTCTTGAACAATTTTATTCTTTATTTCTTTGTTTATTGCTATTTATTTAAGCATTTATTTATTGTTTTTATTGAAATTATTTGTTGATTCTACCCTTTATACTCATTAAATCTTTATCTGTTTATTTATCAAAATTCTTACACTTACATGTTTATTTGATGACAATCTATTTGTATGTCGGTATTTGTTTATTATTGAATATTTATCTATTCAAGATTGGTTTGTTTATTTTTCTATGCGCTGTTACATTTACATACAATCAATTGAAAATACATAAAACATTTCAAATATGATATTTTATTTAAATGATATAAATCGAAAAGATTAATGCATTAATTGAAAACGCAAAGGCAACCCAAAATAGAAAAAAATAAAAAAGGAATATACCAGAGGAATTAGTTCGGATAAAAATCAGTTCGATATAAATGCAAATATAAAGAAAAAACTACAATTTACAATTAGTAGAGAAAGTTGAACATGCTAAACAATGAACAAAAACAAAAACAGGTTTTGCTACACATATGTCTACCACTAAGTATCAATAATTTATTTACAAACTTACATTCTCACTCACTCACTTAGGGTAGGGGGGGGGGTGGTTAGTGTATAATAATTTATACTTGAAAGCTGGGTTTAACCTTTATATGCACTATTTCAAATATATAATGTTCCTAACTTGTAGTTTAACTCTATATATATTTTTTCAGACCATCTTTTGTCCCTTTTTCCTCATATTTTTTTCAGAATCCCCTATCTGTTTACATGTCAAGTTTTACATGATCATTTGACTATCACTCAAGTGTTTTTTCCAGATGATAACCTTTTGCAACAGAGACACTAGATTCATATAATTGACATCTGATGTGCACCTGTTGAATACCTCCCTTTATCAACAATCATTGCTGTAGTGTCATCTTACAGATGATAACATCAAAATTTTAAAGATGAAAAATCTTAAGGAAATACTGTGGCATTACTTTTTGAAAAATGAATAGTCATATGCTCTATGGTACAACATTTTGCATGTCTTAGTATAAGGAGATACATGTATAATTGTGTAATTCTTTGAAAATGCTTGCAAATGCAAGAAATATTCGTCCTTATTAAGTTTGCTTTCTGTTTACTGAATACATCTATATATATGAGGTAACTTTTCCCTTCCATTTTAATTTCGCTCTTTTATAAAGGAATATTTGACCTCATTTTACTTTCGCTCTTTATGCATTTCTTGAACCAGAAATGATTTCAATCTTATTTTGATCTTTACGTTATCATGTATATTCAGTGGTATTTTTCACACTGAAGTCTTTATTAATCATTATGTATCTTCCTCGAACTAGTTATTTCGATTCGCGTTTTTACTCAAGGAGAAAAATTTTCGCGGTTTTTATTTTTGTTTTGTTTTGTTTTGTTTTGTTTTGTTTTGTTTTTGTTTTGTCTGTTTTTTTTAATATTCCTCCATAAAGATACTCGAAGTGATTCAAAATATTGCTACTTTCGATCTTAGAATAAAGAAGCTTATCTTTTAACTAAATTCAATAGAACTATTGAAAATTATTCCATAATTTTGTACCTAAAAACTTTCTTTCCTCCTAACCATAAGTATAATTTGCTATTATTTAATTTCATTTTAAAAATCCAATAAAATTTATAACGATTTTACATCTTTTAAGCAAGAGATACAAAAATTAAAAAAGAACATATTCTGCAAAAGTAACTATCTTTTACACGCTCATACAACACATGTTTTTCTCCACCTCTAGTCTTTTTTGTTTTAAATTCAAGCATGCATTTGTTCTTTCGTGTAAAAATATTCCGTCACACTTTCATTACTCAAGCTCTGTTTTTCGGATCACTCTCTAGAAAAGGAGGAAATAATGGTCATCAGAGAAAATTTACGCGACGGAAGTGGTGATTTATTGTTTAATGAATTTGCAAGAAGAGCTCAAATCAAGTGATACATTAAACGACAAAAACAAAAGGCAAATGTGAGAAAACAATTACGTGGAAATTATAGGTTACTTCGTCCTTTTGAGAGAGAGAGAGAGAGAGAGAGAGAGAGAGAGAGAGAGAGAGAGAGAGAGAGAATTCTTTCCATGATGGGGTTCCCGCCTCTGATTTTGAAAAAAACGGAAAAAGTCGGAATTGTTGGGGAAAAGGGCACTTTTTATTTTACATGTGTAGCTCTCGGTGAGAGTGAGAACTTTTGATTCATCACTCTCTTTTTCTAACTTATTTTCTCTTTCATTCCCTCTTAAAGATACATTTTCATAGATGTAACCTGTTTTTCTCTAGGTCTATATATAGGCCTAAGAGTGAAATTTTCCCTATTATAAAAATAATTTTGTCGCCATTGAAAATTATCGCAGTCTTCGAGGAAAAAAGACTGATAATTTCTTATTTCCTACATGTAAAGCCCTTGATGAAGAAAGATAGATGATGGATTGATCACATGGTATTTATCCGTAATTATTTCGATATTGCGTGAACATAATTCGCATTAAATTTCGCTTCAATGGACAATTTTAATTTGTGATTGAATACGGAGCGTGAATGAATGTGCTTCATTTCTTGATCAGCTATTATAGTCTATAACCATCAGTCATTTCTGAGAATAACACTGAATTAGAGGTGATCACCTTTTTTGTTTTTTCTTTGCTGTCTTTTTTTTTTTCACTTTTTTCCTTTTCTATGCAAAGTAATTTTCGATTTGCACGAGAGGGAAGAATTTAAAGTAAGAATTATTTTTTAAAGAAGAATTAGAGTCTGATGAAAAGAGGTTAAATTATTTCACCATTCAATTAACATGGTGACAAAGAAAATGAAAGCAGCTAAGGAAAGATAGCGACAAGGCTGACAGGTTTTTACTTGACAGTCACAACTTTCATCCTTTTTCAAAAATATAAAATAAAACTAGATATTTCATTATTTCCATTTCTGAAAAACTCTTTTTGGTGAGTCGATGGCATCCGAGTTTTCAAAAGAGTAAAGCAAACAAACTAAAACCTCCACATGAAAAGAAGCGAACCCCCAATATGGGAGTGAGACCAGGTGCCCAGGAAGAATCAGCATCTCCTGCTTCCATACCTCAATTCGGCAGAAATGTTGATAATAATATGGTTAAGCAAACGATGCCAATCGGTCTTTTTGGAAACACAGATGCGACATCGTACAAACGGAATGTTTCTATACTTGATGTCGGTGCAGAGATGAGAGGGCTAACAGTCCAAATACAAAAATTAGAAAAAAAAAAAGAAAAAAATGGACACGATCAGTTTCGAGATTTGGACGAGGAATGCCAGAACCTCTGGTTACAAGGTAAAAAATAATCATTTAAGGTTTTTTTCTGAAAATAACATTAAATTTCGATCATTGTCAAAATAAATGAACACATAATACCCCATGACATGTTTGATGAATGCTTGCATGAAAATATTCCTCGGCCGTCCATTTTTAAGAGATATGCATGCTATGATGTTTGATCACGTGCTTCTCATTTCAGCCAATCACTTATTGTCTTTTTTTTACCGTTCGTTTTTTACAATTAGATAAAATTCGTCTAAGCGTAGCACTGATTTGAGAATTCTTTATGAATTATGTCAGGAGTTTTTATGACCATTGACTTACACTAAATATGCTTGATTTTTATACCTGGTGTAGAAAGTCCTTTGAACGAAAAATTTATTCAGTAGTGAAATCGTCTCGTGTATCTCACTCATATCATTGTAACTAATTGTGAACAGAATCAGGAAAGTTTTAGTCAATTAAGGACATAATTGACGGAAAAGCAGGCCTGCAGAAAATGTCGCTCTTCACGCTCTTGAACACAAAGAATACACAAAATTCGTAAATATCCCGCGGACAAACAAATAATTCAAACGCATAAAATGAATGAAAAAAATCCATTGAAATGAAAAACTATTTGGGTTGTGATACTTATACAAATGTAAAGATTAGTCTAATTGATGAAAAAGTGTCATTTCGTTAATGATGGCGGACACATAATACGGCTATAGTAAAGATTCGTCATTAGAGTGCGCCTTGTAAAGTTCAAGAGGCCACAGTGTGAATGTGCGATACGAAACCGCCCCAATAATGCCACACTTTTTTAATACACCAAATGCATTCTTAGGAGGAAAAATAGCCTATCCAAATCCTCCATTCCAATATAATTGATGTTGAAAACATGTTTTTGTTACAAATAGAATTGACCCCCGCGGGTTAGCACTATTGGTGGTACGGACACGCCCCCTTGTTTCTTATTCAATCTTATTTGAAAGGTGCATATTCTGGTTAAATGGCATGAGTAAGAAGACTATTGAATCCATTGGTGTCAAATTATAACCTACATACCTGAGCTCTAAATCACCCTTAAAAAGCAACAAACTCTCAACAAACTCTTTTTCAATAAAGGAATAAAGTCACGGTGCTATCTGAAAATTTGATAATTTATGTTCCAAAAAAAAAAAAAACAAGCAATGCAAAACATTTGGGGGGGGGGGGGGGGGGGGGGGGTTCGAGACAGAAGTAATGCAAGAAAAACTACTGGAATAATAAAAACATGAATGACAGACAAACGAAATCATGCATATCTGGGACTGCTAGACTTCTCTTGCGCTTTTAGATTTTGGAATTATATATTCTAATGCAGTGTCGATATAACGTCGGATTTCATTGGTTGTTTGCTCCTTAGTTGCGGCCGTAAAACGAGAACATACTAGCCTTTGACGTTGCTAACGTTACATTTCGCCTTGTATCTGCAAAAATATAGATTGCATTAGACATTATTTGCGGACGGTAAATGCTGATTTTACGGTGCAAACATCCGTTTTTCTGGCTCCGCTAACGCGTCGCCAGAAAAACTTAGTTTGCGACCGTAAAATCAGCATTTACCGTCCGCAAACATAACGTCAGAAGCTAGTTATTCCCTAATTCTCCGACCAAAAAGTATTTTGCATTGTAGCATTGCTTGGTGGAATTCAATGAAATTTACTATTGTCTAACAAATTATGAAGAAACTGTAGATGGTGACTTTAATAGCTTTGAAAAATTAGAGAAATATATGGAGCTAATCTAATATTTTCACCACCGTTCTGCTTCCAGTAGTTTCAGTTTGTTTATATTCATCTCGGAACACACCGGAAATGGGTTGCTTATCAGCATCTCCCGGGGAGTACCGAATAAAACTGATAAATCTCGCCCAAACTATACCAATGATAGCACAGTGCACCTGGGGTTACGCCCGGTGTTCGATTGAAAACGTATCCCAGTGAGTTACACGGTATCCTATAATTATCAATTATAACAATGTAAAACTATATACCAGTACAGGAAACCTACACGGAAGATGTATAACATTGGAGTTTTAATTCTTGCTCCGGGGAGGGTGATGTGTTCGGGGGGAACTCTTCAGGTGTGCACAAATTTTATGGTGAATTCTATTGACAGATAAGATTTCTCATGAGAATTTTGTAAGGTATAGTTGTTGAATGATGAATTCGGAAAAAAATCGGGACATTGAAAGGGACATTGAAATTAATCAGGACGGTACGAAATTGTTGCTCCTGTGTATTGTGACACATTATCTATTGATCCTTCTGGGTAATCTTGATAGAGAATTCATTCACAAAGTGTTTAAGTCAAACGCAAAGCTCAAAATTTAGACTAAAATCAAAAATCTTATCGAATGGGCACGCAAAACCTTTATTTAAAAAATGGAGACAAGATCAGGTGCCCGCGGAAAAGTAGTTCTATCCTGCTTATTCGCAACAGCCGTCACCTCAGCCTTGTAGTAGAGATCGAAACCGGTGAATGCATCAAATACATCAAGTTCGGTGTAATGCTGGGTGGTTTTGATATCTAATGCTTATTTCTTATGTTTCAAACACCAATTCATGCGCATGCATGTATACATGGAAACATTTCCAATGAAAACGTGTCTTATGATGAGACAGCTTCAGAACAGATAAACTGTTTTTGTTTTTGTTGAAAGGTATAAGGGAAGGATCTTCGACCTGCATATAGAACTGAAAGGGGTAGGGGCAAAAGTGACCATTTTTGGCCCCAATCAAAAATTTTAAAAAGGTTCTATTTTCTTATTCATTATGCTTCTTCTGAACAAAAAATAACAAATTTTATGTGATTTTTCGAAAATGCTGCCTTTTAGGGCATCTTCACATTAGAAATTCAGATTTTTGGCAAGGGACACACATACCTACAATTGTAAGCCCTAGAGCAAGGGCATGTAACAGGTTCATACTCATATGGGACATTCCTTTTTATATTCTGAACGTACATGGAAAGTATAACTTTGTTACATGCGCTTGCTCTATATATACCATAAACTATCATGTTAAAATCTGGTTGTAATCATTTTACCACAAATTTCCATAGTAGTGGGCAATTTTGGCGGGAAATAACACTCAAATTAGTTTATTATATCTATTTTCAATTCAGTTTCAATAAACAACAATATCTCTTCTCTTATTTGAAAGATAAAAAATAGTATGAAAACAATTTTTGAAAATGGCAAAAATTGGGGCCAAAAACGGCAGACTTTGCCCCTACCCCTTTGCCCCGGAAAAAAAAAACGGAGGATGTAATAATATAGATAGTGATGAAATAACACATAACATAAGAAAATTGACATTTCATTGTACTAAAACTCTAATTCAAAGACAGTAAAAAACGCAAACAAATAAACATGCTTATGCAAAATAGATGTCATAAAAGACCCCCTCCTTAGCAAAAACGTGCATGTATGAAATCAGATGTCAATGAACTTTTTCTTTCAGTTTCATAAAATATATATGATAAAATGATATGATCATTCTGTCCACTACTCTTGTCCTGCATCTTTTCTATTGTTAAGTGTCACTTGTACTTTAAAAAATATTCTTTTCTGTGCTACTCGTGAGATACGAGATAGAGAACTTTCTTTCACCTTTAGAATATGACTTTAATCCCCCATTAGCCCGGTAGGAGTGGGGCACCGCCTGATACTCTGACACTAATCCCCCCAAAATCCCCCTCTAGTTGTCAAGATATTTTTTTTCACCAACAGCATTCGTTGTCCCATCCTTTTTTTTCTTATTTAATTCTTACATTAATGATCTACTCTGGAAATTATATTGAGAGGGTACTTAAGATAGGACGATTAAAAGGTCGAGAGACTGTTACTTTTTTTGAGAAAATTTAGTTTACTTAACCGTGTGGTATTGTGCGTGAGCATCATTGTACGAAAAAAAAAAAAACATGTATCTTAACAAGTGAAAATTTTGTCTTGAAGCATGATTTTGTCCACTCAGATATGAAGAAAATGCATAATATGTTCTTTGATTCAAAGTAAAAAAGTATAAGATATTTTTGAAATGTCCAATGATGGCAAGATGTTTTCATGGAAAAGTCACGTGAATAAAAATATCTCCATAAAGACATCACCGCAAGGCCTCGCCAAGACAAACGCAAAAAAGAGAGCAAAAAAAAAAAAAAACAAAAGGGGGGGGGTTTAAAAATCTCCATCATTACAATACGGCAAGCCACCGCCAAGACAAACACAAATGAAAACCAAACCTATTAACGGATTACAGACCAGAATGAGCACAACTCTAAACACAAATTGGAAAAAGAAACCAATTCAGTAGCCATGCTGAACCAACCATGCAAAGATATGCGCACAAACCAAACACAATCACGACACAAATCATTAATTATATACCTTCCATCCAAATATCTTCTCTGTTTTCGGGATCTGGTAATTTTCTATGCATCCGTTTCGTTTTGAAAAGCACTTGATCAAAGCATATCGTCAATTTTGGTCAAGCACCTTATTCGTTCTAAGGACTTGGTCTCACATGAATTTCACACATGGAAAATCTTCATCGTGCTGAAAAAAGGGAATTTCAACAATATCATACTTTCTTTTTTTTTTTATTCATTTTCATTTTCATTGAAATATTTTTTTCTTCATTCATGGAATCAGACTTCATTTGCAACATACTTTTCTATAAGAATATTGAATTCTAAACTGATGTGAAGTTCATCATTCGTTGACAAGCGGATATGAAAATTGTATTCTAAAATTCAGAGACCTATTAAGCAAATGAAACATTCTTCCGGAATTCTTTGGCACAAAGTTTGAAATTGACAGAATTAATTCTCTTCTTCAAAATTCGACCTTTTATTCTGTTCAGATACCTCATTTCTCTTAATTTGTTCGTCAGTTAATCTTCGAAATCCTGTTTCCTGTATTTCCTTTCGTGACTAAAGAAAAATTGTGAGACGAAATACAAGTTAAATGATCATAATTACATGTAGTCGGAATTCATGTTCCATTCGAAATAATGAGGACTATTTTATTAACTTTATTGGATAATTGACTCTGAAATATATGACACTGCCAAATTGACCCTTCTTTTTTATAGTCTGTTTCTTTCCTATTTAGTGTGTCAGAATCTCATTATATGAAAATTGATTTGAAGAAAAAAAAATTGTTGTGTTTCTGTGCTGTACGTGTTGGAAGTTAAAAAAAATTATAGATAAACATTGAAATTTAGATAAGAAGCAAATATAAGTCTCAATATACAATCTCACTCAACTTGAATTATACCATTTTCCTCACTTTCTTTCAAAAAAAAGGGGGGGGGGGTTTATGCACTTCTGCTTTCTTATTTTTTTTTTTTTTATTTATTTATCCAACGGCTGGATACAGACAATTCTAGCAAAATTTCGAATTCATTTAAAAAAAAATTAAAAATTTTGTTTTAAAAAATGCTTACGTCAACATCTGACATATGTATTACTAACAATGAAAACACGATACTCTAAAACCTCATAAAGAATGTGTTATTCCATATGTATCGTATAAAAACTGTGGCTTGTTTCGTCATCGTATCAATTTCCAAAACGAGGCCAGAAAGCCACAACTGTCATTAACAAAGTTATATTATCATAGACACCGAGGCGTGAAAGAAATCTAATTCAATTATTTGCTGTATTGTTATTAATATTCAAACTTCATCATTTTGATCGCAAACAATATTGCAAAATTGAAATATCTCCTGACTTCTCATCAAGGATCACAGCACACTTAAACTTTTTAATTTTTAAGCCATTGTAAGCCTGTCACATGTAAAACGAAGAATCGGGACGTCCCGGCGTGACAGATGAATCCGGGACTGGCTCTCTGCGGCGCGCCGTCACGACCAAAACCTTCATATTTCACTTTTCTGTTCAAGATGTAAGTAAACCAGAAATTAATGAAATAAGATTGATAACTTTGTGTGTCAGTTTCAGCCACATAATAATAAAGTGATCATTCTAGCTTACCGTAAATGAACAATACGTATCACGCTGTTTAAATGCAGCGTCGGGACGGATGACATGGGATGATAGGCCCCATTTACATTTAATGGTAAAACTTGATGTTTTTGATTCCGAAATAAGAGTTCGGTCCAGTGGATATGTGGCCGGCTGATTGCATCTCGGGACCATCAAATCCACTTTTTGTGCCTGGACACTGTAGTTTTATGCTGATTTATTACACACACTCCCCTCCACATTAACAAACAATAAGGGAGAGTGTTGCAATTCGTTTGGATTTTGTATCAACACCTTAATGGGAAAAAGTTGTTACGGTAACGTGGAGCTCCGTAATCCGAGTCGACTCTACATTAGCAAATTGATGACATGATCCCATAAAATGAAAGTGGAAGAAAATTAGAGAAATACACTACTAGCTCGTTTTCCAATAAAACATTATCTCTCAATCTTCAGTTGCGAAAAAAGAAGAAAACAAAAAAGGCAAAAGGCAATCATTTTTATAGAATTACCAAAATTCTGCCAGATCAAGTGTAAATTTTTCGTTTTATTTGCGATATTTTTATTTTCGCGTGTATTTGCGAGATTTTTTCGCTCGCGAAAATTATACCTCGCCGTTAGTTATTTTGATATAGACATACATGTACAACTCGTCAAGAAATCGTGCTTTTTTTCGACTCGCGAATAAGTTCTTGGCAAAGAAAATATAAAATCACATAAACATATATTTGCGACGGGGATGTTCTAAAAGACGGATTAGATCTGTATTATATATATAATATTGTATTCCATGAAAGCAATGCTAATAAAACCCCAAGATTGAAAAAAAAACAGAATCTGACTATGAGAGTCGAAACATGAGAAATGAGACTGATGAGTCTTAACTGAGATGTCTGCTGGACTTGGAACATGTAAATGGTGTGGTCATCTGGAGTACAGGTGTTGTAAAGAAAATTCTACTCCTTGGCATCACAGTATAATTTTGATTGGTATCCAGAAAAGAGGGTTCAATCGCTTCTCTCTTTTTTCCGTACCATTTTCTTTGAAAAAATTGTCACTTTAGCATGTTATCTATTTTGTAAAATCCATATCATCAGTACCTACTTTCTTCCGACTGTAAATGTTCAGACGATTTCCAGTGTCATTTTGACTTTGTTTAAAATAATGCTGACAGAATATTTCTTTATACCAAAGCAGGTTTTTTTTTTCACATGGTACCAGTGTTTGACGGGATCGCGGCTGACACCTGTACAGCGCCTTCGGCCCTTCTCATTACTAAGACACAATTCAAAAGCGATGCGTTTTCCGAATTTTCTCTGCCCTGTAATTGATTGCCAAATCCCCCAAGACAGGATTAATATGGACAGTTACTGAATGCCAAGGACCACGCCCCATCGAATATCCTTCTCAATCTGAGTGCCCAAATTACTCCTTGGTTCAGACGGATAATTTGAAAAAAATAAAGCCAAAAACTTCGATTTTAAACGTTTTCTTTCTATTTTATAGCAGTATGATCGAGAAAATCTTATATTTAATATATCAATGAGAAATTTGGTTTCATACTTTAAAAATTCTTGATAATATGCAATAGGGGATTTCCTTCGATACCATACCAAAATATCATCAAATGATTGATGGGACAATTATTGAAAAGATACCCATGGCCGTTTGGTCAAATATTGTGAAAAATCAAACACATTTAGAATTAATCAAGTATTAGTGGAATTATTGTCGTTTTATCTTTTCATGCAGGTAAAAAGAAGTACGTGAAAGTGATTGGTGACTACCGCAGCGGAACGGATCGGCGGTTTGTCCGTTCTGATTTTTCTTTTTATAAAAGCCGTTCCTGGCGCCATGATGGTTTTATTGGATACATCTTGACAAAGACATCGCGTAGCAGCAGACGACCAGAAATGGATATTTTTGATCGAATTTTAAATGATGGGTAATCAGAATTCAGACGAATTCAGACGATACTGTAACAGATATAGACAACTCGAGTGTAATATTTTCCATGACACTGAACAATTATGTAGATGATGTTCATTTCTAAATTGTTTCTTTTTTACAGATTTATGACTGACATACATTTATTTTAATGGTGATAAAATATATGACTATCTATCCCTAGTGTCGTTAACATATTCAGAGAAAAAGTTTATAAATACAATTTATCATGATTTTTTGTTTCGAATTGAATTTGAAATGAATATTTTGAATTCAGTTACCTTATTGGCGCCTCTTGGGATTACATTACTTTTGCATGTCATTTCAGAGAGATTTGGTGAATAATGAAAAGTAATATTTCTCAAATAATTTAATTCTGAAACCGTAACTGTCTCCTTTCTTCGTCATGTCCATGATATGGTAGTAAATTGCATTTTTATCTATTTCAAACCTTTGAAAAGGCATCTAAATTTATGAGTAAATAAAACATTTTAATTCTATTACAATAATTACAGTAACTGAATTGATGAGTAAATGATTTTTTTTTTTCATAAAAAAAAAAGAATAAAAAACTGAGAAATAATTATTTTGAATTTTCTCTTTCTTTACGCGCGAATTGTCTCGGACTCTTGTCATTTCCTAACAACATTTTGTTGAATTATATCTTCACTTTATTCACCAACATATGTTATGACTTTATTGTAATGGAATTCACGGTCGTCCTCTTCCATTGGACGTCTGGAGAGAAAATTCACGGTCCATCTGCTTTCCATTTTCCCTCCCTCAGATCGTGTTCGCTCAGGCGTGAACATATTCACCAGGTAAAATGGCTTACTCTTCCCTGATTTGCTTTCTCATAATGCATGTCATTTTTGTAGCAGAAATATAAAAATTTCCAGATAGGAACGAACAATGGGCAAGTAAATTATTTTTTCGACATCCTTAAGCGGAAAATGTGTTGGAACTTTTCAACGTCCCGCGGCAATTTCTCCATTCAGTTGATTTCGAAAGCATTTAGAAAGGAAAAAGAAAAAGAGGAAAACACATTTTAAAGTTCATTTTCATTTCCCCAAAGATACGAATTCGTGTGATATCAAACGGTCTCAAAATTAGTTTAGAATTCATTTTTTTTTTTTTTATAATTTTGATCATGAAATTGCTTACAAATAGGCGTTTTCCCTCTTTATCCACCTTTTTTTTTCTTTCTTTCTTTATTGATTGATTTTTTTCTTAATTCATCTGTGGAAAAAAGTTTGCAAATTCTGAAACAAAGCTTAATTCATATCTTATCTGAATTCGCACCTGCACTAAGGTGAGTGTATAATTTTCATTAATTTCGGAACTAGTTTACACCATTTACAACCATGGTTTACAGCAGATGAAAGTCGAGTGTTCGAACAGCTTGTTTGAAGTTTGAAGATAAAACAAATTTTGTGTAAGAGTTGTTTTGGTCAAATATTGATTTGTTCTGTAAATATATTTTGCCACAAAAACATCAAGCGCACCTGCGTGTTGTAGCGCATTTCCAATTTATCCACTTGAATTCTGAAAATTGCGACCTCGGGTTTGCGTTGCTCCGGTTGCGAGGGCTTTTATATCGCGAATATACCACTCCAGTTTCTTTGCTCGGATTTTCAAAACCGCGAACACTGTTCGTGTGTTCTTTTAAAATCTACCCCTCAGAGTTTTCGCTGCTGCCGGGTCAGAATTATTTCGACACTAGATTATGATAAATGCGCAACAAGTAGCTATTTGTCATACAGAAGGGGGATCAATGGACGCTGTAATTCCACGCAAACAATTTGTAATCGCGTCGTTTTTAAGGTAACTTGCGACTACAATATAGTCCTGTATAATCTCATAAAAGTCTCGTTGAGCGCGTGAAGTGGCCTCTTGGTGACAATTGAAGGCAGATTTCCGATAATGTTTTTCTGTCATTCAAAGAAATGGATAATCATTAATTTGTGGTTAGTTTATTTTTCAAAAAAGAATAAACTATTAGAGAATATAAGTGGATATGATGTTTTCCGATTTATCAATGCTCGTTATAAAAGCATATTATGAAAGCATTTATGATTTGACACTTGTACACTTGAAAAATCATTTTTGATAGAAGTGTTGCAATAATGGAGGAAAGAACATGAAATTCAGAAAAGTTCAGAAAAACTTGGCGAAGAGTATTAAATTTTACTGTTGTCTGCTAACTGATGATGGCCTCCATGTGATTTGAAAATAAACGGGCATTTTTTTTTCTTGTTTTTATATTACTGGGGTTTTTTTTTGTCATGGGACTATAAAACAAATATAAATAATGGTTCATCAAAATTAATATTTTCGTTACGTTTCAAATTATATTCTCGAAAAAAAATTTATTTCAGATGTAAAGGCTAAGAAAACGAAAAAAATCCTTTATTGTTTGAAATAATTGTACCTTTGATCTGAGTTATTCATTCTTGAAAAATAAGGAAATACTCCAAACCAGACAATGCTACATATACAGTGACCTCAGCGGAACACACACACGTATGAGATCTATCTCAATTTACAGTTTTGAGTTTCGTAGGGCTCCTAGCTGTGTCTTGCTGTCTTGTTTGTAATGTCATCTTTTAGTAAGAAGATTTTTCTTTATACATCTGTGTCGTCTTAATTTGGAGATTTCAACGTATATGTCTGGTTGAGGTGGGATAGTTGTGTCCACATTATCCGGAAGAACAAAACATTTGCTATTTATACAACGGATGTTCGTACAAAGTAGTCACCCCTTGCACATTGCATGGATCTCCCCTTATGTTGACATCCTTGTTTCACGTTGCTGTTGCTTGGTTAATTTGCTCGTTGATATTCTTGATGTGACCGTTCTCTTTTGTCTTAGTGCTTGTTTGTTGTCCTTGTAGTGATCTTATTTTTTTCTTGATTTATTGTTGTTGTGGTGGTGGTGGTTGTTTTTGTTGTTGTAATTTTGATGCATGTTGTTGTTGTTGTTTTTTCTTGATGCTTGTTGTTTTGATGCTCATTGTTGCTTTTGTTTTGCTGCTTGTTGTTGTTTTTTGTTTTGATGCTCATTGTTGTTTTTGTTTTGATGCATGTTGTTGTTTTTGTTTTGATGCATGTTGTTGTTTTTGTTTTGATGCATGTTGTTGTTTTTGTTTTGATGCATGTTGTTGTTTTTGTTTTGATACTTCTTGTTGTTTTTGTTTTGATGCATGTTGTTGTTTTTGTTTTGATGCTTGTTGTTGTTTTTGTTTTGATGCTTGTTGTTGTTTTTGTTTTGATGCTCGTTGTTGTTTTTGTTTTGATGCATGTTGTTGTTTTTGTTTTGATGCATGTTGTTGTTTTTGTTTTGATACTTCTTGTTGTTTTTGTTTTGATGCATGTTGTTGTTTTTGTTTTGATGCTTGTTGTTGTTTTTGTTTTGATGCTTGTTGTTGTTTTTGTTTTGATGCATGTTGTTGTTTTTGTTTTGATGCTCGTTGTTGTTTTTGTTTTGATACTTTTTGTTGTTTTTGTTTTGATGCTTGTTGTTCTTTTTGTTTTGATACTTGTTGTTGTCTTTGTTTTGATGCTTATTGTTGTTTTTCTTTTGATGCTTGTTGTTCTTTTTGTTTTGATGCTCATTGCTGTTTTTGTTTTGATGCTCGTTGTTGTTTCTGTTTTGATGCTTGTTGTTGTTTTTATTATGCTTGTTGTTGTTTTTGTTTTGATGCTTGTTGTCTTTGTTTTGATACTTCTTGTTGTTTCTGTTTTGATGCTTGTTGTTGTTTTTGTTTTGATGCTCGTTGTTGTTTTTGTCTTGATGCTTGTTGTTGTTTTTGTTTTGATGCTCGTTGCTGTTTTTCTTTTGCTACTTCTTTTTCTTTTGCTACTTGCTAGCCAACAGGGGCTTACTCCTCCCGGGCACCTGATCCCACCTCTAGCTTGCTAGGGGTCCGTCGATACTCAATTTGGTACTCTATTGTGAGTGCTGTTGAGATTATCGTCAGGATCTTCTTCAACTTATTTGTGTCACACTTATGCCCTTTGCCGTGTGGAGCTCGTAAAAAAGTTCCCCGCGAGGGGTTTGACAGTAAGTGTTTTGAATATTTTCCCTGACATTGTCGCCATAGCACTTTCTATATAGACTTAACCTCAGACAGTGCATGCACTTTATATATTGTTTTCATTTTTGTGCGTGAACATCGACGGCGGGTGCGGCTAGCCAACAGGGGATGTTTACTCCTCCCGGGCACCTGATCCCACCTCTAGCTTGCTAGGGGTCCGTCGATACTCAATTTGGTACTCTATTGTTAGTGCTGTTGAGATTATCGTCAGGATCTTCTTTAACTCTTTGTTGTTTTTGTTTTGTTGCGAAAGCGCGGGGACATTAAAACCGGTTCGTCCGTCATTCCGTCCGTCTGTCCGTCAGTCACAAAAACTTTAACCTGGTGCATAACTTTTGACTGGAAAGTGATAATGCTTTCACATTTCACATGTTTATTCCTTGTGACAAGACCTTTCTGTTTGTAACAACATTCAGACCTTGTGACCTTGCCCTTGGAGGTTGACCCACATTTAAAAACTTCAACCTCGACCATAAGTTTTGGATGGTAATTTAAATGATAGGACTCTAATGCTTCACATGTGCATACATTTTCATACCCCCCCCCCCCTTTGAAACAAATCAAAGTTTGGACCCTTTGGCCTTTTCTTGGGAGTTTAATCTTTCATATTTAGAATGTTGATAATATATGAGATATATTATGAAAACTTAAGAATGGGGGGGGGGGGTCTGTAAGCATTTCTTATGGGACAAACACCCAAAAGCGGGAGACCACAATTCCTTGAATTTGATTTTTTGTTTTGATACTTCTTGTTGCTTTTGTTTTGATGCTTGTTGTTGTTTTTGTTTTGATGCTCGTTGTTGTTTTTGTTTTGATCCTTGTTGTTGTTTTTGTTTTGATGCTTGATGAGGGAAATACTATAAAAGATTGGACTAAGCTTTTTTTTAAAGAATTTTTTTCTGAATTGTAGAAACACTGGCAAAGTTCTCGGCCTCCTTCCTCGGTAACAAGGCCATGTACCCTCACAAAATTTATAGTGTGTTTGAGTCGATGTCTAGGCATGAATCCCTGAAAATTTCAGTATCGTAACCAGGGGAATACTATAAAAGTTTGGACTTGGATTTTTTTTTCAGGAATTTGTCTGAATTGTAGAAATATTAACAAGGCCATGTGCCCTCACCAAAGTTATAGTGTGTTTGAGTCAATGCCTAGGGACGAATCCCTGAAAATTTCGTAATCTGGGTAATACTATAAAAGTTTGAGCTAATACCAACAGGATATGTCGGTGCTTTGCTTCTTCATTTTTTTTTATTCTGCACGAAGTGGAGTTGGGGCATGTGTGTCATATGTATTTTTTTGGTATGATGAAATAGTAATACAGAATATTGATTATGTATAAATTTTCAATACAATTGTTTCTTTGTCGAATTGTCAACTGTATTCTGGAATGCAGTTGACAATTCAATTGTCAATTGTCAACTGTCAACTGTATTCCAAAATATGCTTGCCGTTCTAGAAACATATGCAGATCTCGAGACATGAATATACTCGATAACATTGAAGGTGCTAGCTTAATTAGAGAATATCAAAGTTCAGAGCAAAATAAAGTCTCAAATATCTGTATAGTATACGACCGAGTTGTTGCATGAGTTGGAAGGGTTTGTTACTCGTAATCGCAACGTCATTAACATGTAGTCTAGGCCGCGCGTGTTCGAAGGGCATTTCTGGCAAAGCTGTTTGTTACGTTGAAAACCTTATTAAGAATATTGATGTGTTCCTTAAACAACGTTTCAAACAAATTTAATGCACCAGACACGTAACTCGAATTTGGAAATAGTAATGACCTAAGAAATTAATGTTTGAAACATGAATTTTGTAGACGGAATTATATGATATGCGCATGCGTAGAATACCGGTATATGGTTGTTCCCTTCTTCTGTCGTTGCAGAAGATAATGACAAGAAATATAATAATGCATGTAGGAATTTTGTTTTCTGCTTGTGTGTTTTGTTTTGTGACCTTAATCGCATATGTGCTCTAAACAAGTTTTGTTCGATTTTCTTCTTTTCCAATCTTCGTCAATAACTGTCTGGGCGCTTACAGAGAGTCAAGGTCGGCAAAATCTAGAAACACGGCAAGTCACAATGTAACGTTTTACCCAACAAATCCCGGAGGTCGGCACACACAAGATTTCAGATCACGTGGTACATCATTAGTCTAATCCCATTGTAAACCGTACAAAAGTTTGTCCAAAACATCGTTATGTAAGAACCCCGCGCGAAAAAGGAGGAGGCAAGACAGCTCGGGCTATTATTCTCGGACACCAATTACTACAGGAGAGAAATAACAAAGTCGGAAAATGTAGTCTATTTTATCGGGGACTCTAGTGACAAATCACTGAATGGATTAAGCGCTATTGCATTGAGTGTCACTTTGGTGTCTGAAAAGATACTCAGCACGCTAGCCTCTATTGATGGACCCAAATATTAGATTGAGTCGGCTGCCATTGTTGGTCACCGCGTGATGGTACCCGCCTTTGTGCGGAGAACAACAATGCCAAAATTTCTGACAGTCCTGTTACTGTTGTTTAAATGAGGATTAACATGGGGTGGGGGAGTGGTAGAGATTTGGGGGAGAGCTTATCTCCCGTTATCTGACCCCAGGGGATTAGGGAGATCTCCGGTAATGAGGACTCCAGACGATACTGTACATACGAACTCTACAGGGGAGTGTATTTAATATGCAATTTCTTATCATTTAATTACATCTATCTATTTATCTATTTACTTATATTCTACGTATTCATATATATTATCCACTTATTTATCACTTATTGGGTCATTTTATTAATTTATGTTATACTTTTTGTTTTCTTTTTTTTTTATCTCAAAATATTCTCTTTTTCTAACTTTCAATTCTAAATGACTTTTAATGATTCAGAATTGAAAGTTAGAAAAAAAACAGTATTTATATCTAAACTCAAAATATTTATCTTTTATTTATTTATTTCAATTTATTAATTAATTAATTAATTAATTTATTTATTTATTTATTTATTAATTCAAATTTTATAAGGAAGTTTATAATTAATTAGCTTTTATTGTTACCAGAAATCCTTAGAAAAAATAGTTGTAATTTTTGTTCATAATTGTACGATTTGTATATCTAAATTTTTGTCAAATCAGCACTATCAACAAATCGAAAAGTGAATTTACATGTAGTGACTTTCAAAACATGCATAGAATTTTAATTTATTCACAAAGTCCCTAAAAACTGACTACTTGAACACTTCTGCAAAAAGTGAAGAAAATTTCCACGTCACTATTCTTTCACTTTGTATCTAGCGTATGAATACAGGTCTTCTAGCTTGTTGACAGAGCAAATAACTTCGACAAGTAACATAGGAATTAAAAAATGAAGATTTTAGGATCAATTTAACGATTAAACAGATAAATAATGAAATAATGCCGACTCCAACTCTGCGGCGTCTAGCCCTTGTTCGCAGTTTTACCCAATATGAATCCTTATACAATACCGGGTAAATTTGTGAATGAGTATTGATACGAAACTTCCAATACAGAAGGGTGAATTTTGAATAAATTTCCGTTAAAAGATATTTTCAACAATAGATGTCGCACTGAAGTAGCGGGTCAAGTGTTGTTTTCATGGGTGCTTTACACATTACTGAATCATTTAATGTTAAAAGATCAGTTTACATAAACTGTAGGCATATCCGCCTCCTTTTCTATATTTTTTGACATGTGAAACATCAGTTTGAAAACTGTCTTTAAAATAGTTGAAAACACCGTATATCTGTGTTCTTTCGCATAATATAAAGACAAGCCAAATATTTCCCAGCGAAACTGTTTGTTTTGCATTGTATTTGGGAGGAATTGACTTTCTTATATCCTTCTGTACTTTAGCGCGAGTTGAGCATTTTTGCCCTTACAGACGCATTCTCAATTCATTATCAGTCATTGCCAAATCTCTATAGAGAACTTTCTCAGCCAACAAACACGTAATCAGTTTTGTCGCAATTGCACCTCGGCGACTAAGTTCCAAAGGATTTACGAAGCAGCTGTGAGTGACCTCTAGCGGTCGAAATTTGCTCTCATTGATCGATACCCGGATGTAAGACTACCCCATGCAGATATGCTCCACAGAAGGTGCAAAAGGACAACTCAGTGTTGTCAAAAACAAAATCTCCAGACATCCACAATCCATTTTTCAATCGTCGACCTGAATACCTAGTAAAATATTATAGTGCTGAAATGTTCTCCTTTTTTTAACCATTTTCATGCGCGGGCCTGGAAGAGTGATCAGGAAAGGGGTTTGTTCAAGCTCGTGTAGTAAGGGGTTATTCAAGCTCGTGTGGTAAGGGGTTGTTTCCGCCTTATGACTTCAGCTGGAGATTAAAGAAAAGTACTCGAAAACATGAGTATTTTTAGACTTATTCCATGGGATGCTTATTTCCCCGACCCCCCCCCCCCCCCCCCCCCCTACTCCTTATAGATCCGCTCATGCTTCTAGGTTTAAGATTACAGCAGTAAGTTTGCGCAAATACATGCTCGATACTGCTTTCATAGGAATTAGTGTAAAATTGCATTTTTCATTCGAATGTGTTGTAATACATGTATTCTGTACAGATGGACAATCTTAATGACCTGTTTCGTATTTCTATGATTCAGTGAGGTGCACAATGTAATCTCTGCAAAACAGCATGGCAAAATGTGACCTTTGACCTCGCCGTGAAAACTCAAAGTCATTTGCAACGTATGCCCATGCCAGAACTATGGTAAAATCATAATTATATTTTGGACACATCGACATACTGTGCCCTTGTAGGTATATCCAAAATACATGTTCTATGAAACTTGCGATATACGCAAAGATGGCTTGTATAAAACAAAGACAATTAATAAATAACAGACAGACCGACAGACATACAAACAAAACTACCTTCGCTCATTGAACTATCTTTGGAAAGGTATGCTGCAACGCCGATTGTATATGTGAAAGCAAAGTCCAGTTGAAAGCATCATTCAGGAAAAACAACATTACTACCTTTTAGAATTATAATAAATTAAACCATTTTAATTGGCAATAAATGAAAATACCTATGTATGCAATGTTAACAATAAACTCAACATTTTAGCATAGAAATGAAACAAAGACATGCATTCATACACATACAGTCAGACAGACAAACAAATCAACATGCACTTAATAAAATGAAAGTACTATGCACATTACAGTCGGATCTTCTCAGTCTTTTACGTGTACATCAACGTATGAGGATGCATTTGCGGTATATGATGTCCGAATGCGTTTATGGTCAAGTGGTCACTATTTGGCGAAATTCCATTGTTCTGACAAATATACCAGTCACTAATATTTGAGGTGTTTGAACTTGGCAAGTGGGCTGTCGGCTGCAGAGGCAAAGTCGGGCTGCTTGAAGGTTCGGAATGACTCATTCCGTTTCCCGATCCTGTACTATAACAAGATCGTTCGCTTCCGCTTCCGAGACTGTCATTTTTGTCCATTTCCGTTACTGTTGGCACATGCGCAGAGAGTTTATCCGGGCTAGGACTGCTGCTGGATCCCGTATCAATATTCTGCTCATCTGATTCGTATTCCTCCGGAAGTGGCGAAATATTTCCGTGAACCTTCATGTGTTTCCGGAGCGAGCTGGGATGGGTGTAACTCTTCTCGCACCCTCGGACCTTACATAAGTATGGTTTGTCTGTCGTGTGTACGTGGGAGTGCTTCTTTCTGTCCGAACTGTTAGCAAACCGTCTTTCACATCCTGGAAATTCACATTGGAATGGTTTCTCTCCTGCAAGTAAAGAAGAAATCAATTTTAGATAAACGTTTCTCAAACTTCTACTAGCGATCGGTTCCTAAAATTGGAGCTCGAACATGAGAGTACAAATAGAATAATCAATTTCTCTTCTAATTTTCTTCTACCTTTTTTTCTCATTGCAAAGATAGTATTACTTTCTCTGCTTTCAACTGTCACTTTCTAGTTTGAAATAGATCATCCATATCTTTTTTTAAATGTTATTTTACACAGTAACAAACACTTACGATATCTAGAGAGGGGTTTTCTCTGTCGAAATTCTACTTTTAAACAAATGACAGTTATTGCAATTTTTCACATTTCTCAATCCTGTTCGAGAGTAATTTTTCAGTAAAAGCGAATGCCACCTTTGTGATGTTCCAAAAAATCGTGAGTCGGGAAGCTTTTGATCTTATTTCTCTAGAAATATGAAACTACAAAAAAATAAAATTGAGAAGAGGGGGTAACAAGTAAAGCTTTTAGCATGGGAAAAAAGTAAGAAGGAAATGAAGACACAAGAATTTTTTTCGTCATGAAGAATATCTTGGGAACCCAGGGAAATAAAATAAGAGTGTTTTTGAGCGTCGCTTAATTAGAAACACATTGTAGTATTTAACCCTTATGACCTTGTTAATAGACTTGGTACGATGTGTGGAGTAGTGAACTGTAATATTATATCTATGTTTCTTGTAAACATCGATCCCTCCCTGTCAGTATAAGCTGATTAAGCTCTGGTGCTTGAATTTATTTATTTATTTATTTATTTATTTATTTATTAATTTATTTATCTATTTATCTATTTATCTATTAATTTATTTATTCATTTATCTATTTATTATTCTATTATCTGTTTATTCATATCTCTCATTTATTTATCTGTATATCTTTCGTTTATTTATCCATGAAGTCACATGTATTTTTTTCTGTTGGTATTTATTTATTTTTTCATTATTCTGCTTTTTCGCCGATTTTTGTAGACTTTATAGTTTAAGAATATTTATTCCTTATAAGTATTTCACAAAATTTTGAAAATCAAGAGAAATTCCTTCTCTAATAAACTAAATATCTCACTGATATTTTTTTCTCAAAATTTCGATGTACATGTATTATTATCATTCGAAAGACGGTTATCTGGGACGTGAAATACTGTATTTATTTCTTTCAATATGTTCTCAAACAGTTTCATCTTTTTAGATTTATCATGATGATTCAAGTACAAATTTTAAAACTCTATCTGAAAGGAAGTATCGAATGAAAGCAAGCAAATTATTGAGGATATTAAAAGTACGAAATGATGAATACGATGTTGCATACAAAAGAAATAGCTAGCACCAAATGAATGAATGAATGAATGAATGAATGAATGAATGAATGAATGAATGAATGAATGAATGAATGAATGAATGAATGAATGAATGAATGAATGAATTATATTATATTAATTATATTATATCATATTAATATTATTTCCAATCATGAATATTTTGTTTTCATCCCGTAGGAATGTTCACAAAATATATTTATTCATGGAAAATGAAAAAAAAAAGGAATCAGAGATAGAGGTATTCATACATAAAGAACTTCAATTTCTATCTGTAATTCCCTTTTCAAAATTAAATGTTAAATTATATGACATAAAAGGAAAATAAACATGACTAACCTGTATGCGTTCTTTTGTGGATTTTGAGATTCTCTGATCTGGCGAAGACTTTACCGCAGCCTGGGAACGGGCAGGGGAAAGGCTTCTCTCCCGTGTGAACCCTGATATGGTTCACCAGTTTATATTTGGCCTTGAATGGCCGTCCCTCCCTGGAACATTCCTGCCAGTAGCAGGTGTGGTCCATTTGTTCAGGTCCTCCCACGTGGTCCACGGTGATGTGGGTCACAATCTCGTGCATGGTGTTGAACACCTTGTTGCAGGGTTTTCGGGGCTCCGGTTGGTCCCTGTCTATCCACAGGCAAGTGTGTTCTTGTTTCATTTGAGGACGCATGTAACGGAAGAAGGCTCCAGCTCCTGGTGGTCCCCCGAGGCTGACCGGATTCATTCCGTTCAATGGCGGCATATTATAGCCCGGATGCGAGCCGTAAGGATCCGATCTGGAGGTAGGCATCTGACTGTGGGAATAAAATTCCGACGGGAGACCGAATCTTCCCTGGGTATCCCTATAGTGTGATGCAGCATCATGTAATCCGGAAAGTACCGAATGACTGGATGCATCATGATGATGAGACGGGTACTGGAAACCCCCGGTAGATGCGCCAAAAAGTCCGTTCCCATTGGATTCGTGTCCAGAAAGTCCTAAATCCGAGCGCCGGAGCAAAAAATCCCTGGTTGATGGATATCCATGTGTGTGTGGCACACTGTATCCATTGCTTGGAACAAACTGGTTCGCCTGTCCGTGGATGACAGTATTCTCGCCCATGGGGTGGGGAGGGCTCAGTTTGAGTGCCCCGGGAGGCAGGTGCGCGCTGGTGTCCACGAATGGATTTATCATCTTAGCGCAAGCAGCTTCCAAAGTCAAATTCTATAAGGTTCCAAAGTCTGTTCCCGGAGAGCTACCGCTGGGAAGTCAGAAAAACAATAAGTCCCGAGTCCCTGGGAGTCACAGTCAACTCCCGATAAGTTATGATAAAACTGTTGTCAACTTCACCACGGTTGTCCTCGAATTCAGAAGATAATTTCTAGATCTAAGTTCGTATTCTAAGTTTAATGTGGATCACTGTCGGATATCAAAACATTCTTACTCATTTATAACACAGCATGTTATATTTACGGTATGCGAGATTGAAAAATCATTATTATTTATTTTCATTGGTGCGCGTGCTGCGAAGGCGGAGTTCAAGAGATTTGATTGGTCGAATAGGAGATAATACGCTAATTAGGGGCGGAGCGTGCCGTGACACCGCCTAAACCTGATACACATAATCCACGCCTGATCTGACACTAATCGAAAATTTGAATATTGTTCAATCATAGATGTTTTGAAAAATTACAAATTCATCATATTTTGTGTCAAAATAAATTATGACACGAATTTAGATGTGTATAACATTCCAAAAATGAATTTGCATTAAATAAAATTAATGAAAAGTGTTCAGTAAATTATGGTATTTGTGAAAATCAATAGGAATAGGTGCAAAAATATGATTTTATACATGAAACATGCTAATATTTCTACACAGAATAAAATAATGTTTATTTCAAAGATGAAATGTTAGGGGGGAGGGGGGTATAAATAACTGAAAACAGGTCAAAATACATTTTCATTTGACTGATGAAGTACAATCGATTTTTTTTTTCGTTATTTAGGGGGTGGGGGATTGGAGGGTGAGGGTATTCCTTTCCTGGCAACATAAGTGTTCTGTACAAATAATATGCAAGTTTTTATACAGAGTTTGTTTTCAAATTTTGGGCCACTTTCTAATTATACGTGCAAAATGATGTAGGGGAAAAAACTTTTTTAGTCGCCCCATTTATTTATTTTATTTTATTTATTTATTTTTTTTATATATTTTTTTTTATTTATTTATCTATTATATATTTATTTATTTATTATTCATCATCAAGGAGATAAAAATTAAAATTTAGAACGCTCGAACAAAGAGCAAAATTAAATTGGGTTTCCCTCCCTAATTTTTATATCAATGTGATTGAATGTAACTTTTTCTTGACTTAATGTGAAGAAATTTTTCTTTTGGATGTGTTTTACACCAAATGAAATGAAATGTCAATTTTATATGATTTTTTAAATGAAATGTTCATTTCATACATGATATTTTAATTTCATGTACGATATTTTATTATGATTTTTTTTTTATAATAAAATTATTTGTGGAAAGATGGAGGGAGGGCGAATGAAACTACATTTATATATCTTAAAGACACATCTTGTGTGCACTAAGGGTTCTTCTGGTGTTGGGTTTTTTTTTCTCTTCGATTTTCCTTTAGAAAAAAGGAAAGGGCGATTGAAATTTCTCTTTATTTTGTAAAATGAGAAAGGGAAGGGAAAGGAAGGGGGAGGTAAGAAAAACACTCTGAAATGCCATGTAAAATTCTGCTTCAGTGTCAGCGCCTATCAGATCCATATGTTCCGAATCAGCTCTAAGATTATCTCTAATTTCCCCACGTCATAACGGTCATTTTATCCTTTTGGTCAACAGTATCATGCAGTGACCATGTTGGAATAACGGAAGACCTTATTAACTTGCGATGTAATGTATATGGGTGTCATGCAAGGAGCAGTCCTAATACCCCTTTATTTTGCAGATTAGATTTAGATGAGATCTGCTTCCGCATTTATATAAATGTCATAATGTGGAATTGATTATAGAGGAATTGCAAATATTTCACGAAAGAGGAAGGAATTAACTGAAAAATGCATTTTGCACAAATCCAATTTTATAAATGCACATTTGTCATTAATTTTACTAATGTTTAGGTTATACGTATGCATACTTCTTTCTTTAAAATTTTGTTTTCAGTCGTTATTTGTACATTGTTTTTCAAAATTTAGACAAGTTCATATTTTTTATAACTAAAACATAGATTCGGTGCTGATTTTTTTTCATTAATTGTAGTTTGAGATTAAGTTTGTCTTCATGAAAGAGAAAGGCTTCGGTCGAAACTTTGGCAAAAAGAACAATAAATCTACAGAAAAAAACAGATATGCTTGGAAAATGGCTTTATTCGTACTAATTGTTTGATTCTGATGTGGGAAGCATTTTGTTGATAACATATGTAAATATATGGCCTGGAATTATGTAATTTTACACGATCTCCATGTGGTGTGCTACTGTAACTTTTTTTAACATTCTTTATCAAAGAATCCCAAAATATATTCATCGATGACGTAAAAATATGCATGTTTATCTGGAGCGAACAGGATATCATGTGACATGGCTAATTAGTGTCAGAAACGAGGCCCCGCGCTGAGCGTATGTAAGGGGACACTACTGATATCTAACGATAATATTATTTCTCTAATAATCATCTTAGAATGTCAAATATCAAATTTAGGTGGTTATTTAATTTCATCCACATACTTTATTAATATCGTTTCATAATCTACAAATATTTACGATTTAACGGATTCCGGAATCAACGGGACCTGCTTCGTAGAAAAATAAATCTGTGAAGATAATCGGGGATTTTCGCATTTTCTTAGGTGGCAGTTATCAACTTAATTCTAAACATTTGTTTAAGGGAGAGTGTGAACTCGATAGCTTTAACCAAATGATAATCCGATCAACTATCAACTTGTAGTGAAAGGAATTGGAGCGATTGACACGGCCCTTAAACCTCTCTCAATACAAAATCGCCTCCCCCTTGTTGGTGAAGTCTGTCAACTTTAGATGGTATGAAAAAGCTAAGAAAACAAGATAAACATTTCGATTGTTGACTAATCCCCTAAATCTATCGCTCTTGATAGACTAAGCCATTCCTATTTATGATGTGAATGAAATCTGATCACTTGTTTTCTATGGCTGAAAAAGTCGGAAGAAATTGAAAAGCAAAACGGCGAAGAAAATGTTATGATTATTTTAATGAAAATCTCGTTCAAAACACATTATAGCGAACCCCAAGTGACACTACTAGAATTTCAATAGCAAATCTGCGGCTTCAACTTAATTTTTTGCACATGGGATGTTTTGCTTCTTTTTTCTTTCAAGCCGTATGTAATTATAGAAGGAGATTTGATATTTCAATTTACACCGTGTTTGAAATGAACACGATTCAATTATGACATATGATACGATATCAGCGTGTCACATGACAGTAACGTGATATCTATCTTTTCTATAATGCCATATTATCTTGATATGAATTTCTAATTACATGTTCTGTAGATCAGTTATACCTATTTACTAACATTCAAACAGAAAAAAAAAGAATTGGAAAGAAAAAGCAAATTCAGACCATGCGGAAGGAGAACTTTCTACATTGCCACAATGCACCAAGTTTATAATCTGAAATGTGCATGTATGTTTTGGACCATATTTGACACCCCCCCCCCCCCCTCTCCCCTTGATATTTGCCAAAAACGCTGATTTTCCCGGTTTTTTTTTTTAAATCATTGGCTTGAGCCCCTGACGGGCTGTATCCACCCAAAAAAGATAAATTCTAGATTCGACCATGTTTTTTAAAAGCTATTGAAAAGGGTAAATTAAAAAGGGGGGTTAAGCCCTGTAGAAAAAATAGAGAGATTCAGTCTATGAAGGAAATTGTACTCATATTGGAATATAACTTAAGGGTATTTTACAACTTTGAGTATTTCCCCCTCCTAATTTAGATACGCACATGCAGCTTTAATCTACATTAAATTGTGCAAATAAATATACGGCACATTGTTCATATTATTTTATGCAGGAATACATGATGCAAGAAAACTAATTCCAGGATTTGCTCAGATTTGGAGAGAGAGAGATTTGCATAATATGACATGTGGGGGGTATAACCCGGGTATTTTGAGGTGAGAGATGTAGCCGATAGGGGTGTTTATTCATTGTTGCATATTGCACAGATTTGCCACGACACTCATTTCCGCTCCAATATGGTATCTGCACTTTGATATATACAAGAAATATGACATCTTGTTTTTTTTTTCTTTTTAATTTATTTATGCTTTTTAAAAATATTTCTCGCTAGTTTCTTTAAATCATTCATTTTTGTTAAGTTTGATGAATTAAAGATACAAGAAATACAAAAAATGTATAATTTATTGAGAAAAAATAAATAAAATACGGAGACTGAATAATTTGTGTAGGTTTTATTTCGAGGTCACTATCAACCTTGAAACATAATTTCCCTGTCTATAAATCTTGTAGACTCAATCTGGTTCGCACTTATCTAATAGTTTTCAGTTTCTCTCGCTTTCTTCCTTTTCATTTGGGTAAACTAATCCCTTATTATGAAAATGAAGTGCAAATTATTCGTATCATGTTACCTAAACATAACAGGGTGCGACTCAGCAAGATTCTCGCGAGTTTTCACACCCACCCACCCTCCTGCTGGGGCAAGGATGTCCATACACCCGTTTCTCAATTGTAGTATACAATAAAATATGCGATAAAAACACCATGTGTAAGTCATCAACAACTTAATGTATATTACAATGTTGTATTTTTCACATACACTAGCTAGATTTATTTCAATATTAATTGTTTTATTACGAAGGTTTTGTCTTCAAAACGAGCGGCAAATCTCTGAAATACCAATTTGATATGGAAAAGGAATTACGAAATAAATCAAAAGTAAATCCAAGACAGTATTGGAAGATATTAAATAAGCTAAACGGGAAAAATGAAATATCAGAAATTAAGGCCTCTTTAAATGACTTATTTGAGTATTTTAAGGATATTAATCAAGGAGAAAACAATACAGAAGAGTTCAATATTCCAGATGACAATGATGATACTTTCGATACAGACATACTCAATGAAGCTATAACAGAAAAGGAAATCGATGATAGCATAAGAAATCTCAAGAATAACAAAGCCAAGGGATACGACGATGTTTCAAATGAGTATATAAAATATTCAGCCAATACATTCATGCCTTTATACGTCAAATTGTTTAACCTCATACTTAACACAGGTATAATACCAAAAGGTTGGGGTTATGGTATTATCCACCCAATATATAAAAGAAAGGAGACCCCCAAAATCCTGAATCATACAGACCCATTACGCTTACGTCAGCTCTGGGTAAAGTTTTCACTTCTATCATTGATACACGACTGCGCCTTTTTGCCAATTCACATGAAATAATTAGCATGGCCCAAGCTGGGTTTAGAAAAGGCTTCTCAACAACTGATAATATTTTCTGCCTATACTCTTTCATTCAACTATATCTTAATACTGGCAAAAAAACTCTTCTGCACATTCATAGATTTTAGAAAAGCATTTGACACTGTTTGGAGAATAGGTTTATGGCAAAAGCTTCAGAACACAAATATCAAAGGTAAAATATTTAAAGTTATTTATAACATGTATGCCGATATAAAATCATGTGTTAGAAAACATTCAGAATGTTCTGATTTCTTTCCGTGTATGACAGGAGTACGTCAAGGAGAAAACTTATCACCATTTTTATTTACTATTTTTTTGAATGATATAGAAGAATTCTTAACACATCAAGGATTAACAGGTATGGAAGTCGTAGAAATAAAACTGAGAGAGGAATTACACATATTTATGAAAATTTTTCTGTTATTATACGCAGATGACACAGTTGTACTAGCAGATACTTCTGAAAATTTACAGCTTACATTGAAAGCATTTGAAAATTACTGTAAGCACTGGAAACTAAAAATTAATGTCGATAAAACAAAAGTCCTCATTTTTGAAAGGCGCAGAAATAGAATAGTCAGACATTTCTTTATCAATGAAAATGAAATCGAAATAGTAGACTCTTATTGTTATCTAGGAGTCATGTTTAATTATAATGGAAATTTTTTAAAGGCACGAAATCACCTTGTTGGGCAGGCTGAAAAAGCGCTTTATGCTTTATATACTAAACTAAGAAATATCTCCATTCCAGTTGATCTTCAACTAAAACTATTTGACAATCTGGTAGCTCCAATACTCTTGTATTCATCAGAAATATGGGGTTTCGAAGATAAAACTATAATAGAAAAGTTACACCTGAAATTTTTGAAAAACATACTTAAATTACGTTCATCTACACCAAACTATATGGTGTATGGTGAAACAGGACGGGTACCGATGGATATCAAAATCAAAATTCAGATGCTTTCCTTTTGGTCAAAACTATTAACGAATAGTGAAAACAAATTATCAGGAATTCTATATCAACTACTTTACAATCTACATGAAACAGGCCGTGGAAGGTTTAAATGGATAGAATATATTAAAACAATACTAAATGATATCGGTCTTAGTTACATTTGGTCGTCACAGACACCTTTGAGTAAAATTCAAATAAAAACTGAAATCAATCAGCGAATGAAGGATCAGTTTTACCAAACTTGGTTCTCTGCCATAGAAATATCTTCAAGAGGGTCGTTTTACTCGCTTTTTAAATCAGAATTCAAATTAGAAAATTATTTGATTAATTTAAGTCAAAATCATAGACTGTTAATATGTAAATTAAGATGTAGTAATATCAAATTTCCAATAGAACAAGGTAGATGGCAAAACATACCGAGATCCGAAAGACGATGCACGCTATGTGATATTAATTCAGTTGGAGACGAATTCCATTATTTATTTTCATGTAATAACGAAAATATAAAAAAACTAGATGGCTACTGTTGCAAGCAACAGACGGATTCCTCCTTTATTATACCTTCCTCGGAACTGAAGTGCTAAAATCCGAATAAAGAAGATGGAAAAAAGAATAGTTGCATTAGTACCATATTAAATTCAGCAAATGAGTCAAAAGAGCTTATGTCTAATTTGGGACTCTTATTTATTCATCAACAAAATAGAAGAAAAAAATAATAAATACCTTTCATGTTTACGAAAGCTTTAAACTCCATGCACAATCAATATCTAATCCTTTACAATGACTTTCTCAAAAAAGAATTGCACAATGATTTTGCAATGAGATAATTCCTATTAATAGAAAATGACAACAACATGAAACTACTGATATGTAATGCTACTAAGAATAAAAAAGAAAGAAACAGAGAACAAGAATAAAAGAGTTATCTATCTTACTATGTAAAGTTTAATAAAGAAGTACTACTTGTGTGAAGCATAAATAGTTCAGGGCAAAATCCTGTGAATTCTACAAGAGTAAATGTTTGTTATGACCTTGAAAAAGTTAATTTGACCTTTAACCAAGGTCATGGATAAAAGATAAGCATTTGAATTTATTCTCATCAAGAGTCCTCTTAATCTCATCAAAGCTCAATATTTTATCAAGAAAAGTCTGTTGTGACCTTGAAATCGAACAAATGACCTTGGGTCAAGGTCAAGGTGAAAGGACTTGATGCAAGGAATATTTGCGCCAAGTTTGAACTCTCAAGGTCAAATGGTCTTTGTTCTATAGGCAAAAGTTTGTCGTGACCTTGAGAATCATAATGTGACCTTGAAACTAGGTCATCATCAATGACTACCTATAAGTAGCCTACCATCCAAGTTTCAACTCAAAATCTCAAAATTTGTAGAAATTGGCACTGTGCCAATTTAAAGTTCCATTTTCAACTCGGAATAGCGCGAAAACCGTAAATATTTTATCGAGCATGTAAGCGTATAAAAGTTTGCAAATTTCCCAAAGAACATTTTAAAACAAATTTCGTTCAAATCGCACGGTTATTTTAGGAGTTATAAGTGTTTAAAGATTTGACCTTTGATGACCTCTAGCGGGGGCATACGTGAACTTTTCGACGACAAATTTTTTTTACCTCTAGATCTTTATATGCTCTTTCACATGATACTTATTGTTTTATCATAAGAAGTGGCACTTTTTTGTACAGTCACTGGAACGATCTGGGGGTAAGAATAATAATAAGAAGAATAATAATAAGAATAAAGAAAAGACAATACAATAACAGAAAGGATTCCGACGGAAAAGTCGGAATCCTTAATTACGCATTAAGTATATTCCAAGCTACTTCATATCGAATCCAAACGTAGGGAAAATGGTCGGACTCCTCTCATTTTGTAACATACCAGTATTAAATAACCTTTCTAATTTCATCTTTAATATTCAACGCTTTTTTTAAAGCAGTACATGCATGTAAATTGTATTTGTTTTATACATGTAATCATATATACTACCAATTGTCTTAATGTTACTTTTATCCAGATAATGAAAATGTTAATTCAACATCTATTTTATACAATTTTTTTTTAATTGTTTATTTATGTATTGACTTTTAATTGATTTCTATGTTATGAAAGATTTTTTTGCATGTGTTGTCACTTTGTCATGTCATCATTATACATGTATGTTGTTCCTCTTGTTGCACTTAACAGTGCCAGAGTGTATCAATAAAACTGCTTCAAACTGCTGAAGTTGGAAGGTGTGACGTAAATTATTAAAATCAACATGGATTTGATGAAAGAATATATAAATAAATGAATAAATTGTGAAAATATCAAGGTAAGTTAAGAATGATTATCCTCAAAAAATGATGTTGAAATATAATCAGAAAATGATGATGAAATTATTCCATTTGTATATATACAGACACAAAAGAAATAAAAACATAGATCATGGATGAAAAATGAGAAGATATTAAGAGAAATCCTTCTTCTTTTTTTTTTTTTTTTTTTTTAGATTTGAAATGAAATTTTAATTCGTGAATGAAAATGACCTCGATATACGAACACGCGAAGATGCTGATACATTTGTACCTTGTCAAATTTACTATATCATAATTATGCATCTATTACGCCTTATATAATAATATATATATTTTCTAATCTAATATCCACAAAGAAAAAATATAGAAAAAACCCGGGAATATTAAACTTTTCAAATATATGTATAATAGTACTCATCTTTTCATGGCACTATCTAAAAATCTAACTCTACTTCATTCCATCTTCAGAATTTTGCTTTTTACTTTGTGTGTTTCAAAACATATTTCAAAAGATATTCTTGCAAGTCTCAATGGGACTCAAACTTTTTGTCAGACCTCCCTTTTTGTCAGACCTCCCTTTTTGTCAGACCTCCCATTTGAAATTTATAAAAAAAGTGAAAAGTTTTACATGTTTCTCTGTATTTTTAGTGCATAAATCGGTAAATTGGCTTCATGAAATACATGTATATGTATTTTCATCAAATTGATTAAGAAATTTTACACGATTTTTTTCGAATCGATACTTTTATCCGTAAAAGATTTTAGAAAAAAAGTAAAGGAAAATTCATATTTTCCTTTCCCCTTTATGGAAGGAGTAAAACTCCAGATTTGAAGTAAAAGTGAAAATATGTCTTATTTATACCCCTTTATATGAGTGGAAGAGAATTTTTTGTGTTAAGAATAAAATAAGTATCAGGGGTGAATATTTCACCCGAAAAATTTCACCCCCCCCCCCCCTCTTCCGTGGAAGGAGAAAATTCTCCAGTTTTTATTTTAAATAAATGTATATCTTTACGATTTGTGTATAAGTGATTTTGTGTAATGAATGAATAAATAAAATACATATCACTACATGTACGTGTATATTTTACATTTCTTTCCATCATTGCGTAATTTTCATACAATTTTTAAAACATTCATATTTTCAATATCATTTGTTTTCCTTCCGAATCCTTTTAGATATATTATTAGAGCAGTTGCATTTAGTTTACTTCTTACTTTACTTCTACTTTTACCTCACCTCTACGCTTCAGTGGTAACTGTGGTTAGGGATTAGGCCGTGGTATTTAAAATTCGTTTTCTACCCTGGTGTTTTAAAAAAAAGACACCCTCCAGTTAGGCGAAAACACACAAACATACAATTTTTGTATTGTTGTCAATGACATGTATTATTCTGAAATTTTATTTAAGGCACATATCCACTGTACAAGTCAGGGGAGACGGGAATGTGAGCCATTATAGCTAAGTCTTGGTTTAAATAGATCTATTTGAGCCGTTTTTCATTTCGAGTAATAAAGCCGTAGTGGCACTTTTTTTTCAGTATGACAGGATACCTTTGGCAATCTCGAATTAATTGTGAGTGTATGCTTTTTATCTGGTATTTTGTCTCGAAAGGTACCAGTCCGCACACGTTAAACAGAATATTTCACAGCCATGGCTTTACATTGTTCAATACACACTTGTCCTGAGGCGATCCAACTACAGTTACCTTTTAAAGCTGACCTGTCACTTTTTGACCATTTAAATGTGAAAGTATAATCATCAGACGGACGGACATGCAGACGGAAAGATCATTTATTTATGTAGCAAAAATTACAATGCTTAATGTTTCTTCGTCCGAAAAGGGGAAATTTACATAAAATGTACCCGTAAGTTTTATGTCTAAGATATGAAATGTACCCGCAAAACGTCAGGGTAGGTCAGCTTTAAAAGTTAACTGTAGTCGTCAATACTCGAGACCAAGATTATGTAACCCCTAACCGCAGTGACCACTGAAGCGTAGAGGTGAGGTAAAAGTAGTGGTAAAGTAAACTAAATGCAACTGCTCTATTGTGACACCTAGCTGTGACGATCACGGGCCTTCCGACCGGATGTGAATTGCGGCTACCATTTGACATTTGACCTCTGATCATCCTCTGTTCATCTCCCGACGCTCGGGTGACAATCCGAAAGACTACTGTTTGTTCAGTTGATTGAATGATTAATTAATTGATTAATTTATTCAATCAATTAGAAGATTATCATCAAATTGTCAGGAAATTTCTATGCTGCTGTATAGTGGAATTCATTCATAGAAAAACGAAAAGAATAAAGGAAGATAAGAAAAGGTCTTATTCTCTGTCATATTTTATTTTGATGCGCCTCAAAATTGTTTTCGGTCTAATTATTATATTTCGATTGCACAAAAAAGTTACTTTAAATGGCGAGTGAGCGAGGGTTATGTAGTCAAATTTGGTTTTCACGAAAATTATCTAATTTCCAAAGAGGGGCCACAATGACAACACATATGCTCGTATCAAGCAAATGCAACAAACAAGAGAAAAAGAAAAAAAATAAAGAGAGAAAAGAAGAGGAAAAATGAAAAAAAAAATGTTTTGATTATAGCACATCCATGAATACTCCTCCGACCACTAATATGTTTGTGATACACTGATAGTCCCGGACATAAATTTCACTAGGTTATCGCATTTTGATGCCAGGGACAGGGTGAAAGATCGTAACACAAGGAATACAAACGATCTAGATCACTGAGAGAAATAAAAAGGATTTGAACATATTCGTATATATAATCAATATGAGACAAGAAAATTAGAACAGAAGCAGAGATATGACATTTTTGTTTTTCGAAGCCTAAAAATTATGTTGTATGTAAGATAGCGCAATGTATGAAGATTGTATGTAAATGAATTATTTTTCGAGAGAAAATGAAAGATACTGACTACGGTTCAGCAATTCATTAAAGAGTCCATGCTGAAAATCTTTTTTTTTTCTTTCTTTCTTTTCTTTTCTTTTCTTTACTACTTCTGTCCCCTTTGTTTCTTTTCTATTTCTATAGTTGATAAATGTTGATTATGCTATTATTGATTATTTCACGTTAGCGTCTGAAATCTACGTCCAAAGAGAGACAACTCTATTTCGATCGTTTAACTTGTATCGAGTCTACGTTCAAGAGAAGCAACTCTGAACAACATTTGAAAAATAAGATTTATATATATTAGATGGGGTTTTGACGCTCGAAAAAGTCTGAATTTCAAAATAAAAAACGTAATAGATTGATGTTGATTTTTATGATATCATATCCTGCTCCAGTAATTTTAAACATTATTTGATTTTGTTGCAGTTCTGGGACCATATTTGTTTTTCTTTTTTTTTTATTTATCTATTTTTTTAAAACTTGAATTAAAACTTTATAACGCTCATAACAAAAATTTAATACAACAAACTTATACAAAATGTCTACATTAATAATCTTGTCTAATTCAAGTCTACGTCAAAAAGACATAGTATGCTAATATGCTAAACGAATTGCAGTAACCAAAGGAAAGGAGGCTGATGGGTGTGGCAAAAATATATAAAATAGAACGAGGCGTCGGAAATTTTATTCAAATTTTACACAACCATTTTATACAAATTAATGTCTCATGTTGACTCAGGCGTTTTCTTAGCGCAAGAGGAAACTGGAATGCCCCCCCCCCCCCCGCCCCCAATTTGAATGTTCCAATCGGGATACTAGTATGAAAACCGGCTCTGCCGACGGAATAGTCGGGATCCTTGGATAGATGAATGAATGAATGAATGAATGAATGAATGAATGAATGAATGAATGAATGAATGAAACACACAAAAAAGTAATTTCATAGGAAATTGAGAATCAGAGTTACCTTCCTTTGGTTATATTAATCCAGCATTCGAGTAGGCAAATTTTTTTTAAAGAAAACACGTCGAAAAAGAAAGAAATGCTAAACAAATTGCAGTAACCGAAGGAAAGAAGGCTGATGGTGTGACAAAAAAAAAAAAAAGATGAATGAGACTTCTTCGTATCTAGTATGAGGTGCTCTGAAGATGTTCTATAAAGAAGTTTTGCCAAAATGATACCAAAAATAGATATGTTGATCAATGGATCGATAGGTCGATTATACCTTCGCCAAATTATTAACCCCTCACATTTTTTTCTTCAAATTAAAAAAAAACAGAATCGCCTTTTAAGGAGGTATTGAACACTTGGACGCCAAATTCAATTTTTCTGAAAATTTCTGAAATTATATATATATTGTCTGTCCTTGACCATACAAACTTACATTTGATTCTATCCACAGGAAAATTTTCTACGAGACTTTGAAATATGCATTAATCGACATTTTCGTGAATTTCTTGATGACGTCATAATATTGAAAGTGTCATTCCAGTTCTCGTAAAGCTATTGGAAATTAATTTTGATTTAACTTCCAAAATATCCATAAATATATTGCACTTACATATGGAAAAGATAAAAGGAATTGTGTTTTAAACACAGGCAGGATACTTGAATAAAAGATGACACTGTCGCTAAAACAATTGCAATTTCGAGCCAATTAACTCTACTTGCTAGTTAATTATTAGGAATCCTGTGGATGAATCTTTGTCAAAAACTATCAAAATTATCAAGAATGTCCAGAGATTATTTCATGATTAAATGGGAAAAATTGAATTTAGGATTAAAATATTTCAAGGCTTTATATTTTCCAATTTTTTCTTCCAAAATCGACCTTTTTCAATGAAGTGACATCTGCTTTCCTGTAACGTAAATTTGTCAACGAATACACTGTGATGAAGATTTAATTTTCTATTTTATACATGCCAAGTTTCAATGCAATACGTTTTGTAATAATGTTTTTATTGCATTTTGAATGCGAAGGTTTGTGACGCCATTTTTCCCGCTAACGACGAAATGACGTCGTGGTTTGCTCATGGATAAAACTCCCAAAGTCCTAAATTTCAAAAATCGCCATAATTTCCTCAAATGACGCCGGAAATTATTCAAACTTCACCAGGATACTCAAATGCGTATATCAATCAGAGTATCAAATGTTTTAAGGGAGTTAAGACTGTACTTTTCCAAGGAAGCGAGAAAACAAATAATGCTGCCGCCATCTTGGCGTTCAAACCCTCCTTAATCAAGAATATGATACGTTAGTACTGGACCTGTCTATGATTTTGAGTTAGCACCGTGTACATTGATAACATTGATGGCGGAACTCCATGACGGACATTGTCTATTTTTCGCCAGGAAAGACTAGGCCTCGATTTCTTGGCCTATCTGAATGTTGGTCGGACTTCTTGAGCGATTAATCATGTACTCGCTTCAGCCAGAAGAGGACCGACTGTTTTTTTTTTATATTCCCAAGGCGGTTGATATTCACTTAATACGGAGTTTTTGTGTAACCCTGCGACTTATTGGTCTTGTCTGTGATACAAGGCATACAATGACGATTCTGTGTGTCTTAAGAGGCGTCTGTGTGTCCGGATATAAATGTGGGAGTTAGCACACGTAACCCGGATAGCCACACAATTTTTCATGAATGCAGGAAATGGCCGCCCAAAGTTTGCTGCGGTCGCACATCGGTCTCCCCCCTTTATGTGTCGCCCTTCATGTTTCAATGGTGCGCATGTCTAGTGGTCTCCGGATGTATACTATGTTGCTGTTATTTCGCGTGATATGCGTTGATAGCTTCCTTCCTGGTGTATTCGTATCACTGTGGATGTTTCGACTTGGTCTTGTCGGAAATTTCTCTTAAAAAGTCATCTGTTCAAAGTAAATTCTTGTGGATAAAAATTCTAAATTTGAAACAGTAAACATCTTGGTTTTCAATGTATGCAGGCGTAATTTCTGTATCAATACGGTGTTTCGTTAGGGACATCACTTCTTCGCTTCTTTGCACTTGAAAATTAGAAACGAAGAAACGAAGTTAAGATGCGAAGCGAAGTTACGATGCTTAGAAGGGAAGTTGCTTCGCTTCTTCGCATTGTAACTTCGCATCTTCTCAACTTCGCTTCTTCGCGTTCCGTTTTGGCATGCGCACAATTGATGAACATGATGGGTAGTCCATAAAGTGCCTTTTTCGGTATTTACAACTGAATTTTGAAATTGTATCATTTATTTCTGTGTAATTTTTCATCTTAGAAAAAGGTTCCTCCTTCTGTCCTATGTATTTCAATAACCCTAACCCAAACCCTAACTCTAAACCCTAACCCTAAACCTATAACCATATTTCATTTCACTGCGCATGTGCTATTGTAAAACAGGAAGGCGAAGAAGCGAAGTTAAGATGAAACGAACTTAAGAAGAAGCGAAGTTAAGAGGAAGCGAAGTTAAGAAAAAGCGAAGTCAAGAGGAAGCGAAGTTAAGAGGAAGCGAAGTTAAGAGGAAGCGAAGATATGATGCGAAGAAGCGAAATTGCCATGCGAAGATACGATACAAAGAAGCGAAGAGCATTACTTCGTAACTTCGCTTCTTTGCATCGTAACTTCGCTTCTTCGTAACTTCGCTTCTTCGCATCGTAACTTGGATTCTTCGCATCGTAGCTTCGCTCCTTCGCGTCACAATTTGTTTACGCGAAGAAGCTAAGTCCCCAACGGAACACCGTAGAATCAATGATGTGACTGTCTTGTTTTTTATGCCTTCAAAACGAATATTGTTTTTTCTCGTCTGTTTGTTCGCCTCACGTAACTTATGAACGCTTTAATTCAGATGTACAATACTAAGGACTGACCTTGAGACATTTTTCTTGTACTGTTTTTATTAGCCCGCACATGCACAAACTACAGGTAACTGTCTATGAGGACATGACGATTCACAAACATTGTTTTCCAATGTAATTATTGTTGCATGTCATGATGTCCTCTTCATTGGTCTATGGTTGGTGTTCTGTCTTTTCTTGTTTTTATTTTCTTTATGGTATTTTGGTGGTTATTATTATTATTTATTTTATTTATTTATTTTTGTTGTTGTTGTTGTACTGGATTTTGTTGTTCTCTGTTGAATTTTGCTGTTGTTATGTTAATTATTGTTGTTTTCGTATTGGCTCGTTTGACAATGTTACATAGTATAGCTAGTAAGCTTATTTCTGGATTTCTATTCATAACATTCCAATGAACAAATAATTGAGAATTTAATATGATTTTTCTTAACAGTTTACGAAAAAATACTTTTCATGTTTCAAGGGATTTGATGATTTTTATTTTGTTTGTTTTCATTTGGGGGGGGGGGGTCAAAACAGGAATAAACAAAGAAATGACCTCACAGTCATCCAAATGATAAAAAGACACAAACCATATAATGTTGTAATTATAATTATCTCATTACATATCCTTGTCGCTAATCGTTTTGTAGTATACCGCCTCTGATTCATTCAAAAAATCATCGACTTCTCCTCCCAATTAATTTTAAAATGTTTTAGGTTTGGAAAAGATATTAACTTTTGGTAGATGTTGTGCAACTGCAAATCTCGGAAGACTGTGCATCCAGATAAATATACACACGTACTCCGGATAGCCAAAAGATTTGCTGTAAGGCAGATGGCTGTCTATTAAATTCTATCAAGTTTCGTCATTAGCGTTCTTGTGTTTTGTTACGGGTATGCTACACGCAAGTGTATTATTTATCGTACAAGTAATGTCAATCAATCAATCAATCAATCAATTTATTCTTGTAACCGTTTTACAATGGCATAGAGAGATATACAAATTTCAAGATATAATACAAAATTCATTCAATAACGCGCGTTAGGGTATTTCATGCGATAAATGCACTTGATGCGTGTTGCATACCCGTAACAAAACACAAATCATGACATTATTGTGAATAATGTCAAATAATGATTTCTTTGTGAATATCGCGTTTCCCATTTGGACATTTTGCTGTTTCTGCATGTCCTTTTAGTGTGTCTGTCCAAATGTAACTACCAGTTTCAACCGAAAAGGCAATTAGATGTATATACTGCTAATTGAAACGCTACATTTCTCTTGAATACGATTCTGTGCTCTGTTTCACAAAAATTCTTACGAAAAATTTCAGCAACTTTCACCATCAAATAAGAGCTGTACTTTCTAATATCATTTCTATATAATAAATATAAATTCAGAAACAAAATTTCGCGATTTTTAGTTTATAAGGAGTACTACGCGATCAAAAGTTACGAAAGTTCCTAAAATTTTTCGTACTAAAGTATTTTTGTGAAACAGGCTGCTGTTCTAAGAGGAGAACCTTTTACAGCCATATCGCTTTTTGTGTTTGTTGTTTTTAATGTTGTTGTTGTTAAAGAAAGCAACTGATGAGGATCTATATCCAAAACATGTCTGTTTTTGCATTAGAATTGGTTAAACATGAGTTTGAGGGTCGCTCTCCAAGTGCAGAGTTGGAAACTAAGACAGACAGACATACGGACATTTATTTGATTTACAGTTGATTGAAAAAAAGTAAGCAAAAATAAAAAGGTAACGAAATCAAAAAGGTTAACAGAAATATATACAAGAACTAAACAAAACAAGTTAAATCAAGCACATACAGAATTACTAGTACGCAGTATTTTGGTACAGATAACAAATTACAATAGAAATACCTGTACATTTAAAACAACGAGAAAAGTTGCCCTTCTTTTCTTTCCTGAGCCATATGTAGTCTTTCATCATTGCACTGCACAATTTAACACAAGTACTACACAGAAAATGATGTGAAAATAATGTAAAGCTTTGAATGCTGAATATCATGAATGCTCGTAAATTCTTAACAAACTGATACTAGTAGTTATGAAAGTCTTCGTTGTTGCCTACTGGCGAAGAGCGGCATGTTCGTAACCGATTAATAATCGATGTCGCATCTGACAGTCCGCCATCCTCATTCTGACTCCTTGGCCTCGCTTTGAAATTGAAATAATTCATTGAGTACTTGTAAGCGGCGCTGTGGTCATAACTTTAATGGTTGAGCAAAATTTGTACTCTTCATTTCTGGTCTGAATTTACACTGCTCCTGAAAATGGATGAAATGTCAGACGTCTGTGGGATTGTTCCGACCATTTTTTCGTCGTGCAGCATGGCAAGCCAAGAAGGACATAATGAGTATCGTTCCTGCGCAACTTCCGGTGACGTAAAACGCCCAATATAAGGAGCACTCACCTGCAAGAAAACGAAATTTGTTCATAAGTGGTTTAATTTCAACACATTTTTCTCTAATTTAATGGGATCGAGAGGCGATAAAAAGAATCAATTCTAAAGAATCTTCTTTTTTTTTAAATACATGAAAATTTACGAGCACACGTGCTTAATTGAAAATAATTTTACATGGTACATTTGAGTGATTGCTGAATTTATTACAGTTTAACAGAAGAAATCAGCAAAACTATTCGACAGAGAAACTATTGTATTGACTTTTAAATAATTGTCCCAGTGATATATCACTACAATTTTCTCAAATCAAAATGTCTGGTTCGCTTAATTTAAACCTCAAGTCAATTGCTTTGACTTGGTTTGACATTTGTGTAATTCGTGTGTGGCCGACCTGAAATAAGTTGTCATTGTACAACATGATTGACTGGATACCTATCGTATACATGTAACCTTTTATGCCATGTTGAAATGTTCTAAATCACCATCAAAAGGACCAAAGCAGTGTATTTTACGAATACACGAATAATTTTTTCCTAGATATACCCTTTTTTTTTTTTTCATTTTTGAAAGAAGCATGAATTGTTTTTACTCCATTGAACTTGTTGAAGAGAAAAGTTTTTTTTTTCAATAAAGTAAAATCTGTATATTTTTTTACATACATTATACGACTATATTTTACTTCGGAATGACCATACGAAAGACATGGAAATTTGAAGAGATCTTCAGTAAGACTACCCTTCACTGACCACAGCGGAACACACACACAAAATACAACGAACATCAGACAAAACAACACCAACAAACAACAGGGAACAACGAGACACAGAACAATACCCATACACACTGAACGGTAAAAAGAACAACAGGCATACAATGACCACAGCGGAACACACCCACAGGATTGTGACTAACAACGAACATCATACAAAACAACTTCAACAAACGACAGGGAACAACGAGACACAGAATAACATCCACACACACCGAACGGTCAAACTAACAGCAGACATACAATGACCACAGCGGAACACACCCACAGGATATGACGAACATCAGACAAATCAACACCAGCAAACAACAGGGAACAACGAGACACAGAATAACATCCACACACACCGAACGGTCAAACAAACAACAGACATACAATGACCACAGCGGAACACACCCACAGGATGTAACACTTAACGAACATCAGAAAAAAAAACAACTTCAACAAACAACAGGGGACAACGAGAAACACAACGACACCCACACAAAATGGGCAAAATCAATAAAAGCAGACTGCACCGAAACGAGATACATGTACATGATTCTCAACACACAAATTGAAGGAGACCAATTTAATGTGTAACCGATGTTATTCGCGATGAAATAGCTAATTGTGTTACATGCGCACTACTCTCTCGCTTATCCGGATACGCAGGGGTCTTCCGAGATGCACAGCTGTTGTGTTTATGAAAAAAAATCCACTCTAAGGTGGCATCATAAACAAGTCAATAAACGCAGAGACCCTAGGTATTACAATACTTATGCAATTGAATATCAAAAGCATTGAACATACGAAAAACAGTCCCGTCCTCTGCTGGCTAAAGCGAATTCATGTTCAATCGCCCGAGCAGTCCGACAGACTTTCAGAAAGGACAGAGGATCAGGATCCAGTCTTCTACAGTATCTGTCATTGAGTATCGTCGTAATGGTTGGTGAGTGTACCATGCCGGGGAAGATGGAGGTACAAAAAATGCATGGTCCAGTACCAAGTTCAAGAAGGGAGCGGATCTCCAACAACACGGTTGCAGCACTCACAGCAAAACCCCAAAACACCCAATGCAAAAACACGGAGCAGACACCAATAGAAGGAGACGCAAAAGGTACAAGGAACACCAAATCACATAGAAACACTAAACACAAATGACTACACATAAAGTTCAATGTTCTTTTGATAACTTGAAGATCACATTCTCAGTAAAGAAGACGATTGATTGTTTTTAAGAAGTTGGTACTTTTAAAGTAAATAATACTTGTACATGATTGTACAATTGAAAGAACAAATGTATGAGATTGCCTCCCTGGCTTATCCCTGTCATAATTAATCCATTTTTCTGTTTAAGTTTTGTTTACGCCTATGTATAAAGTGTTTATCATATTGTAAGGTATAATGATATATTATCCCAAACAAAATTAAACTGATATATTATCCACAAACGAGCTATGATTGATTATGTTTGTGCCAACGGTAAATGATTGAATACACCATACCTAGAATATATGGACCGGATGTACTGCCACACGCCTGTTGTACTTCCTGGCTGTTCCAGCCATTTGGATATATTGCCACACCCCCTCCGATCAACAGAGCTGAAAAAAAATCAAGAGAATAGATGAATGAGAATAAATTGAAATAATAAACTTAATATTCGTTGATAGAAAATTTCCTTGAATTGTCGTCCAAGTCAACCCCTAACCTCATTTTGTCCCTTTATACATTTGCATAATATGGCTGCAAACCATAATAATATATACGAGCACGATGCGAGGAACATTTTTTTCTATTATTTCATTCCTCGTTTCGTTAAAGGATAGGATAGTTATCGATCGAACAAAATTTTCTGCGTTGTTCTGTTCTGTTTTGTTTTGTTTTGTTTTTTCTTTGTCTTTTTTTTTTGTCATTTTTTATACGTTGGTTTTATTTGTTTCCTCCTACATGTGTTTATCTCTTTTTTTCTGTTTTGTCTTGTATGTTTCCTCGAAAGAGGAAGGATTGTTTTTCAGTGGGATTTTTTTTTTCATTTTCTTCGTTTTTGGTTTGGATCTATTCTTCTTTTTAAAAAACGAATTTCTATAAATCTCCCAATGCTTCCATTCTGGGTGCATGATACTGAGCAGATAAGAGATAATGTCACTTATAAATAGCTCTGAAGGGAGTGCATTTATATCCTAGTACATAAAGCAAATTCAAGACATGCAAGTTATTTGATGCCACAGATACACATTAATGTTTCCGTTATTACCCTATCTGATTGGAAAAGTACCAAAGTGTTTATAGGTCTCTGGTACATCGTCAAAGACATGAATAAAAGGCGGAGCACACGGAATGATTTGAAAAGTACCTCTGGTACATCGTCAAAAAGGCCGAATGCGTACACGTCCTGATAGAGCGGACGTAGGGGGTGGGGGTAGGGGGGGGGGGTGTTCGGTTATGTGTCAACAGGGGTTTCGGTTCCGAAGCGAGCGGTAAAAGGACGTAGTGAGTTTAAGTTTTATTGATGACCACACATATCAAGTTCTTCCCAAGTGAATATGCAGACGGAGTGGAGGCAATCATTCAATCATTCGCAATCTACCCATCATGTACCCATGGTACAATGTATGCACTATAAAGATTTTTTTTAGTAACGCATACGCATACCCAGGCTATTTTTGCGCCTATGGTACAGGGCACATGGACTGTGTTCTTCCATAATTAGTTGGTTTGGTCTGTCAGTTTGTGTGCTAAATGAATGGAAAAGTACCAAAGGGTCGCTGGTACATCGTCAAAGAAAAAAAAAAAGAGAATAATAGGCGAATCTGCTGTACTGAGTTCACAAAATATCATTTATCTTTCTAACACTTTAAATTGCCTAAGTTCGTGTGTCCGTCCATCCGTGTGTCTAATAGCCTTTGCTTGTTTACTGTGAAAAGATAAATAAAAGTTTTCGAAGACATTGAGATGAATACCAGTTTCTCTGGTTTGTTGGTATTGTGTTGATTTTGTTCGTGTATTAATTTGATGAAGATTTTTTTGTTTTGATATTTTGTGTGTGTGTGTGTGTGTGTGTGTCAGAGAGCTAATGGACGAGCACTCTCCCATCATCTCCCGCTCTCAAAACATCTCATTAAAACTCCATCATGCACATTCCTTTTTTATGAGCAATGAGCAAGTAAGATGGAGTTTTCAAAAATAAAGAGGGAGGGAGGATTTCTTGAGATGGGTAGCATGGTGAATGATCTCTGGTGGAAGTTTGAAGCAAAATGTCATCGATGTCATGGAGGTTTTTAATCATAAAATGGGAGATACATAATCGGTATGTCCGTCTGTCTAATAGTATGCTCAAAATAATTGATATTGGGAATTACCTTTGACTTGGGAAAGGATAAATGTTTCAAGACTTCTCAGCCGAAACCAAAATAATTTATCATCTGATCTTGACCTTTGAATTTGACATATTTCAAACAATCATTAATTTTTTTATTGAACTAAAAGTGATATAGGGCTTTCGCTGCGCATGACTTTCCGTCTGTCGTTGCCAACATTTTATTACAATTATACATGGCTTTTTTTAAAAGTCTTGTATAAGCATTGTGCATTTGTTGTATGAGAACTTGTTAAAGTACAAACTTAATCATTATATCACAGATCGTCATCGGAGTTATATAACAAGGTAATCCTGCTCATGGCACAATTCCGGGTTTATTATGCATGACCATCAAAGAGGGTACGGATCTGTTCTGGTGCTTATAATCTCCAGACGATGTCAAAGTTGATAGGGCCGATAACATCGTGTAAAATAAGTCGAAAAATAATTATTTATTTGCAAATACTTCAAGTACTTCTTTAAATTGTTGACCTTTGGGTCTTATAGGAGCTTTTTAAACTTTGTAATCTATTTTACACCTGTAGATAATCTGTAGGTCAGGGCGACAATACAAAGAATTGACAAATTCAACTATTCAAGGGTGGATGGATGGCATTTTCTACCTTATTTATGTATTGCACGATGACAAGTATATATCGCATCATAAAGGTACAAAGAAGCAAAGGAGCCGATTCATGGCCTCTCCAAAAGTTTATTATTTGTAAAGTACAGTAGCTCACTGAAAATTCTTATAAATCACGCAAACTTAGATAACGGGAAGAGAGCAAACAGGTGCTTAAAATTTATCAGTGTCACTGATAACTTTAGGAAGGGCTGGCAAAGAAACCCGTTGCCAATTTTTTTTTCTGTTTCCTTTTTCAACTATTTTTCGTGGTTTTGAAATCAATGTTTTCTTTCATACTTATCTTTTTCCATCTTCTGATTTTTTTCTAAGGCCACTGCGCACGATAGGGGTTGAACAGATATGAAATTTGTTTCTCTATTTTCTCAGACTGCGATATATAATTTAATTTAAATTATAAGAGTTTAATTATGATATAATATTCACCATATTAGGATAATTTAGTTTTCAAATATTATTCCGCTCAGTTCATTCACCACCACCCCTCCCCTCCCACCTATTTTCGTTGTATAGCATTCAAGTAACCTTCAATTTTTTACTTTATTTTCCTATTTTTACCTCATTTTCCCTATTAGTCATTATCATTATGTCACCAGTCAACAACATCACATGCATATTGGAAATCGACTATCATTCACAATGCAATAAAAGTCAGATTTTCTCCTGATACATTTACATCTTCAATATCAAATGAAGGAAAACACGAAATATTTGTTTTTACTGTTTGCATGTAATTCCAATTAACCTAGTTGAACCATGACACTTCAATAAGAGGAATGCGTCTTATTATGTCGGTCAACAAAGACTGACTCACTATTGAAGTGAGGGAGGAGAAAATAACAGACCAGGAGCAGGTGTGAATCTAGAGAGAGGGAGGAGGGAATCAAGGAGTAATTATACACCCCCCCCCCCTTTCTTTTTTTAAGATTTTTCAGAATTTTTAAATTTTTTAACCCCCCATATTTACGAATTTTATCTCAAAATCGTAGACTGAAACACCCCCCCCCCCCCATATTTACGAATTTTATCTCAAAATCGTAGACTAGCTGAACACTCCCCGAGTTAGCCTCCCCGTTTAGGCGTCATATTTGTGGAATTATACCAATTATTCTTTATGCCCCCCCCCCCCCTAAAACACACACACTGGAATTTAATGACAAGACCTCTTTCCCTCCCGTATAGACTTGACCCCCCCCCCCCCCTCTTTTTTTAAAGAAAAAATCTGTTCGCTAGATCCGCGCATTGGGAATAAACAGATGTGCAACTGCAAATAAAATCAATACAGTCTGCATAATTATGGCTTTTATATGAATCATTCTTTCTTTGTTATCAAATATAGCACTTCAATGCAGGTTTCTGCACACCGTTTGAAAAGGCTTCCTCTTTCACATTTCTATTGTGATATCGACATCATGGGGTCTCATTTCCCAACATGCTTAAAGTAATATCGGTAATTGCATGATATGAGACTATTTATGTAAATATCAAAGAACGCACAAATGTCATGGGAGTATATACGAATTCTGTAAACATAATCTATTCTTTTGGGTAGAGAAACAAAGGCGGTATTGTTTGCATATACAAAAGTGTATACCAAACCATGACTATACACATTCTGATTTAGTCGAATGAAAAGAAAATAATACTTTTGTCATTTCCAATCCTTTCCTCCTCCTGTCCGTCCCTGGATTCATAGGGGGAGGGGGTAATTTTCTTTAAAGTTTCCCCAAAATTGGTTTCAGGGATCTATGGAATAAACCAAAAGTGCCTATTTCTGTGGGTATTAATCTCTCAATGGTTGGAACGCACCCCCCCCCCCCCCCCCAAAAAAAATCTAAGTCTGCGCATACCCAATACCAAATTTGGTTCACAACCTTAGGGATGATTCTGTCATTTTTATTTACTTATCTCTCCAATTTTTTTTTTTTGAGTTAGTACAGAAATCACACATAAATATGCTGTCCATTGATAATTCGTCACCGACTTACCTGCGCACAATTGTAGCACCCCCGCAACTTTTGCTATCTTCGGTGACACAATATCTTGTATACAAATGGCCAGTACCGCCGTGATCGCTATCAGCACGGCCAGACAACATCCCACACCAATGGTCAACGTCCCAATCTGCCACCATAGGCTCGGGATGTCCAAGAATGACGAATATCTACCACACTCCTCCCGGAGTAAGATTTTCCCTTCGGATTCATACGGAAAATTGCACCTTCTGAACACACCAAAATATGTCGCCGCATCCTGTAAATCCGGAAGCGATCCTCGGAGCCAGTACGGCATAAAAATCCCACACTAGCCCCCACGGCGGCCAGTAGGGAGGTCAACGCCCAAAATATCCCCACTCCAGTTAAGCCACTCATTTTGCGAGGTTTACGTTGTGCATTCCCAAGCAACGTTCTCCAAGAACCGTCCTCGTCTACGTGAAACATTTAAATCTATAAATATATGATGCCACACTAGAGGCTCAAATTGGTTTTAACTATCTAAACAGTTGGTAAGTATCCAATCTTATGCATAAAAAGTGGCTTGGTCTCCCAAGTGCGAGCTATTGCTGCTTTAACCTACGTGGATGAACAATGAATACGGCAGGGCGCTGAAGCGAATGGGCTAGGCTCTGAATGATCGATACAATATTCCTGATTGTTCACACTTGTTAACCCGTTTTATGTTCCGACATAAAAGCTCCCTTTTCTCCGTTTTTATGAGGAAAAAATCTACCTATTCTAGCGTTACTTGTCAAAAACCCACAATTGAAATATATATTTACATACTCCGTCTTCTTTTCTTACAAAATCGATCGCGCAGTGGTTAAATCGGGTCAAATGGACAATAATCTCAAAATCTTTCATCACACAGCGCGTATCCACGTTGAAATGTTCTGGTATATACTTTTATACAACTGATAACAAAAAGCCCAAACTCAAATCTCATTCTTTAAAGGGAATTTGTCCCATAATGAATGGAATTTTAAATCGTGTATATAAACACACATTTCCGGCGAAACAATACACTGAAACGGTAAGCTTTACGTTGGCCAATGTACGTACTCGAACATTGTATCCAGGTCGAATAAACGGGAGAACGACTTGTCATATACAAATCAGATTTCTGTCAAAGATGTTGCTGATTACACGAGTCAGAACAAATGAGTGCTGACACGAACAGGTTTATTGTCGATATAACTCGTAGATAATCCAGCGACCTGCCAGTGTCTAATTAGCTGGCCTGTATTAACACAACGTTGACCTTGGATCTTTAGGTTCTATTCAATTTTTGATTTACTTCCTAGTTTTGCATGAAAGCATTGTGTTTTTCAAGTTGTCATTTCAATTTGAATCACTTGCCTTGAAAAGGCTTCGCTATTTCGCAACTTTTCTTCTTCGCAACCTCGCTTCTTCACAACTTTGCATCTTCGCAACTTTGCTTCTTCGCAGCTTCTTCTTCTCAACTTTGCTTCTTCTCAACTCTCTTATTCTCAACTTCGCTTCTTCGCGTTCCGTTTATGCATGCGCACAATTGATGAGCACGATGGGTAGTCCATAAAGCGTCTTCCTCGGTATTTACTTCTGAATCTTGAAATTGTATCATTTATTTCTGAGTAATTTTTATTTGAGAAAACTCCTCCTCCTTGTGCTCTATGTATTTCAATAATCCTAACCCTTAACCATAACCCTAACCCTAAACATGTTTCATTTCACTGCGCATGTGCTACTGTAAAACAGGTAGGCCAAACAGCGAAGTTGCAAAAAAGCGAAGTTGCAAAGAAGCGAAGTTATGAAGAAGCGAAGTTGCGAATCGCATCGTATCTTCGCTTCTTTGCATCGCAACTTCGCTTCTTATCGTGTACGTTTCAAGCGCGAAGAAGTGATGTCCCTAACGGAACACGGTGCAAGGGGGGCATATCGCTCACATGAGTTGCAGACAGAAGAATAATAGTGGACAATTTGGTGGAGAACCTTGAGTACTTGATTCCTTTAAGGTTATGTGAATTTATGAGCATCAGTTTTGGAGATGTTGAAAATACGTCAGCCATTTAGAGCCCCCGGTGACCATATTTGTAAGCCAATGGGCACGGAAAACACAAACTTTGTAGAGCATCATGAGTACTTGCTCCATGTAAGGTTTCGTGAAATTCTGTGCAGCGGTTGCAGAGGAGAAGTCGAAAAAGTGTCAACCAATCAGAGCCCTCTGTGGCCATATTTGTTGACCGATCGGCTATAGCACCTTGAGTACTTGCTTCCTGTAAGGTTTCGTGAAATTCTGTTCAGCGGTTGCAGAGGAGAAGCCAAAAATGTAAAAGGATTGCGCCGGATGACGCCGGGACAGACAGGTGAGTTTAAAAAATTGATAAAAACATTAAAGTGATGAAAAAAGAGAGCAATGATTCGCAGATATGTTAACTTGGCTTTTTCCTAAGTGGAGGTATTAATTTTTTATAGTCCGAAGACTTTTATTAAGTTCTTTGATATTCTTTGTTTCAGGTTTAAGGTATAAGGGGTATAACAATATCATTGAAAACGTAGAAATTATGTACTGCCAAATCTTATACATTTTAGGTATCTAATATTTTCCATATGTTTCATTCAACTCATCATAAAAAAAATATATGGTCCCGAACATGTCCGAAGTCGTGCGTCTTCGGCCAACTTCGTGGTATTTATTTTTTCTGTTGTCAAAACAACCGGAAGTAGATCTGTATGCATACTACCACACATGAAACAAATGTTCGGGAGAAAAACAAGATCATGCAACTTTTCTTATGATTTCAGGGAATATGAACCTACTGTCCGCGCAGCTCACTTCAGAAATCGGAAAATTGAAGTTTTTTCTTCTTTGTCGGCAATTTTTGAGATTAAAATTTATATGGGGAGATAGATCTCGAACTCTCATAACTAACGGTGTATGATATATGTCTTTACGACCAATATTACGCTCACAGTGAAAGAAAATAGTTTTAGATAGGGAGTTTTCTATGTTAATTTCAGCCCGATGTCGGCGATGTTTTCACTGAGTCTATGGAGATCGTCGACGACGTCATGCTAAAATTAACATAGAAAAGTCCCTATCTAAAATTATTTTCTTTCATTGTGAGCATACTATTGGACGTACAGACATATATCATACACCGTTAGTTATGAGAGTTCGAGATCATCCCCCTGTACAAATTTTAATTGGAAAATATGCCAACAAAGTAGAGAAAACTTCAATTTTCCGATTTCTAAAGTGAGCTGCGCGGACAGTAAATCAGTGCCTAAATAGAGCTAGATCATTGGTGATATTTAAAAATGGCGGGAAACATACAACGGAACGTTGACAAACAAACTTCCTGTTTATGACGTTGGTGAAGACACAGTCACTTGTTTACAAATCTATTTGGAGATAAAAATGGTAAGACACATTGTGCATATTTACTTGTTTGACTACTTAAAGATACTATCTCTTTCAGTCCATCCGCCATCTGTTCGTCTTTCATTGAAAAATGAAATGCGAGAGGGGGACTCGAACCCCGACCATCAGCTTGAAAATACCTCTTTTCTGCATGGTTAAACACCCTTTATTTTGGTCTGCGCATCTCGCTTCGGAGATTGAAATTTATTTGCGATTTTGTAAGCTTTATCTAAGAAAAAATCAGTAATATATACATATATATTATGATAGTTCAAGACAGCACAAAAAATGTACAAGCGGCTAGGACACTAAACGAGTTTAAACCCAGCGGAAGTGACATTCATTACATCCCGCCGTCTGAATACACGAATATGTATGTCTTGTATCCAGACGGAACAAGGGACAGTACGTCCCTCATTCCGTCCGGACACAAGTACATAATAAACATACACACTCTCATGCTAGTCAGAACCTGCAATGTACTGAAGCTCCAATGATTATGATAGTTCAATATATTCTTCTTATCTTCTTTCTTGTTTTTTTTTTTTCCTTTTCATAAAAGACTAACGGAAAACATTATAATCATGTTATGGCATGAAGTTGTCATCATTGCTGCGTCCTTTTTATTGATGAAAGATTTGCCATTTTACTATAGAAATTCCCCGTAGACTTTTTATTTTCCGTCCTATTTCTAACTTACTTAACGTACAGCCATAAAAATGGTATTTTCTGTTACGACTAAAGGAGTACTATAAAATTGATATCCTTTTGAAAGATGACAATATCATATTTAAGGGAAAACCGGGAAAACAGGGTGCTCCGGATTTAGTGAACAGGTCAGTAGGTTTTGAGTTCTATATATGGCCATATGAGTTACCTTTCTTTGAAATGGAATACATTCGCCTTTTGCAATTTTGCATAATATCAAAAATTCAAAAGCAAACTTTTTAATCGCCGAATAAAGAAGCAATAATTTTCCAAACATGCTTATTATGATCTTACCATGCTTTCATTCGTAACAAAGACAGAAAAAAACAAATCTTAAAGGGTTAACGAATCATCTACTGTTATTTTTGTACATGTCCGGAGTGTCCAAGAAATAAATTAGAAGAATGCACACCATCGCGGACCTTTCTTTCGTTTGTAACCACAATGCAAACATATTTTCAAAGTTTTGCATACGAAAATGTCCATCTTTCATTTTTCTTTCAGTATTTACGATGAAAGACCTGGAATACAAAGTACCACATCTTCGACTAACACTGGAGGATTGTTCTACGTGCCTTAAGAATCGCTCAGATCCCAAACTGACATCGGCATGTGTCGCAGCGGCTTCCGGTATACATCTACCATAATTAAGATGTTGGATGCAACTGGGGGTTCGTAAGTAAGACAGTACACCGACGATCAGTTCCTTATCTTTATTACGCCTCAATGTATGCAACCATAATGCATCTATATGCATATGCCCTGTAACACATTACACTTCATAAATATACTAAATAAACAATATAAACATCAATGGTGGCTAAGTACATTACCAAATCTAAATTCTCAATATTATCTGATTCAATCCATAAATCTCGATGAAATTAACAGGAATGTTTAATATATATATAATCTTTATACTACGATTTAATTTACTTCAAATAGAAATGTATATCTGATAAAATCTAAGTAAGAATGACTAAAATCAAAATCGAGGATACGCCATTACTAATCAAAGAAAGATAACTCTAGTAAAAATAATACAAGTAAGAATTGTCTATCTTACCCGGCTGTGGGTCAAGGCACAGCACTCTGACTGACTGACTATGGACAATGTAACAGGGGAGATAATCAGGAGTACCTAAATTTATACAAAGGACTCATAAAAATATAATCTACACCTTCAATAAATCTTACTGAAGAAAAATATATAAATATAATGATCTCAGTTACAAATAATAACTTACATGTAATTTAACTAGATCTGAAGCAGGTATATAAAGTAGTAAAATCTAATCTAATGTACAACAAAGGATCGTACTCTGAGAAATATCACAAAATTACTAAAAATGTAAATCATGAAATATTCAACCCTGAAATGAAAAGATATGATTACTGGAACCATATAAAAGTAGAAAAAGTACTTACAATATGTTCTGATATGTCCAAAATCCAAATTTATAAGAGAGACACAAAAGTTCTGCTTTCATTACAACATGGCTGACCACAATGAAAATTTCAATTAAATTAATTAAACCAATGGAAAAAGTTTATATAAGTCACATGGTCAATCACATGACTACTATGTAAAGGTAACATGTAAATTCAAGAATGAAAATAACAAATAGAAATATACACATAGAAATAAAATAAATGACCCTATTACATTCTCCCCTTGCTTGGAGAAATGGCGTCCTCGTCATTCAAACAATAAATGAAAAATATAAAATACAATTTTGGAACATGAAAAATGTTCACACAGAAATCACAAAAATCAATTCATCAACCATACACTTAGCATGGCATTTTCACAAAAATATCAATACATCATGCAATCGCACAATAAGTAATATTTAAATGCAAATATAGATATCAATATGGATAAATATGTAACATCATGAAACATGTCACACAAAAATACATATGCAAAAATGTAATCAAATGAAAATCGGAGACTCATAGTACTTGACAATGAGACTTCAAAAATACTTTACATGTATCTCAAAAGAATCTTATCAAATGTAATTCAAAAATATCAAAATGACACATCTGATAAATTGCATGAATAACATACAATCAATACAAGAATGAATACTTTCAAAATGTAATGAATTAAATTTCATTCTTAAAGTTTTCTATTATAATAAGTAATCATGATGAAGATCAAAAAATTAAAATTCACAATTTCTGGACTGTCATTAAATCAATCACTGAATATGAAATAAAAGCAATTGAACTGTCATTTTTCAGTTACTATGCGGATGAGAGCTTCTTTTACTGTTGCGTTGTCTGTACCGGAGAACAGTTCTGAACGCGCGAGGTTACACATATATTCCGCACGGATTTTCCAGTCTGGATCAGGTGCTACACTTGTCTTTATGCACATATCGTAGTCTTTGGTCCACACTGGTGGTCGCGTTTGTCTTGCGGATCTTCTCGGAGGAGTAGGTGTGTCTTCAGTGTCTTCTCGATCGGAAGCTACGGATTCCGACTGCTCTTCTCTGCTTACGGATAGCGTGGCCGAATCATCTCTTGATGCTTCTGCTGCCGACTCATCAATGGTGCGATTATTGGTTTCGCGGTCTTCAGATTCGTCTTCGTCTGGCGGACTCTGTAGAACGGCGGTATCATCATTATCTGGTCCAGTGTCTGCAGATGTACTGATAGTATCGTCAGCACATGTCACTGAATCTGGCACCATAATAATAATATCATCTTCATGGTCAATCGATTCATCGTGGTTGATACTTTCTGCTGTATCGATAACTGAATCTTCTATGACTTTAGGTTGAGTTTCTTCTTGTGGCAGAAGTGACTTTCTCGGTTTCGGAGTCGGTCTTGTCGGCTTTGGTTCCTTCTCTTTCTGTTCCTCGATTCTCAGATTATCGTCATCTAAAGCTCTCGATCCGACAGGCAAAAGTAGATTCCGGTGTAGAGTTCTGACTTTTCCTGAACCATTCTCCTTCTTCACTTTGTATATCGGAACATCTGGATTCGGTTTGGCTGTTATAAGGTAAATATCTTCCTCCCATCTGTTCATCAACTTATGGCGACCATCAAACTTAACTATTCTAACAAGTACTCTATCTCCTACTTCAAGAGATGACGCATTTACTTTGATGTCGTAATTCTTCTTGTGCTTTTGCTGATTCTTCTGTGTGTTCTTCTGTGCTATGTCGTACGCATACTTCATTCTGGATTTCAGGTCTTCAATGTACTTTGTGGTGTTACGGTGTTGTTCAGGCTGATGGTATGTGCCAAATGCCATGTCGATCGGTAGTCTTGGCTCTCTCCCAAACATGAGCGTATACGGTGATATGCCGGTGGTATCGTGTCTGGTACAGTTGTATGCGTGGACAAGAGGACTGATGTAACTTTTCCAATCTTGCTTCTGATGTTCTTCAAGGGTACCAAGCATGTTTATCAATGTCCTGTTGAATCTTTCGCATTGTCCATTTCCCATAGGATGATAAGGTGTAGTTCTGCTCTTGTCGATGTTAAGTAAAGCACAGAGTTCTTTGATGACTTTGCTCTCGAAGTTTGCTCCTTGGTCTGAGTGTAATTTAGCTGGTATACCATAATGTAAGATGAAATTCTTAAACAGAGCTTCAGCGGTGGTTCTGGCTGTTTGGTTCTTTGTTGGTACGGCAATGGAATACTTCGTGAAATGGTCTGTAATGACTAACACGGATTCAAATCCTCCTTTAGATCTCTCAAGGCATAAGTAATCCATGCAGACTAACTCTAATGGTTCTGATGTCGTGATGTTTTTCAAAGGAGCTCTAGTAGTAGTTGGCGTTTTTCTTCTGATGCATCGACCACAGTTGGCTATCCATCTCTCTATGTCTTTGGTCATTCCTGGCCAGAAAAATCTATCCTTGATCAATGATGTGGTACGATCACGTCCTTGATGACCAAACAAATTGTGCAAGTAATTCAAGACCTTAGGCACTAAAGATGTCGGTAGGATCTGTTGTAGCTTTGGTTTATCATCAACCAGGATCTCTCGATGTATGATGCCATGATGTAAACGAAGGCGATCAAAGTTCTGTAGTAAGGTACTATGCCAACTGTTGTATGGAAGTTGATTTCTAGATGGTCTTTCATGATGATGTAAGATGTCAAACCAGATGTATAAATTCGGATCGTTCTGTTGTGCGGATCTGATGTCAATCTTCGGAAATCTAGGTAGATCTAAGTTATCTATAGCTTCTGTGGATGTTGTAAGGCTTTCTATATATGATGTTTGGATCTGTTGAGAATGACAAATAGCTTGTATGGAGTCATGCTGTAAGGTGTTGGCCAATAATCCAGGAAGTCGAGACATCGCATCGGCGTCTGCGTTGTTTCTTCCAGGACGGTATTTCAGGTCGAAATCATATGCTGCTAGGGCTGCAATCCACCGATGACCTGTGGCGTCAAGTTGAGCTGATGTGAGCACATAGGTCAGGGGGTTGTTATCTGTGAATACTGTAAAGTGGTTTCCATACAAGTAATCCTTAAATTTTTCTGTAACCGCCCACTTCAACGATAAAAACTCTAGCTTGTGTGCAGGATAATGCTGTTCGGCTTTACTAAGTCCTCTACTAGCATATGATATGACCCGCTTCTGGTTTCCTTGCTTTTGGTATAATACTGCACCAAGTCCCTTAGATGAGGCATCTGTGTGTAACTCAAATGGAAGCTTGTAGTCTGGATATCCTAAGACTGGTGGTTCTGTAAGCTGGGATTTCAGGCATTGGAAAGCTGTTTCGTGTTCGTCTTTCCAGCGAAATTCATTCTCACTATCTTCTTTCTTTTTCCTATTTCCTTTTCTTCTAGTGGGTGGTAATAAATTGTTGAGTGGTTTAGCTATCTTCGAAAAGTCTCGCACAAACTTCCGGTAGTATCCAACGAATCCTAAGAATGATCGAACTTCTTCCTTGGATGTGGGTGTAGGCCAATCTATAACTTTCTGGATCTTGTCTGGATCTGGCTCTATTCCGTTCTCAGAAACAACATGTCCAACATACTTGACTTTCTTCATGAGTAAGTGGCATTTCTTTGGTGTGAGTTTCAGACCAGCTTCTCTGAGTTTCTGAAATACTTTTCTCATTCTTTGTAGATGTTCTTCGAAAGTTCTGGATACGATGATTAGGTCGTCCAAGTAAATGAAGCATATGTTTAGATGTAAATCGCCTAGGCATTCTTCCATCAAACGTTGATAAGTGGCTGGTGCGTTGGTAAGACCAAACGGCATTCTGTTATATTCATAAAAACCTAGGGGGCCTACTGTAAAAGCTGTTCTTTCCTTATGTATTTCTTCAATCTCAATTTGGTGATAGCCGGATTTCATGTCAAGGACGGAGAAGTATTTATTTCCAGATAGGGATTCTAGTAGTTCGTCTATTCTTGGAAGGGCGTGGTTGTCTTTAATGGTTCTTTGGTTCAGTTGTCTAAAATCAATGCACAGGCGTAGTTTACCATCTTTCTTCTTGGCTAGGACAACATTGGATGTGAAAGGTGAATGTGATTTCCTAATAATTCCTGCTGATAAAAGCTGTTGTAGGTGATCTCTCACATGATCAAACATGGATGGAGGGATTCTTCTATATCGCTGTTTGAAAGGAATAGGATCGTAGAGTTCTATCCTATGTTTCACTGAGTTGTTATGTCCAATGTCGGTCTCTGATTTTGAAAGGATGTCATTATAATCTTTAAGTAAATTCTCTATGTCTCTCTTCTGTTGTTGATCTAGTTCGCCTTCTGGTATGTTCATTCCCATTATCTTGTCTTGTTGTTCGTCTATGTTGTCTCTCACTGCGTTGATGGTGCACTTTACATTCACAGGATGTATTTCACAAAGGATTTCATTTGGATGTATAATGGCAGTCTGTGTTGTAATGTTGCTTATGGATACAGGGATATTTTCGTTGCTATCATGCTGATATGTAACAAGGAATGGTGATATATCCAAATCTGTTGGAATCTTGGATTTTGATGATGGCTGTAGGATGGCACACATGGGCTGAGTAGCGATCTGTTTCCATAGGTAACCATTAACGATAACTTCTGAGTTAGGTGGTACAATGATGTCTTCTCTCTCAGCACTCTTCACTATAGCTAGCACTTGGTTGGTACGTGTAAGGTCTCTTTCTCTGATGGAAATGCATCGAAGTGCTAAGTACCATGGTGTAGTAAGGTTTGCGGTCTGTAGGAAACGATTACCACATGTCTTCTTCGCTGTTGACCATAGGACATCTAAAATGTTGGTGCCAATCAAAGCAGGTACGTATGCATGGTAGTCTGTATCAGGAACAACCAGGAATATGGCTTCTAATGGTTCCTCTGTGAGTGCAGTATTCTTCGTTGATAATGTTGCAGTGATAAAACCATCATATGGGAGTGATTCACCATCTGCGCATTTGATCATTAAAAGGTCAGTAACTGGTTCTAGTGGATAAAAGGATAAAAACTTATCATAGACACTTCTCGATATGGTAGATATGGAAGAGCCAGTGTCTAAAAGAGCGGTAAAATCATGGTCTCCAATAGTAATCTGTGTCTCATTGGTAGATCCAACTAGAGTAGCTTTCATCTTATGTTGCTGTTGGGTGTGATGATTCATCATACGTATGAAGTCGCTAGGTGCTTCATCGATATACTGCATCTTTGAATGCTGTAAGTTGACTTTACAGTCTCTCATCAGGTGTCCAGGTTGCCTACATCTGTAGCATAGGGGACCTCTATCTTCGAAGTCGACCATTTGGTCCCTGTCAATGGTGACTTCTTCTAGTTTGACTGATTGGATGATGGGAATCCTCTGCCTTGGTTTCTATAGCTGGATGGAATGTATCCTATCCCTTGGTTTCCATAACCACGGTTACCTCTGTAGTTGCCACGGTATTGTCCTCTGCCTCTGTTTGTGTTGGGATAACCATGGTATCCTTGTTGGTTACCACGGAATCTTTGGCTCTGGTTACCACGGAATACTTGACTGGAATTCTTCATGGCTTGCATCTCAGTCTGAAGGCTTGACATCTGTGAGGTAAGGGATTCTAACTTCTTCACAATGTCATCTAGGGCTGTGTGAGATGCTGACTGCTGCTTCACAGTTGCTTTGGTATCTGTATGCGGCTTCGCAGAATGAAGTTGTTGCTCAACAGTGCGGGCCTCACGGAGTAAAACATCAAACGCATGTGTTGACTCGTATTTGAAACGGATTGACGTCTGTAACAAGGGATCACGTAATCCAGAAAAGAATTTGGAGCACAGCATGCTATCTCTTTCTTGAGTGGATATCTGGCCTCTCTCTACTGGAATTTGTAGTAAGTTTTCTAGCCTCATACCATATTCAGCTACACTTTCATCTTCTTTCTGACACTGCTTATAAAATGTTTCTAATAGTGTTTCTTTATCACTAACATTTCCGAATATACTCTCTAACTTCTCGACTATGGAGTCTGGAGTAGCATCTTCACCCATGGTAACGAGTATCGACCTTGCCTTTCCTCGAAGTGAGTTACGAATGGATTGTCGCACAGTGGATGTCGGATATGTTCCTTCACGTAAGATACACTTGACGTCATATTTCCACACATCAAAAGTTACTTCGCCCGATTTATTTTCACCGGAGAACGCAGGTATGTTGGGTCTGGTACCATACGGCATCTGGTAAAATGAGTGTCGAATGGCTCTCTGTGGTGTAGGTGGCGGTGGTCTAGGAGGAGCATCGTCACTGAATAACTTAAGTTGCGGTTTCCCAGGAGTAGGCGTCTTCAAACCGTTTGCCTCGGATTTCGTAACGACGGCATAATCTGTATGCGCATTAATAAAGTCTATCATATCTTGTATCTTCGCTTTTGAATCGGCATCACTAGGAATTTTCACTTTTGAATCAACATCGCTCTTAGGTAAGTCTTTTCCACCTTCAGCCATGATGACGGAAAATAATAATAGCAACACTAGCAGGTAGGCTATGATGTGTCCGGGTGAGCTATGAGTACGACCAGGTGAGCTAAATGTATGACCAGGTGAGCTAAGTGTACGACCAGGTGAGCTACGGGTACAACCAGGTGAGCTAACTGCATGAACAGGTAAGTAACAGTACATGTACGAATAGATGATGATGGTCAGGTGAGCTATGACTATGCTGTATGGTGACAGGTAAGCTATGACTAAACACTACCAAGTACGTGACTGGACGGACATACAGACTGGACGTATGGACATGACAGACAGTATACACATGACAGACATCTATGACGTGACAGACTGGTATGACTTGACAGACTGGTATGACTTGACAGACAGCTATGACTTGACAGACAATATAATATACCATATGACTGTAGACAGGTTAGCTATATATTCCTTGTACCATCTTTGACTCAATATGGAATGTCAGCATACATCAACAGACAGACTTTCATGTAGGTCATTAATACAGGTAAGTATATATAGTTCATCACTGTATATCACTTCACTGGATCTGGACAGACGTTGTATGTCACAAGTATGTATGGCAAAAAGTAAACAAAAGAGTCTACATCACCCCGATTCTTGAAGTAAGGTCAGCTAGATGCTTGTAGATCATGTCAGGTAGGCGCTTGAAGACAGGAAGTGATGACGTCAGCACAGGAAGTGTACTACCAACCAATCGTGGGCGCCATTTTGTCGCAGCGGCTTCCGGTATACATCTACCATAATTAAGATGTTGGATGCAACTGGGGGTTCGTAAGTAAGACAGTACACCGACGATCAGTTCCTTATCTTTATTACGCCTCAATGTATGCAACCATAATGCATCTATATGCATATGCCCTGTAACACATTACACTTCATAAATATACTAAATAAACAATATAAACATCAATGGTGGCTAAGTACATTACCAAATCTAAATTCTCAATATTATCTGATTCAATCCATAAATCTCGATGAAATTAACAGGAATGTTTAATATATATATAATCTTTATACTACGATTTAATTTACTTCAAATAGAAATGTATATCTGATAAAATCTAAGTAAGAATGACTAAAATCAAAATCGAGGATACGCCATTACTAATCAAAGAAAGATAACTCTAGTAAAAATAATACAAGTAAGAATTGTCTATCTTACCCGGCTGTGGGTCAAGGCACAGCACTCTGACTGACTGACTATGGACAATGTAACAGGGGAGATAATCAGGAGTACCTAAATTTATACAAAGGACTCATAAAAATATAATCTACACCTTCAATAAATCTTACTGAAGAAAAATATATAAATATAATGATCTCAGTTACAAATAATAACTTACATGTAATTTAACTAGATCTGAAGCAGGTATATAAAGTAGTAAAATCTAATCTAATGTACAACAAAGGATCGTACTCTGAGAAATATCACAAAATTACTAAAAATGTAAATCATGAAATATTCAACCCTGAAATGAAAAGATATGATTACTGGAACCATATAAAAGTAGAAAAAGTACTTACAATATGTTCTGATATGTCCAAAATCCAAATTTATAAGAGAGACACAAAAGTTCTGCTTTCATTACAACATGGCTGACCACAATGAAAATTTCAATTAAATTAATTAAACCAATGGAAAAAGTTTATATAAAGTCACATGGTCAATCACATGACTACTATGTAAAGGTAACATGTAAATTCAAGAATGAAAATAACAAATAGAAATATACACATAGAAATAAAATAAATGACCCTATTACATTCTCCCCTTGCTTGGAGAAATGGCGTCCTCGTCATTCAAACAATAAATGAAAAATATAAAATACAATTTTGGAACATGAAAAATGTTCACACAGAAATCACAAAAATCAATTCATCAACCATACACTTAGCATGGCATTTTCACAAAAATATCAATACATCATGCAATCGCACAATAAGTAATATTTAAATGCAAATATAGATATCAATATGGATAAATATGTAACATCATGAAACATGTCACACAAAAATACATATGCAAAAATGTAATCAAATGAAAATCGGAGACTCATAGTACTTGACAATGAGACTTCAAAAATACTTTACATGTATCTCAAAAGAATCTTATCAAATGTAATTCAAAAATATCAAAATGACACATCTGATAAATTGCATGAATAACATACAATCAATACAAGAATGAATACTTTCAAAATGTAATGAATTAAATTTCATTCTTAAAGTTTTCTATTATAATAAGTAATCATGATGAAGATCAAAAAATTAAAATTCACAATTTCTGGACTGTCATTAAATCAATCACTGAATATGAAATAAAAGCAATTGAACTGTCATTTTTCAGTTACTATGCGGATGAGAGCTTCTTTTACTGTTGCGTTGTCTGTACCGGAGAACAGTTCTGAACGCGCGAGGTTACACATATATTCCGCACGGATTTTCCAGTCTGGATCAGGTGCTACACTTGTCTTTATGCACATATCGTAGTCTTTGGTCCACACTGGTGGTCGCGTTTGTCTTGCGGATCTTCTCGGAGGAGTAGGTGTGTCTTCAGTGTCTTCTCGATCGGAAGCTACGGATTCCGACTGCTCTTCTCTGCTTACGGATAGCGTGGCCGAATCATCTCTTGATGCTTCTGCTGCCGACTCATCAATGGTGCGATTATTGGTTTCGCGGTCTTCAGATTCGTCTTCGTCTGGCGGACTCTGTAGAACGGCGGTATCATCATTATCTGGTCCAGTGTCTGCAGATGTACTGATAGTATCGTCAGCACATGTCACTGAATCTGGCACCATAATAATAATATCATCTTCATGGTCAATCGATTCATCGTGGTTGATACTTTCTGCTGTATCGATAACTGAATCTTCTATGACTTTAGGTTGAGTTTCTTCTTGTGGCAGAAGTGACTTTCTCGGTTTCGGAGTCGGTCTTGTCGGCTTTGGTTCCTTCTCTTTCTGTTCCTCGATTCTCAGATTATCGTCATCTAAAGCTCTCGATCCGACAGGCAAAAGTAGATTCCGGTGTAGAGTTCTGACTTTTCCTGAACCATTCTCCTTCTTCACTTTGTATATCGGAACATCTGGATTCGGTTTGGCTGTTATAAGGTAAATATCTTCCTCCCATCTGTTCATCAACTTATGGCGACCATCAAACTTAACTATTCTAACAAGTACTCTATCTCCTACTTCAAGAGATGACGCATTTACTTTGATGTCGTAATTCTTCTTGTGCTTTTGCTGATTCTTCTGTGTGTTCTTCTGTGCTATGTCGTACGCATACTTCATTCTGGATTTCAGGTCTTCAATGTACTTTGTGGTGTTACGGTGTTGTTCAGGCTGATGGTATGTGCCAAATGCCATGTCGATCGGTAGTCTTGGCTCTCTCCCAAACATGAGCGTATACGGTGATATGCCGGTGGTATCGTGTCTGGTACAGTTGCATGCGTGGACAAGAGGACTGATGTAACTTTTCCAATCTTGCTTCTGATGTTCTTCAAGGGTACCAAGCATGTTTATCAATGTCCTGTTGAATCTTTCGCATTGTCCATTTCCCATAGGATGATAAGGTGTAGTTCTGCTCTTGTCGATGTTAAGTAAAGCACAGAGTTCTTTGATGACTTTGCTCTCGAAGTTTGCTCCTTGGTCCGAGTGTAATTTAGCTGGTATACCATAATGTAAGATGAAATTCTTAAACAGAGCTTCAGCGGTGGTTCTGGCTGTTTGGTTCTTTGTTGGTACGGCAATGGAATACTTCGTGAAATGGTCTGTAATGACTAACACGGATTCAAATCCTCCTTTAGATCTCTCAAGGCATAAGTAATCCATGCAGACTAACTCTAATGGTTCTGATGTCGTGATGTTTTTCAAAGGAGCTCTAGTAGTAGTTGGCGTTTTTCTTCTGATGCATCGACCACAGTTGGCTATCCATCTCTCTATGTCTTTGGTCATTCCTGGCCAGAAAAATCTATCCTTGATCAATGATGTGGTACGATCACGTCCTTGATGACCAAACAAATTGTGCAAGTAATTCAAGACCTTAGGCACTAAAGATGTCGGTAGGATCTGTTGTAGCTTTGGTTTATCATCAACCAGGATCTCTCGATGTATGATGCCATGATGTAAACGAAGGCGATCAAAGTTCTGTAGTAAGGTACTATGCCAACTGTTGTATGGAAGTTGATTTCTAGATGGTCTTTCATGATGATGTAAGATGTCAAACCAGATGTATAAATTCGGATCGTTCTGTTGTGCGGATCTGATGTCAATCTTCGGAAATCTAGGTAGATCTAAGTTATCTATAGCTTCTGTGGATGTTGTAAGGCTTTCTATATATGATGTTTGGATCTGTTGAGAATGACAAATAGCTTGTATGGAGTCATGCTGTAAGGTGTTGGCCAATAATCCAGGAAGTCGAGACATCGCATCGGCGTCTGCGTTGTTTCTTCCAGGACGGTATTTCAGGTCGAAATCATATGCTGCTAGGGCTGCAATCCACCGATGACCTGTGGCGTCAAGTTGAGCTGATGTGAGCACATAGGTCAGGGGGTTGTTATCTGTGAATACTGTAAAGTGGTTTCCATACAAGTAATCCTTAAATTTTTCTGTAACCGCCCACTTCAACGATAAAAACTCTAGCTTGTGTGCAGGATAATGCTGTTCGGCTTTACTAAGTCCTCTACTAGCATATGATATGACCCGCTTCTGGTTTCCTTGCTTTTGGTATAATACTGCACCAAGTCCCTTAGATGAGGCATCTGTGTGTAACTCAAATGGAAGCTTGTAGTCTGGATATCCTAAGACTTTGCATACGAAAATGTCCATCTTTCATTTTTCTTTCAGTATTTACGATGAAAGACCTGGAATACAAAGTACCACATCTTCGACTAACACTGGAGGATTGTTCTACGTGCCTTAAGAATCGCTCAGATCCCAAACTGACATCGGCATGTACAAATAGCCACGGTGGGTGCGAATTCTCCCCATTACATAGAACAGTGGCTGAGAGAAAATATTCCCTGTCATTCATTAGCAGGTTATATAGATGTGCTCTGCTTCTAAAGCGTCCGAAATAGTTTCTTTTTTTATTTTCGTCGAGTCCGTCTTCATCAGTTCTTGTAGCCCTTCAATGGATCATGTCATTGTACGTAATACATTTGTACCTTAGTAAGGCATTGCGTACAGATGGAATCGTGTTTACTGTTAGCGTATTTGGAAGCTTTGAAAATAACCAAATTATTGCATTTTTGAGCGGCACTTCAAATCATTTTTTAAGTTTCGCAAAATAACTTTTATAAAAAATATGAGGAAATACCTCAAAGATGCCTTTTTGTGTAATGCTCAGAAAATAAATTGACGGAAAAACGGCTATGACATCGTTGCATCGTTTTATATTGCTGATTTGGGACATATGACTTTTAGTCTGCATGTCCGTTCGTCTGTCTGTACACCGGTATTTAACCTTGGCCAGATCTATTCACATTTCACATGATATTCTTTGTAGCTAACCTCTCTGTCGATAACAAAATGATTTGGTTTTCATCTCGTTATATAGCTTGGCCTAACAGTATGACCTTCTTTACAGAAAACAGTGTTTATACTGACATAAATCATATTGATATATTTATGCAGACGGAGGCATTCGTGTTTCACAAATACTTTGTTTTTAGTTTGAAAATATAATTGAATTCATCATTCCTTCTCTTCAGAAGATGACGAGGACTGTCAGATTTTGGAAGACCTTAAAGTAGCCAAGGAGTCATTAGAACGTCTTCAGTATGTCTTTCCGGAATGTGATAACATTTTGATTGAATCACAGGATCCTAACAACGACGTTTGTAACATAGGACTGCTGGAAACGACCGTGTTTGATCAGAGGGAAGTCACTGACGTCATCGTTCCCGGAATGGGCGGAGTCCATGGTCCACTAATACAAAAATGGTAAGCCAAAATACAGGTACATTGTACATGTATAAGTGTGCTAGGGAGCATTGGAATCATGTCGGCGATGGAAAAATGAAAAAAAAAAAATTTTTACATAATACATTGACGTAGAAGTCCTAGAAGTCCAAAAATAACCAATAAATGTCCTCCACCACCTCCTTCAATCACCACAATCACTATCGGTTTCTTTTACCAAGTATATATATTTTTTTCGAAGATTTACGTGATAGAAACTGACTGTTTCTTTTTCCATAAAGCATATGAAAATTACTATTCGAAAAGGGTGTTTAATTCCTTTGTACATGTTAAAGGAAAACTTCGAGGACATTGACGAAAATGACGATCCCTCGTGGACAATGACGAAATCACGATCCCTCGTGGACAGTGACGGGCAATGACAAAATCGCGATCCCTCGTGGACAGGTGTACACGGCGTATTTAAGCTGTTGTGACTTGTACGGTATCAAACCCATTCATGTTTCATACTATAAGTGTTTCATTTAAACAGGTTACAGGAGAATTCGATGATAATGATGATGTCACGATCCTACGTGGACAAGTGTTCACCGCGTATTTAAGCTGTTGTGACTTGTACGGTATCAAACCCATTCACGTTTCATACTATAAGTGTTTCCTTTATACAGGTTACAGGAGAACTTCGAGGATAATGACGATGCCACGATTCCCCGTGTTCAGGTGTACACAGCTTACCTCAGCTGCTGTGATTTGTACGGTATCAAACCCATCAACGCTGCAACATTCGGTAAGGTGGTCCGCACTGTGTTTCCACATGTCAGAACAAGACGGATCGGGGTCAGAGGTCATTCAAAGTAAGTTTATGGTCGGGGGAGGGGGGATGTTACTTTTATAAAGTCGTTTTACGATCGAACTAAATTCTTTTTCATTCGAATTAAAACGTGTATGATGAAGAACAATTTTCCAATCATTGTACGTGAATGTGTATTTGGCAGGTATCACTATTGTGGAATTGGTCTTCGTCAGAAAAAGAACAGATCTTCAACGGATAATCAAAGGTTGGTGTCGATATATTTCTGGTCTCATGCCTTGTTCAACACAGAGGTCAATAAGCTCGAAAGATCAACTCCATCTTTCTTCTAGTATATTTTCGAGCGCCTGTATGTGCTTAAGGTTTGGATAAATTTCGTGTTCCATTTTAAGTTAAGCTGAATCTTTTCTGATGATGACCTCCTCAAATGTATCTATTTATCTCTATTTCCTCAAATTAAAGAATTCTTGAATTTGTAGACGACAAAGTTTCGATAGAATTTTTTTCTGTATTTTATACTCTTTCATATATACCATGTTGCAATATAATAGTGCACACAATCTAATTTATTTGCCTCCCTTTATACCACAGCAATGAAGAAGACATGACGCACCTGTTACAGGTAATAACAATAAATTCTGTTTATTTATAATCGCAATTTGTTACTGATGTACCATACCGTGTAATAATTGCATGACATCTCTTTATGAATCAGGCAAACAACAAGATTTAAAGCAATAAGACCATTACAAAATCAGTGAATGACACTCAAAGGCAAAAGAAACCCCATAAAATAAGAAACAATCAAACCATATATATATATAGAATTATGTCATTAACGTGTATGTGGAACAAAAGCCTATATATATGCAAAAGCAGGTACGCGGGAAGAGTAAGCATTACCTACCTGTTAGTGACTCTAATGTATAAGATTTGTAATGACGATTATAGGTGCTCGTGGACGTGTTTGTTTGTTGTTTCAAAGATAGAATAAACTACAATATTATATAACCAGGATGTAACGTCGATTCTGATTGGCTGGAGCGCGAGTCATTATTTTGCGATAATGACCGCTGACGGAAGATAATGACTCGGTGTGGTATTTGTCCTGATTTTAGTATTTACGATAAAAATTATGTTGTGGGTCATGTATTATTTTAGTTTTACTTTATGTAGGTACACATGTACTTAATCATTTTATTTAATGATTTCATAATAATTCTTTCTAGATTTTACTATGTCATGTTTATTTCATTAGAGAATATTCCAGTATGTTCTTTGTTACATCATTATCATCACATGACTGTGATTTCTAGAATTTACTCTATTGTTAATCATTTGTAATGAGTCATTGTTCTAGAAGCTTCTGGTTAATTCATTGGTATTAAGTATAAATACCTCTGAGGAACTGTGTTGAGGGGCATTCGTACACATTCGTAGACACGATTCATTCATCTATTCTGATATACTGGGACACTTTATTTGTTGAGACTTTAATCCATTTAACAGCGTTTGGACACCGATCTTTCGAGAACGTTTGTGATTACCGGAAACCATACATTCGATAGACTTTGTGAACCGTAACGGACACTTTGATCCGGACATTGTATTGTGAGTTGTAATCGTTTTATATATATATATTTTGTACATAATTAAACTTGTAAATTTATATTCTGTCTTTGTCTGATTTTTGCTGGCGTTTTGGGGTATTCTGACCCATAACAGAATTGGGGGCTCGTCCGGGATCGTAATCTCTGCATATTTGCACTTTACGTAAAGTTCGTTTTTTGAAAAAAGGATTTTTTTTTAGTAAAACTTTTGCCAGCAGAAATCAATCATGGTATTTTCGGTCACTGAATTTTTGAAATCGCCGACTGTACAAGAGTTCGAATCATTGAAGAAAGATGATTTGATTGGTTTAGGTCTTCACTTGAAGTTAGATGTAAAATCTTCTATGAGAAAACAAGAAATTAGAAATATTGTGGCTAAAGAGCTTTTAGCTGAGGAAATCTTTTCGTCATACGATTTTCCTGTTGAACCTGTTTCAAGCGAAACCAAAATGTCAAAATTTGAGTTTGAATTAGAGAAAATGAAAATACAATTACAATTTGAAAAAGAAGAAAAAGAAAGACAATTTCAAATTGAAAGAGAAGAAAAAGAAAGACAATTTGAAAAAGAAGAAAAAGAAAGACAATTTGAAAGAGAAAAGGAAGAAAGAGAGAAACAGGAACGTATGCACGAGAAAGAACTCCAGTTTGAGTTAGAAAAGTTAAAGTTAGAGAAAAGCGCTAAGGAAAATCCTGTTCCTTCGCTTGTCAAGTCTGAATTCGACGCCGCCAAAAACATCCGATTAGTACCAAAATTTCAAGAAAAGTCCGTGGACAAATATTTTCCACATTTTGAGAAAATCGCGGCCAATCTGAAGTGGCCACGTGATTTTTGGCCAACTTTGTTACAAAGCGTACTTATTGGCAAAGCGGCTGAAGTGTACTCGGCGCTCAGTATTGCTGAGAGTTCAGACTATGACAAGGTCAAGGACACGATTTTGAGAGCATATCAGTTAGTACCTGAGGCGTACAGACAAAAGTTTAGAAAGTACAAAAAGTTTGAAAATCAAACATATGTTGAATTTGCTCGAGAAAAAGAGGATTTATTTGATCAGTGGTTTCGATCTAAGAAAATTCCCAATTCATTTGACAATTTGCGTCAAATAATTCTGATAGAAGAGTTCAAAGAGTGTGTACATCAAGATTTAAGAACTCATTTGGAAGACAAAAATGTTAAAACTCTTGAAGAAGCTGCTGTTTTGTCTGATACGTATGCTCTCACTCATAAGAAAAATTTTGTGTCGAAAACTCAATCTAGCGATAGCGCAAAAACGTCAGACGTTCCAAAGAAAAATTTACAAGAGTCTCAGTCGTCCATTAGTTCCCAGTCACCATCTCAAGGTGGTTCTACGTCCGGTCCTAGGTCCGAGCGTTCTGAGGCATCCCCAGGGGTGGGGTCGCTTCCTACATGCAATTATTGTAAGAAAAAAGGTCACGTTATTGGTGAGTGTTTGAAGCTTAAGAAGAAAAAAGAACTTAAGTCACAGGCCTGTGCGTCTGTTAGAAATGATAGGAAAGCCTTAGATTCGATTTGTTCTGACACTCCTGAGATTCAGGGTTCTAAGTCCAGTTCTGATGATTTTGTGGAGGATCATTATAAGCCCTTTTTGTCACAGGGATTTGTTTCACTCAGTGATTCTAGCGAAGCGTTGCCTGTTCAGATTTTGAGAGATACTGGTGCTGCCCAGACTTTATTGTTAGAGGGTTCATTGCCTTTGTCTGAGCACACTTTTACTGGTAGGTCAGTTTTATTACAGGGTGTGGAGCTAGGCGTCATTGATGTTCCCCTTCATAAAATTTATTTGAAGTCAGACTTAATTACTGGACCTGTTATCGTAGGTGTTCGACCTACTCTTCCCGTTCAAGGCGTTTCCTTGTTGCTTGGCAACGATTTAGCTGGCGGCAAAGTTGTAGCCGATCCGATTGTTTGTGAGAAAATCACTTCCGATGTCGTGTCCGATGATGAAGACGACGACTTGTACCCAGCCTGCGCAGTTACCAGGGCGATGGCCAGGAACAGACTAAAAGAGGCTGAGAGTACAAGTCTTCTGCACTTAACGAGGACCATCCCTCCGAAAATATAGACCTTTCTGACACATTCATGTCTACCATTGATGACAACGTACCTGAGACGTCAGTACCACTTCATGTTGACAAGTCTCCGACAGTACCTAGTGATGATTCCTATCCGCCATTAGACAGGGATACAGATGCCTTAAGCCATGAGCAGCTCCTCTCCGAGCAAACTAAAGATCCGGAGATCATCCGACTAAGTAAGAGGGCCCTTCCCCGAGAAGAAGCGGACAAAGTCGGAGAGTGCTTCTACATGCAAGATGGCATCCTTATGCGGAAATGGAGACCACCCGATGCACCCCCTAATGACGTGTGGCGGGTCGTTCACCAGATAGTGGTTCCAGTAGCGTATCGCGGGGACATCATGAGTTTAGCTCACGACACACCCATGGCAGGTCATTTAGGTGTCAATAAGACTTATAATAGGATTTTAAGTCACTTTTACTGGCCTAAGTTGAGAAAAGATGTGTCTGAGTTTTGTAAGTCTTGTCATAGTTGTCAGATGGTAGGTAAACCCAATCAAGTTATACCACCTGCTCCCCTCCAACCCATTCCAGGCTTTGAGGAACCTTTCAGTAGGGTGTTAGTTGATTGTGTAGGTCCTTTGCCTAGGACTAGGTCAGGTAATCAGTACTTACTGACAATTATGTGTACTTCGACTAGGTTTCCTGAGGCCATACCTCTTAGGAATATTAAGGCAAAGACCATAGTTAAGGCCCTTACAAAGTTTTTCAGTTTCGTAGGTGCTCCCAAGGCTATTCAGTCAGATCAGGGTTCGAATTTTATGTCAGGTTTGTTTCAGCAGGTTATGCATGAGCTAGGTATCAGGCAGTATAAGTATTCTGCGTACCATCCTGAGTCCCAGGGGGCACTTGAACGCTTTCATCAAACCCTTAAAACTATGATGAAAACATATTGTCACCAGTATGGAAAAGACTGGGATGAAGGGGTTCACCTCGTGTTGTTTGCGGCACGAGAAGCGGTTCAGGAGTCCCTGGGGTTCAGTCCCTTTGAGCTAGTTTTTGGGCATACGGTCAGGGGGCCATTGAAGTTATTGAAGGAAAAATGGTTGACTGAGACTAGCGATTTGAATCTCTTAGACTACGTGTCTAATTTCAAAGAGAAATTATATAATGCTTGCAAATTAGCACAAGAAAATCTCAAAACCTCACAAATGAAAATGAAAACATGGTATGACAAAGATGCTAGAAACAGAGTTTTTAAACCAGGCGATAAAGTTCTTGTCTTTTTGCCTATCCCTGGTCATCCTTTGCAAGCTAGATATTTCGGTCCTTATGAGATTGAGAGTAAAATTAGTGATGTTAACTATGTGGTTAAGACACCAGGTCGGCGAAAAGAAAAAAGAGTGTGTCATGTTAACATGTTGAAAGAGTATTTTGATAGAAGTGACCGAAATTTTGTAAAACCAGTTTCCACTTTGGCCAATGTAAATACATTAGAAAATTGTGTTGAACCTGAATGTAATGAAAAGACTGTCGAAAAAGACTTCGCTCAAAGTGTCCGTTTGAAGAATTCCGAAATTCTGACTAATCCGGAAGTGAAACTCGGACATTTGACCGTGCATCAAAAAGAGGAAGTGCACCAATTAATGCGGGAATATACGACCATCTTTCCGGACGTTCCAAAAAAGACGAATGCATCTCATCATGACGTCATTGTGGGTGATGCGTCACCCATCAAACAGCATCCCTATCGGTTAAACCCGATAAAGCTTCAATACATGCGGAAAGAAATTCAATACATGCTTGAAAATGACATTATTGAACCCAGCAATAGTGATTGGAGTTCCCCATGTATTCTGGTTCCGAAGCCAGACGGAACTTACCGATTGTGTACGGACTTTAGAAAAGTCAATTCAGTCACCAAAACTGACTCTTATCCGATCCCACGAATCGATGACTGTATCGATAAAATTGGCAGTGCAAAATTTGTCAGTAAATTTGACTTGCTTAAAGGCTATTGGCAGGTCCCGCTTACCGAGAGAGCCAGAGAAATATCGGCATTTGCGACTCAAGATGGGCTATACCAATATAAAGTAATGCCCTTTGGTATGAAAAACGCACCAGCCACATTCCAGAGGATGATTCATTCGCTCCTACATCATCTCGAAGGATGCGAGGCGTACATCGATGACGTCATCATCTACAGCGACACCTGGGGTGATCATCTCCGAATCATGCGTACTTTCTTCGACATACTGGCGAAAGCAAACCTCACAGTGAACCTTGCGAAAAGTGAATTTTGTCATGCGACTGTAGAATATTTGGGTCACAAAGTAGGTCAAGGTTTCGTTACTCCTATAATGGCCAAGGTGGAAGCTATTTCAAAATTCCCGATTCCTACCAATAAGAAAGAGATCATGAGATTTTTAGGAATGGCAGGATTTTACAGAAAATTTTGTCCAAATTTCTCGTCAGTTGTTGGTCCACTTACCAATCTGTTACAAAAGAGAGTGAATTTTGCATGGACCAATGACTGTGACGAATCTTTTAAGAAAATCAAATGTGTTCTTATGAATAGTCCTGTCCTGTCAGCTCCAAATTTTGATAAGCAATTTAAGCTTACTGTTGATGCCAGTGACGTAGGAATCGGGGCTGCTTTGTTTCAAGAAAATGATGATGGTGTAGATAGAGTTGTTTGTTATTTTTCAAAGAAATTGACAAAATGTCAAAAGAATTACTCTACTATTGAAAAAGAGTGTCTTGCATTATTGTTAGCTTTACAACATTTTGATGTTTATTTGAATGTTACTTTACATCCCATTCTTGTGTATACTGACCACAACCCTCTCACATTTTTGCACAAAATGTCAAACAAGAATCATAGACTTACAAGGTGGAGTTTATTGTTGCAAGAGTACAATATCATTATCAACCATATCAAGGGCAAAGACAATGTGATTGCAGATGCACTATCGAGAGTTTCATGAGTGTTTTTTGCAGAATTTACCACCTAAGTTTTCATTGACATTCAAACTTTTTTTAAGGGGGGAGGTGTTGTGGGTCATGTATTATTTTAGTTTTACTTTATGTAGGTACACATGTACTTAATCATTTTATTTAATGATTTCATAATAATTCTTTCTAGATTTTACTATGTCATGTTTATTTCATTAGAGAATATTCCAGTATGTTCTTTGTTACATCATTATCATCACATGACTGTGATTTCTAGAATTTACTCTATTGTTAATCATTTGTAATGAGTCATTGTTCTAGAAGCTTCTGGTTAATTCATTGGTATTAAGTATAAATACCTCTGAGGAACTGTGTTGAGGGGCATTCGTACACATTCGTAGACACGATTCATTCATCTATTCTGATATACTGGGACACTTTATTTGTTGAGACTTTAATCCATTTAACAACGTTTGGACACCGATCTTTCGAGAACGTTTGTGATTACCGGAAACCATACATTCGATAGACTTTGTGAACCGTAACGGACACTTTGATCCGGACATTGTATTGTGAGTTGTAATCGTTTTATATATATATATATTGTACATAATTAAACTTGTAAATTTATATACTGTCTTTGTCTGATTTTTGCTGGCGTTTTGGGGTATTCTGACCCATAACAATTATGATAGTTATTTTCTTTAATCTTAAAAGTTTTGATACACTTTTCACAAAAAAGTGCAATGAGTTGTTGAATTCTTGATTAAAATTAAATGTTCATATTGTTTTGAATCATTATTTTAATCATAGGTTACCTTACGATTCGTTAAATAATATAACAAATAAGGACTTGGCCTCGGTCATTATGTCATTATAATGACCCGTTGAGACTTATAATATCAACCTCGGTCGATATTACAAATCTCATCGGGTCATTATAATAACATAATGACCTCGACCAAGTCCATATTTGTATAATAATTATTATAAAACGAAAGTGTGTCGTCTGTAAGCTATTTGGGGGGGGGGGGGGTGCTCATCTCGAGATGATCAATTGATAAAAAAAGTCGACACATTTTCGGTTTTTATTTTACTTATTGAAGTTTATTCTATCTAAAAATAAAATAAAAACAAAACAAAAACAAATCAAAAAACAAAAACAAACAAACAATCAAAACGAAAACCAACCAACCAAACAAACAAACCCCAAAAACATACACGTCCACGAGCACCTATGACGACGATGAGATCACCAAGTTGCAGACATGAAGGTTGCTGAATATACGGTATTTCAATCGACCAAATGATAATTGAATTCATTTCTTATCTAATTTTAATGGATTTACACAACTTTACGTTCTTTTGTTTTACAGACTCTGCAGTTTCCGTCTGTAGACACTATTGAGACAAAGTCCGAATCTCTGCAAGAAATTCTTATTCTATTGAGCAACTTCCCTACCACTGAGGAACTTGACATCAAAGACAAAGATAAGGTAAATTTCTGTGGAAAATCTTGAATTTATATATATGAGAATGAACAAAAGTTGGTACATATATTTCATGAACATATATGTCGTAATGATAGGTTTCTTTCTGGACGCCTTTTTAATGACGTATAATGGTATGGGAAAAAAAAACAGACGACAAACGAGTTTCCGGTCTCAGACAAAATGTGTGATACAAGTTTTTAGGGACAAAAATACTTTTGATGATACCATTGGACTTTTTTTCAGACAAAGGAATTCCAAAGGATGTACAAAACACATGCTGCTTCTATTCTCGACTGTGTTCTAAAAGCAAACTTTTATCAGGTATAAAATTAGTGTTATTGTTGTTGTTTTTGTTGTTGATGTTGTCTTGTTTAACGTTATCATTATAGTAATCAAATTACATATTGGACCAATTTTACAATCTAGGGTTCGATAGGGAAAATAGTTCAACATTTGAAGCATTATCATTTTTAAAAGAAACGACTAATAATTTTTTTCTGTCTATCTTTGTATAGACAAAAACCGATGCACAATCTATATAATCCGCGAATATTCGGCTCGAGGAATATAAATTCCAGACCATATAATCTGTCTGGAACCGTGATAATGTATATTATTAAGTGACATTAAAATTTGTCCCGAGTGTATGGGCGTTATACGGGCAATGTGGAAATCTTTAAATTCTTCGCATCACATGTACGATAAATGCACTTGCTGTGTGTTGTATACCCGTAACAAAATACAATTTAAGACACTTGTGCCCTATATAACGCTGAAACCATAAGTCTTCAACATGAACGCCTACCAATTAATCTCGGTGTAATGCATGAGATATCATTTATTGTGAATACTATGCACAGATCCATGACGTAATGTTGAACTTCTGGAGGAGCCTTGGTTTACACCAGCTTGGCTTACTGGTCCGGTCGGAGATGGTGGAGTACATAGGGTCATGTGACAAGTTCATTTACAACGTTATCAACGATGTCCTTATCCCTAACCCAGTCAAACCTCTCACAATGGGGTAAGATACGTAGCAGCTGCTTTATGCCATTTACTCACGAGATACTGGAAAATCGCGACGAACCTCGGTGTTTGTTGAGAATCTCGATGGTTGTGGAGAATCCCGGTGGTCACTAACTCGTTTGTCGTGGCGAATCACGGTGATTGTACAAACACCGAAACGATGCACCGTCGATTATCATTTTTGTAAAAGCAGATCATTGCAAAGTAAATTGAAGAGAGTCAAATACACGTTCTGGACACAACACTAGATAATTACAATGGAGCATTTCAATGGCAAGGTTTATGTCATTTTTAGATCTGAAATCGATTAATCATACGATACGATAGTCTAAAGGATCCCTTCCTAGTTCTGGAATATAAACGTTTCTAATGTAAAATGAAAGAGAAATTTTAGCAAATGTTTCCTCCACATGAATAGATTCTTTATAGATGGATAGGGCTGTCACGATACGCTAAGCTCACGATACGATACGTATCACGATATTTACTCACGATACGATTCGTATCACGATACATCATTATTAATGTAGATATGTAGCCATTTCTGTAATTCGTCAGATATCTTAATAAAACAAGCTTAACAACAACAAATGAAAATCATTCATAATTTGAATGCTTTGAGAATTATTGTATTGACTAAAACTGGGAAAGAAGTACAAAACTCAGCAAAATGTAACAATATCACAGTGATCGGGAAGGCAAACTTGCTCAGTTGGACTATGGCCCCATCCACTTGGACTTCAATGGGCCATTCTCAAAATTAATGGGCCATCTTTCTTCTTGAAAGAGCCATTCCAAAAAGGATCAATTTTCTTTACTTACAATGTTTGTATAACACATCAGGTATTTGCGCATTTTCAGTCGTGAAATCCCAATTTTAGTATTTTTAACCATCCAATGAATAATTTACATACATATCATAGAAACTTTCAGCCACCTATCCTGTATTTTTTCGTGTCCACATATCGGCAGCGTCATGCTCAACTTTGTGAAGAGGGGAAAGGGGGTCGACTGCAATTGACATTCCTGTACAAATTTTACTACTTCAATTTGAACCCATTGACTGACCGCTTAAATGACATAATAATTTTACGGACGAACGCATGCACAAGTACCTTTACGTCGATAAGATACGTAAGTGGACGTTGGGTATTCAAATCTCAGGCGCAGAACGAGAATAAAAAAGAATGTCGGAGAAAAATCAATATTGTATTATAACTTGGGTGAATGGAGCAGAAGTGACTGGTCATGTTAAGTAAGCTGTGATCCACACGTTACTGCTACTGGTGTAGATCTTTATGATTTGGAGACCAAACATGGACATCGTAGAATATTGCGCACCAGGGCGAAGCGAGTTGCCGATTTTATGGGCCATTTTTTTTATTAGAATGAGACTATGTCGCAGGGCGCGTGGCCTTCCCAATCGCTGATATAAAGATATAAGGGAGCGTCTTTTAAAGTTATCTTTGACGACCCGGCGTCGAGCGTCGCCATGTTGATTTTTTAAAGATGAAACTTAATGCTGAAAACGAACCGTAAATCAACGATACGGCCTCTTCTCGTATCGTGTATCGAACCGTCGTCAAGAACCGCGGTGAATCGAGAACCGCGGTGAATCGTGACAGCCCTATAGATGGACTTGGTCGTGTAAATGTTTTTATTCATTTTCTTTACTCGCTAGAAGTGGATGGTTAGTAATATTGCGACAACTGTTTCTCGCTTTCACAGTATAATGCAAGCCACGAAGGATTTTGTCCGCAATCTCCAGTATTGGATAAAAGAAGGTTTCAGCCTCATGCCAAAAGCTCTAGCCCAAGTCAAACTGGAAGGTACCGTATTTTCCTATGATATCCGTCTACAATCTGATTGAATTTTGGAAATGATAGTTCGTATCTAAGCCGTGAAGCTGCGTTGCTTACTGGTTTTATTCAGATACCGATTTGCCTAATGTCCACCTAAAGATGAGATTGTATAGATATGTATTTAGGTTTGATACAGCGTAGAAATAACGCGTAATTTGAAGACGTTTAACATTTATAACTAGCCCTCTCTCCATAAAACTAAAACAAACCTAGCATTACGTCATTTTACATCGTTTATATAGATATAAATCGCAACAGAATGGGACCAACTTGATTCCGACTTGATTTTCGGCCGGTTAATGCATGTTATTCTGTAGATATCATGCAGACTGAATTTAGGGTCAGAACTACCAGACTCTATACTTATATAGAAAATTCAGATTGCTTATATTTCTTTTAGCTGCCAAAGAGTTCAAAACGTCCGTTTTACGACAAATTCAAATAAGTCACGAGACCGTGGCTGCTCGTGTTGCATTGGATGACCCAAGTGAGGCTGAGAGACTATCACGTGATTGGCAGGCGTTACCATTGGAAGACCTCTATATGAAGTGTCGTCTGCTTCTGAATGATGTGGATGGACAAAAAGAAAGTCTTCTAAGAAAGTGTACGTGGAGTGATTACAGTAAATACCAGTAAAATATCTTAGCAAACGTTTAATATCGACGAGATCTTTTGATTGATACATTGCATGATACCCTGCTCAGTGCTCGCTGCTTCTTATATGAAATAAGATAGGAATTCTTACATGTATATTTTTCATGAACTAACGAATACATTCCAGATATGGCAGAATTTGAATTCCTATTGTCTAGTGGTCGACCTTTAGATTGGTACATGGATTGGATCAAAGGCATAATCAACCATCATAAACAGCAGGTAACAAACGACAAAATATCATTGATAGATTCAGACTATACAATTCATGATTTTTACAATATGATTTTTAAACGATGTTTTATATCATGAATAATGATGTTAGTGAGAGACTAAAGTTCATAGCCAAAGTTATCCTATCAGGTTTTCATCTATTCCGAAAATCAGACGACCATACAGGAAAAGGTGTCGTCTGCCAATGCTTCCAGAGACCTAATACTGGAATGGAGCTTTGTATCCAGTGAGGTACTTTACCAACTGTCCCTGAATCATAGTCTAGCATCTGGTATGTGTGATGATATAATAATTTCAGACGGTTTCAATTTGAAAAATTAAGACTTGAAGCATTGAAACTCTTACATAAACCAAAATAATGGATAAGTAAACACACAAACACCTAAGTTCAAGTTCCATGAAATAGGACGCCTACATAGTAATGTTACGGTAAAAAAAAAAACTGAAAATAAACGATGACAGTCATACAAACATGCATGATACAGACACAACATAATGAATCACAAATGACAAAACATTCAGTGGCGAGGGCAACCGATTGTGTTACGAAACAGATATCGTTAATACTCAACCGGGCCGGGTACACAAAAAGAAGCAAATTTCATATAAACAGAAATGTCAAAAAATAAAAAGAGTGACACAATTTAGACGCTTGCAAAGTACAAAAGTTGCGAAGCTTGTAGTTTAGTGATTTCAAACCAAAATCTAGACGTATTGTCTCTTATTCTACGACTTTAGATCATCTCACGAAGACTTGGAATTTGTTTCATGTCATGATAAATGCTGTTGTTTTCTCATTTCAGGTACTTTCCACCTTTTAGACATGCTTCTAAAGGATTACGCCATATACCTGATAAACAAAGACTCAGTGTGAATTATGTTATATGAATGTCTTTTTATAGCATTTTTTCAAACTTTATCAAAAATTGTATACTTTCTACTCTCGGTACCTTTACATACCAAACTATTTTTTGTCAAAGTTGATGCAACGCTAACGATTGAATTAAGATTCTATATGATGAAAAATATTTTGAAGTCTCTTGAATTTTCATTCTTTCGCAAGTATGTCCAAACACAGGAGCTCGACGCCAATAATCCTTCACAGCATCCGCCTCCTCCCATCTCTCTTAAGTTTAAGGAAGTAGAGGTGGATGTCATTGCGGGTCGTTGGGGTTGAGCTCCTGTGTGTCCAAAATCTAAGATGGAAAATATGAAAGCGCCTTAGACTGTAATTAGGTTGAGTATTCATTAGTTGTTTCAGTCGTATACGTGTGTGTTCCGCTGTGATCACTGTATCATGGTCTTGTTGGAGATCTCCTTCTGATTAGATATAGCAGTGTCTGTATGAATAATCGTGGGGGATGTTCCTATACTTAAGAAAAAGCGAAGCGTCTATAACTCTGCTTCTAAAGAGCAGTCTTCTGAACCCAAATTTTCTGAATGTGTGCACTATAGACAACTTGTCGAAATTCATAATGGCTGACAAAATGACGAAAAAAGTCCGAGTTAGGCAATTTAAGCGCACTTTTTCATTGTTACGTCACTATAGAATTGCGTCTTTTAACATGTGACGTCATAATGAAAAACAACGCCAAAAGATGTTGACTCGGACATTTTGTGCTTTCTAACAAGATCGGAAAATGCACAATACATGCATATTTCGGATAATGAATCCTCATCAGACATTAGCTAGTGGTATTATAAGCCAAATTGTTAAAAAAATAATAATTTAGTGGGTGATAGGGCATCCCCCTCCTCGTCTAAATTCAAAATTTCATGTATTCATTTTTATCAAAAACATGATCCAGATATCCACTAAGGTGTAATATTTAGGGGATAACATCCTTGTGTTTTAAAATTTCCGGCACGAGATAGATTGGACGACGCATTAACCGAAGGCATTCAGCAGGAAGTGTGACAGAAACAAACCCTATAACGAACTATTTTGTAACGTTTTCTTTGTAATTCTTGACGTTTGTTTAGTGGCCTTCTTCAGCGTCAAATTGGAGGAAGCAACATATGGACTGATGCTCGAGTTAGAGCATTTAGGTAGCCATATTTATTTTCTGACCAACAAACCGAAAAGTATATTTATTCTTGCTCATCCCGCGGTCAAATTTGGCCTGGAATTTGTTCTGTCAACACATTTCTTAGCTCATGCATTACGATCATCATTGACGCTCGTACATGTAAGAGTACACGTTACGCACATTCAGGCTTTAGGCAGTGGCTACTGCGCGTTGGTTACTTCACGTTGTCCAGTTATAGTCCGGGGGCAAAAGGTACAAAACGATTGGTTGTGTGGAGGTTATACAATGTCATATACTACTCCTGTCGTATATATATCATAGTCCTGTGGGTCAACACTGTATTACGCTTAATTTGGTACTCTACCAATAAACAAAGAACACGTACAGCCTTGGACTTCTGAACTAACGTGCTTTTGAAACAAACAACGAATAAACATATATACGATGTACATATACGTGTACTAGCTACATAAACAACAACAAGGTGGACCAAAAATCCTACTTTCAATATTTTATACCTAGTTATCCCCCCCCCCATCATCCACTTCTGGATGAAGAGCTACTTGATCTGGCATTAATAAGATACCGGTATACTGAAATTGAATTTTGGATGACATGCGATGCAAATCACATCATTGCAACAACTTTTTACGGAAAGTTGCAAAATACTCTCCGCGTACTTTCCATTTACTTATTTTAGACCCCTACCGGCAACGCCGAAGGGGACTCTTAGTTTTTGAACTTATGATCTACGTTGAATTATGCAAGGTATTCTCAAATAAGGTTGAGAAAAGCCGTAACGATTTCGTCGAAGAACGTTTCGGTTGTTTCCTTTATGCGACACGGCGAGAAGACTTTTTATACGACAGAGACAAAGTTACATTTCCTGAAGGCTAGGCCAAAACGACAATCTCCTACGCATGCGTCCGATTTCAGTTCCGCTTTTCTTCACTTTGAAATCTACCTCTGCCGTCAATGCATAAAATTGGAAAAGTTCTAAGGCAATAGATTCTTTGATGACGTGGCGGGTAATGAAAAGAAATCATGGTATATAATTACTAGAATGTGTCTGTATCCGAGATTTGTTAATGATTCGAAAATGTCTCCGCCAATCAGATCCTTTGCTTCTTTGATGACGTATTGGGTGAAACATTCACAATTTTAAAAGATCTCAGACTTGTATTTTACTGTGCAGCTTGGTCTGATTTCAAGTAGTTTTCAGAGAAGTCGATTTCGTGAACAGTCAATTCCATTGTGTGTGAAAGGTGCTATAAGGGTATGTGTATGCAGGGGTGCTGGCAATGATTTCCTTTGAGCATCCGCCGCACGAGCTTCAAAACTTGGCAGATCCGTCTAAGAATGAACACCGAGCTGTTATTTGCCTCTGTCCCTCAACATTATTGGCTGAGGTTTAATTAATGACATGTTCAGAATGACAAATTCCGGAAAATTCAATGTGTGTTGGTGAAACATGATGCCCTCCCCCGATCCTACTTGGCTGCTACCGCAAGCAAGATCAAAGACGTACAGACAGAACAAAAACAATATGGCCGGAACTTCAACAGAATAGTATGATAATAGTATTTCTATAAAGTTTTTGGCATGTCCGTTTGTCCGTAAAACTTTAACCTTGGCCATAAGTGATAGGGATTTCATATTTCACGTTTATTCCTTGTAACAACCTTTCCATGGATACCAAATTTTTTTACGGCGAGGCCTTGACCTCGCGTTTTACAGCTGTTTTACTATCAAAGATGCCAATGGGGGCATTCGTGTTTCAGATACTGAACTACCCCAAAAACTTTAACCAGACATTGACAAAGTCATTCAACCGGAAAATGTAGGTCAGATGCTGCATCCAATGCATGGGTTCATCTCAGCATCCCAAGATGAATCACTTGTGCAAGTTTGGTTACTGTAGCATCAGTACTTTGTCAGATACTGAACTACCCCAAAAACTTTAACCAGACATTGGTAAAGTCATTCAACCGGAAAATGTAGGTCAAATGCTGCATCCCATGCATGGGTTCACCTCAGCATCCCTAGATGGATCACTTGTGCAAGTTTGGTTACTGTAACATCAGTACTTTGTCAGATACTGAGTTACCCCAAAAACTTTAACCAGACATTGACAAAGTCATTCAACCGGAAAATGTAGGTCAGATGCTGCATCCGATGCATAGGTTCACCTCAGCATCCCAAGATGAATCACTTGTGCAAGTTTGGTTACTGTAACATCCGTACTTTGTCAGATACTGAGTTACCCCAAAAACTTTAACCGGACGCGGATGCGGACGGGGACGCGGACGTCGGGGTTATAGCATAAGCTCATCTCAACTTCGTCGAGGCGAGCTAAAAATGGCATAAATTTTGTTATTCAATATTGATGTTTATTTCATAGTTTTGGTAATTTTAGCAGTGTACAATCTGAAAACATTTTCTCAATTATTGCAACAAGTATATTTCATCACTGTTTACACGATACAAGTAAAATGGTAATGAAGTCATTGATCTGTAGACCTCCGGTTTATTTTGATCAATTTTCGTCTCTGAAGACAAGTACAGCAAAATTAATGAATCTGACCGGGTCAATGCAATGTTACAGTATACACCCATTAATCAAGATCTGATAATGTTACAAAAGGTTATCAGCAGTATATGACTGTGTACTTATAAATCTAAATGGCAGAGCTTATATAATGGTACAAATTCCGAGTACATTTGATAATAATATGACATTGTATTTGGCTTATAAATATATTTCTGAGTGAAAATATTTACAAAAATACTTTACAAAGATGTGTTTGGGAAAGTGCATGACCAAGATATCATTTTATACAATAGTCTTTAACTTTTGATAGACAAGGTCATATGGACAGTATACAAAATTTTATTTTTATAGATGATACAACTATCATTTCCTTGATAAAGTTGTATCTGTTATTTTTTTAAAAACATCTGTTCATTCAAACAGACAGTTTGATAGAGGTACAGACTGAAGTTTCAACTCGGATTATGTGATATACAGTTATCTTTAATAATATTTGACTATACAGGCTATACAAGGTTTATTCAGGGTTGCCAGCACTTTTGGTGAACAAAATTCCCTGACTTTTCCCCGACCAAAACAGCCAAACATTTAAACGGCCTGACATCCTCATTAGCCATCCAATCCGCTGTTTCTTTCTGGGTTTTTTTTTTTGTTATTTTGTTTTTTGTTCGTTTTTTTTTATGTTTATTTTTCAATATTATAAATAAATATAAAATAAACATGAAAGTATTCTTATGAGACCTTTATCATTTAAAAATCATTTCTAATTACTTTAATACTTGAAATCTGCCAAAGTCATAGAATTTAGATCTTAATTTTTTTTTCAGCTCTAAATAATTTTCCTTGACTTTTATGGATTTTCATTTTTCACTGACCAAATTCTAAAATTCCCTGACCTTGAAAAAAGGCAATTTCCCCAACATTTCAAGACTGCTGGCAACCCTGTTATTTGTCTCTTCAGTCATTGTTGATCTTTTATTCTGTTGTGAGATCACGCTGATTTTTGCGAGACAACAGAATTCACCAGGATTAGTTCGTTTTGACTAGAATTAGACACAATAGAGACAGCAATGTAAAAGTTTAAGACCTACTCAAGTCCAAATATCAAACATCCGATACGAGAATTTTAGTACAAGAATAAAATCCCTTTACAAGTGATAAAGTTTTCTGCTCATTGCCAATACATTTAGAATTTTTTTGGTTTTTACATCAAGAATATTTTTTTGTTTTGTTTACATCAAGAATAATTTTTGTTTGTTATTTTTTCAATTTTATAAAATACTGACATGCTAGTAGTATCTGATACAAGGACTTGAGCAAGTCTTTCTAGGTAAAAAAAAATCGAATGAGAAAACCGGCTTCAGTAATATAGATTTTTGCCGACAGTTGAACTGTAACAATATGATCTCATAATTGTTCATCTCTCTTTTACTGTTTATTTGCATTTTACTTGTATAATATTTAGTTACTCTACGATTTTTGGTTTACAAAGTCTGCATTCAGTTTCACAAGTTGCAGGCATACATTTTCAAATAAAATCTTGTTGTATAATGTAAACAAATGGAATGAACATAACATCAACAAACAATCAAACATTTGGTACAAATAAAAAACGAAGTACTAGGACTAAAACAGAATGTGATATAAATAGCTTTACTGAGATTCTCAGAATGTATCAAATATACAAAGGTCTCCATCTATCGTACTCAAAACTAAGCTATCGTTTTATATAACAAAAGTTATGAACTAGTTTATCATAACATACCGTGGATAATGTGAAACTGACATGATATCAGTTTATTGCACTTTATTACAAGTTTAATGAAAACTTCAAGCACTAGGTCAGAACCTTGACTCTGTATTTTTGGAATTTATAAAAATGCCCTTTCTAAAGAAAAAAATATAGCCGTCTATACATATTTCAAATGTCCTCATGACAATTGCACGCTATATGCAATCTAGGTCCATAAATTTTCTTTGGTTGAATAGCTTCACTATGAATTTTAATACATGCTATATTTTTAAGATAAAAATTTTCTTTTTGAGTGATTTTTGACAATTTTGTATCTGAAACAAGTTGAAGAAGGCAGATTTTTCAACCCTTATTTTGGTAGTAACTTATTTTTCATATACATGTATAATTTGTGAAAACAGCTTTAAACCTTCACTCAAATAAAGTGGGGTTGAATGGTCAGATCTTTAATTCCCAAAAGCAACTACCTATATAATAGTCCTAATACAATTGATGACTTCAATTTCATCTTTCAATCCGTTTTACCTTTTAATAATGTTAAATGAAACACATCAGATCTATCATATTATTAAAAGATCTTAAAAATCAAAATGATTTTAAACCCTTATCATTTCAACACCACACATAAATACTAGTAGAGAAATAATGTGTCACATTGTACATTTTGGTAAACCTAATATCCTATAACAAATTTGTCCGAACCTTTGGTAAAATAACCTGAGATGCAAAGTTGCTTTCAAGTTTAGACCAGATTCAAAATAATTCCAGTCAAAAGATGTTCAGTACATCAGCTATAAAGAACTAAAATAGATCAGCTTTAAAGAACTGAAAGATCAGCTTCAAGATACTAAAATGGAGCTTTAAGAAACTACATGTATATTATTTAATTATCAATACACATATACCACGAGGGCACGTTACAGAAACCATATCACAATATTGCTTTTTTCAATATTTTTGGATCAGCCAATCAGAAGCCAGTAATAACATTCAAATGGACCAATCAGCATTAGTGAAATCCATACACTTCTACCACTTTGCAGGTAAAGTCTTCAGTACTACATAAGGGATCATTGTCAAAAGTATCACAATGTTCTGTCCTACAGTGCAGTAGATTTGCATCTAGCTGTATAGCTTCACCATTTCTGAAAAAGAAGCAGAATTTCATTTGAAATTTTCAAAATATGACGTCTTCATGAATGCTTATTCTATTTGTAAGTCTTGTGATCATGAAACTTGTATCATTTTCGTAAAAACAATAGCTGATTTTCCACTAAATTCGTGTGACAGTCAAACACCAGACATCACAAAATTTCGCGATATTTTCATTGTGACGTCAAAATGAAAGGCATGACAACACATCCAGGTGCTTCAACACGGTGCGATAAGATGTGACGTCACAATGGAAAATTTTGCCAAATGATGTGATGTCGGTTGTCTGTGTGTATAAAATCAAGGTTAGGAACAGTCATATCTTTTATCTGGAAAATGGACTATTCTTACACATGTTACATGACCTTGACCAGTTTGAAGAATTATGGAAAATGTAACGTTAACCATAAAGAGTATCAATGAGAAGTGTGGCCATTGACCTTAAAAAGAAGATGGATAAAGTGACATTGACATTTACATGTATAAATAACAGTGGAAACTGTGACTAAAACCATTTTTAGGAATTATTGAAAGTGTGGCTGACCTTTAATCGCAAAGAATTATGAAAAGATTGACATTGATATTATTGGACTTTGTTTAAAGAGTAACTTTTACCGTTTTGAGGAATGATGGAAACTGTGAACTTGACCTTTTCATTAATTATTGAAAGAGGGACCTTCAAATTACAACCTTGATCTTTCAGAAAATTATGGAAAATGTGTTTTAAGAATTATAGAAAGTGAGTGGGAGAAAAGGATACTGTATCTATCAAATGACCCCAAAAAGGTATAACTGAAAATGATACCTACCCTCCCCCCACAGTAAGTATGGAGCTATCTCCAGCCATAAACATGTTGGCAGTGTTAGGCACATCCTCTCTGGTTAGCCCCACCCATTCATACTTCCTCTTCTGTGGGGCCAGGGTAAATAGGAATGTCTCTCCCGTACCAAAGTATGATACGTTTTTGGTACTGCGTCGTCGTTCACCCCAAAATGTCGAACAAAATGCACCAAACACCTGTTAAAAACAACATGATGATTACGAAGTACTGTAATAACACTGCAAAACACTTTCAGAAAGTACAATATTACTGATTAGCATAATGTATTTCTGAGTTGATTAATAGCCTGCTGGTTTTGAGAATTTATTTTTTATTTATTGATATCCATTACTTTCTAATTCGACAAAAGGCCAAAAGAGAGACATAAATCTCAAAATGTTAAACTAAACAGACGACCAAAAGATTACTTTGAAAGCACATGTACTTAAATTTTTAATTCAATGAATGAATGAATGATGAATGAATGAATGAATGTATGATGAATGAATGAATGCATCGGTCAATCAACCAATCTATCAATCAATCATACCGCGGCCCATTTCTTACTTCGTCGTCTGTAGTTTTGATGAAGATGAGTGTCGGCTGGTGGTTCTCCGTCAGACTATATAACGTCATCAAGCTGGTGCCGTGCTCCTCTGACGTGTACAGCAGTTCCGGTTGGCAGACGGCGTAACGTGCGGGTAACCATGACCATATCGTGTACAACTGTAAAATACAGGCGGACAAATGAGAACAGCTAGAAAATAATAGCAGACGACATAACAGGGCAAGTAACCACGACCATATCGAGTACTGTGAACAAAGACGAAAACAAGCTAAAAGTCATGTTTGGAAAGCATTTACTAAATTTTCAATCGATCGGACCCGAATATGAACGTGACCTATATTTTCATGTGATGAATATCTGTACATCCAATTTCACTTTCAATAGGTGCATCTGTTGTGGAGAAAATGCACGGAAACTGACATTCCGGACAGACCAACCGACAGCAGAAAAACAATATGTCCCTTGGGGACATAAAAATGAGAATATCTACTTGCGGAAGAAAAAATTAATGACAGACGACATAAGCAAGCAGATAACCAAGACCATCGACAGACGAACAAGAACATGTACTGAAGTAGGAAACAAAACAAGACTAACAAATGAGCAATGTCCACACCTCTGACCGGTGTAATATTGTCATTGACCTCGGTGGCCAAAAGCAATGTCTAGTCATTTCGAATATGACGTGTTTGGTCATAGATTGAGTAAAACAATTTTTTTTCTGTGGTCACTTAAACGACACAAAGTGTTGTGCACCCTTGCCTTGGGAAAAACATCCTTCGATTTTCACACTTGCTTCTTACAGAATAGAATTATATGCCATGAGGTAAAATGAAACGAAATCTGAATTACAAAGATTATTACATATAAATATTCAACGCAAATGCAAGAATGAGGGCAATATCTACATTTCAGTTTTCAATGGAAAGTGCAGCAACCTTTTTGAACTGTTCACTACAAAGGTGGTGGTAGTGGGGGGGATGTTTGTTTCGACCAAAGTACATTTGAGGACAAGAATGAGGAATACTGGATAATTGGGATTGAATATTGGGAGCATACATCTAGTTTTATTATAAAGTTCATTTGTTTTCTTTTGTTTTTTTTTCCTTTTTGTTTTCTTTTGTTTTTTTGGTTTTTTTTTTGGGGGGGGGGGGGGGGGGGCTGAAGTATAAACAGTTTCAGGAGACGGTGTAACTAAGTGATAGGTCACACCTGCATGTGATGAAAGGGTTCTTTCTGGTTCTCTTTGTAAGTCTATTAAAATTTTTTACCTTATTTCACGATGCACTTTTATAATTGATAGAGTACACTAAAAATATCAGACATAAATGAGCGAATGTGTACTTGACCTCATGTGATCCAAATCAGATGTGCACCTGCATGACGTCATTATGATAATTAATTTAAGATTGATCTTACCTTGTGTCAAATACCTATCCATCTTTCTATAGTATACATATGGAGTAAAAATATACAATGTTTCAGTTTCAGTTTCTTTTTTTTCAAGTACATAGTAAAAATAAACTGGAAGATTGATATACAAGTATAATGAAAGATGGGAATATCCTTCGTACGAATCCTTTGTGGGACTTTGTCTTTATTCATTACATTTTTTTAAAATCGAATTCTAAATTTTCTATCAATCTAGATATTAACGATCATATTTTCCACGATCTGATGCTAGGTAAAGACTTTTATTAGGAATCTACATGTACATAGGTACATGTATAAAAGAAAGGCTTTTAGTTTTACGTTTAAAACTTCAATAAAAACAAAAATTGTCAATAACATAGCAAAAATATTCTTTTGTCTAACAAATAAAACATATGTAACATAAAGGCGAAAGTTTCTCTCAATCTTAAGGCAAAAATATTCTCTCTTTGGTATTATCCATCTTAAAATGTTTGTGCAGATACGATTTATCTTTATTCAGCTTTGACACAAAGGCATTAACAAAATGTTGTATATATCATACGTTTGTAAAATGAATATATCAGCTATAATGGGAGCAAGATTAGAGACAATGTAAAAGAAATAAAAGTTAAACGGAGAAAGTATACAACACGGCACGACATAAATCAAGGTATACAACTTAGATATTTGAAAACTGACGAAAAGAAATATTTATAAAACATTTCAAATGCATCAAAGAGGATACGAATGAAAGAAAAAAAAACCACTCTTACTGACACGATATTGGTATATTGTCTTTTGAAATGTCAAAACAAAATTTGGTGAATTCTAACTTTTTTGTACAGACATCGACAGCGCTTGCAATAAAGAGGTGAGCGAGATACTAACCTTTCCAAGAGAAATTTTCTTGCACAGTTTTTCTCTCACATCTTCCTTTATTTTGAGAACGGGGACTACTTCTTTCGATTCCCCTCGGGACTTCTTATGCTTTTTGTAGAATTTGACAAAAGGTTTCCTAATGCTGTGCATAATTCCGGAAGCACTCATGATTTCACAATTCAAATCTTCTATAAAATCGCAAATTTTTCAAATTTTGGAAAATTGACTTTTTTTTTGTAAAAATCCTTTAAATTGCAAATTTGTCTCTTTCCACTAAGGACGACGTATACCAACAACTGGTTTGTTTGTAGACAATAACTCTTAAATGACACATCCTAACGCAAGCATAATGCAAAAAGTACTCTCGAAGACGCATTCACAAAATGTCAAAGGTTTCCACTTGTAAGAAAAATCAAAAACAGGCCCTTTCTTTGTATGATGTATATGTAGGAGAGAACGGGGAAATATTGCAGATATACTTGTGTTGTGGTTCAATCTACTCTGAACGGTGTAGGACTGGACGAGATGGCCAACTGCCTTGAAAGCAGGTAAATACAGACAAATTTATATGAAATCATGCACTATGAAATACATGTCAACCTTATGAACTTAAGATGTCGCGGTATAACAAGAAAGGGCCTTCTGTACGGTAAGGTACCAAAGGGGTTTTCACTTAATTGAAGCTAAATATTCGATAGAAAAATGATAAAAATTTCTTCTGGAAACGAGTATGAAGACTATAGAATTAAGATTGATTTATTTTTTCAAAAGGGAAGCAATTTTCGAAGTAATTTTTAAAGAAAATATCTGAATGTACCCCATTTTGTCTGCAAGGGGCCAAATATGTACATAAGTGCATCATGGATTTTGATCAGCCAATCAGAATCGCTTTGACATGACAGGTATAATATGCGCTGATGGATTGCGCGGTTACATTTAGCTACTTACCTATTCAATAACAATGTTACATCATCGCTGATCCTATGTTTTTATTTCATGTTTAGATAAATCTAATCAAGAAATCAAATGATTTATTTGTGTGCGCATGTCGCAATATCGCCATTTTAACCTAATTTCACAGATTACGAAACGTCACGTAAAGCAAATTCGAAGATCTGTACGCGAAGTCCAAATGTAATATGTCTTTTTGTAATATAAGTTAACAGATACAGTTTACGTTTGGCTGTACTGTCACTTATATCACCTACATTAAAATGTGTTATTTATAACTATTTACAAGGTAGAGTGCAGCCACAGGCACCTGTTAGGTGAGAAGTTAGTCCCTTTCTTCTCTCGAAAATTCCCCTATATCGTATTGTCCCCTTTGAAAGGGACAATACGATATAGGGGAATTTCGGAGAGAAGAAAACAACTAACTTCTTACATAACGAGTGCCTGCGGTGCAACTTTGCCCTAGAAATAATACGAGAAAATTTATCGATAAGAACTACTAAATATTTCAGTATTTTTAATTTTACCGTGATACTGGAACTAGATTAACTGACGGAAAAGGAAAGGAGATCACTTTTTTGACAAATTTTCATACACCGCACAATCGTTCTCGAAGATGAAAATTTCATCGACCAATCGTTCTCGAAGATGAAAATTTCATCGACCAATCGTTTTTGAAGATGAAAATTTCGTCGACCAATCGTTTTCGAAAATTCCATCGACCAATCGTTTTCGAAGATGAAAATTTCATCGACCAATCGTTTTTGAAGATGAAAATTTCATCCAGCAATCGTTTTCGAAGATGAAAATATCATCGACCAAAACCTTTACTTTTTGTGCGTTAGGTTAAACTCTTGTGGAGAAACAATGTTATTATTACATTTTTATAATTCAACTTGAAATTTCACAAAAAGTCAAAAGGAAGACGTGGATGATCATGCTAAAACTGAGGCGAAATCTTAAACGGAAAGAAATAAATAAAGAAGGGAAATGAAACATTTTAAGCTATTACGATCAAAAGTATAAATGTCAAACGGAGGACTTCACGTTCATGCAAGTAAGAAACGGAAGTATTCGATGCAGACGATCATTTTTGACTTACGTCATCATGACAGACGATAATGCTGTCAAAGCAGTGATCAGGGAACGAGATCATACCGACCGATCTGCACTTAATCCTCGAATGAAACTTGAAGCATAAAATATAAATACATCATAATTTAAGAAAATAATTCCCACTGTCATTATGTACTCGATCTTATCTTCAATACGGTATCACTCTTTTTAGAAATTGCAAAAAGAAGAAATACAAGAATTCGTACCATATACATGTATACCTGAAAGTCCTATATGCAAATATTCCCCTAATTCAACAAAATTTGCAGAGAATCCCCTAATTCAACAAAACTTGCAGAGAAAAATACGAATGAAATTTAATGACGTACTGAATATGAATTCGCCCTGCCTTCTCTCAAGAAATTTCAGTTTCTTCTAGTCAAAGAAAGCACTAAACCTTTTCATCCCCCTTCCCCCTTTATTTCGAAACGTAAACTTACCATATCAGTTTTGATTATACTGGAATCCGAGTTGAGCGTGATGGGTCCGCTGAAGGACTTGGTCAGTTGCATCCCCATTGACTGATTGGACATAGACTTGACCATCTCGTGATTCAGGAAATTCCGACTTTTTAGTAGCATTTCATGTTTTACCTGCAGCTTCCGGATTTCCTTCCGCGTCAGACTCCGTATTCCGAAACATTTCTGTATTCAAACATGAACTTTGGAAATTCAAATATTGAACATTTCAAAAAAAAAAAAAAAAAAAAATTATAAGAATTAATTTTTTCTTAATTAAAAAAAGTATCAAATACTTATCTAAATTCTGATATCATGAAGTATAAATAAATTGAATACTAGTACTTATGAAAAATTTTTAAATGTGGTATTTCTTGATAACGAATATATTTTTTGAACACGTAAGAAACAAATAAGAGTATTTGGAAACTTTACAAACAAAGTAAATTTAAATTTTAATTGAATACCTTCATCAGTTTCTTGACCGAGAAAGGCATGTCGCTACAGAAATGTCTGATACTTTCTGCTACGTTACGATGGGGATTAGAACCGGTAACATTTTTGGCTGAAAAAAAAACCCAAGTGAAGTTCAACGTAAAGAGTCTGTAATATCATCTATATGCACACATAAAAGCAATTCTTTTACTGTAATAAAATTGTGGATGGGCAATTATATGAAGACGTTGCCCACGTGTTGTAGAAAATAAGAAATGCAACGTACAAACTAAAATGCTACTAGTACTTAAACCAGGGGTCATTTCTCCATACTGAATTTTGTACAGTGTTCCTATTCCTTCACATTTACATGTTGATCATTCATCTACAAAGTTTCGTTGAAATCAACCCAGGATTTGACTGAAAATTGCGAAAGCAAAACAGCGATGGACTGACGGACCAGGACTGGTAAAACACAATAAGCACCTGCACTGTCAAAATCAGTAAGGACGAAAAAAAAACTTACTTGAGTATTTGGTGAAAAGTATTAAAATCGCTATGGCAACACGGTAGAGAATTTTATGTCCCTCTAAAAGATAGCAATCCAGCACTCTAACCTGAAATCAGAAAGGCGCAATTTTTAACATCATTATTTCTTGCGTCTTCATTCTTATATGAAGATTGTTTTATTTTTTATCAGAATCTCATTAATTAGTTTTATTTACAAAAACTAAGACATTTCTGAAATTCGTTTAAAACTGCATATGATTTTGTATCTGAACATTGTTTAAAGTAAAAGTAATCTCAAAAATATTGACTGCTTATTAGCAATATTTCCACCATTAATTAAGAGAAAAAAAAAACCAATAATAATTCTCAAGAATTTGAAGGAAAAACTCGCCTTCAAGCTTTGCGAAAGTTTAAAAAAAAACCCCTCAAAACACAAATACCAGCTCAAGCTGCACAGCATACGAAGGCCCCACAAGCCACGCTATGCCAGCATCAAGAACTCGTGCGAATGCAAGCAGCGGAAATGCACTTTACTAAACATATACTTGTTTATATTCGAAAATTCAATATCATTATTCTTTTCTTATCTAAGGCATTTGAGTCGATTTGACCTTTAGATGCCTAACTGCAATCTTTCAGCCATTCTTCAACCTACAAAAGTTCAAAACACGGAAGAGGGGAAAATCCAAGGACAAAACCTTATGTGATTCTAAAAACCGTAAATCAGATAAGCTGACATGAATAAAAGGAAATTTGATTGAATAACATGGAAAAGAGTTCAACTTCGTGTTCCTACCTTGAACCGAGTCATGAGCTACTTATCCGAATCTTGGGGATGACGTCATTGGATACCACAGGAATTTGGCGGGTATGGTTCTCAAAACGTCTTCTGCACGTGCATTTCAATGATTTGGGTAAAACCAAAACGGTGCAACGTGCATTTGTATGATATACCTATAGTATAACCCTAACACATTAACACAAGACTCAGACTGTCAAGACTACTTCTGTGAATTAGTCGTCTTCGGTCAGGAAATTAGGACCTTTGTAGCCTAGCCATAATGTGTTACTTGGCAAAGTGACTATGACCTATGACCTTAAAAATATGAATGGGCAAAGATTCAGTCTCTATATTATCTCAAATTCACAGGAATATGAGGACGGATGGCACAAAAATCCATACTTTGTCTGTATTTCAATGGACATTATGGGTTCTTTGTGGAGACAAAACATATTTGACAAACACATTACAAACGGTACAGTAACTTAACATGCAAATACTGAAAACGTTCAGTTTACCCAATGAAGGCCAAAGGTTCTCATCATGGTCAAAATGATATTTTTGAAGCTAGCGGAAATATTACACGTGATCAAAGAAATCTTCTTATCTGACAGTGTTCAGATTCTTGCATACAAAGACACACTAAAGGGCAGACCGACTGTTTAAGCACAGCACCCTACATCGACGACATATCCCAACAAGAAAAGGTTTTCTAGGTGAAATATTTTCATTATTTGACGTGTTATTTCCGACAGATTATTGGAAATTTGCATATGGACTTGCTTCAGCTAGCAGATCACATCGTATACCCATTACTCTATGTGAAATTTTGATACACAATAATCCTCTTGTTTACCATACACTGCACTTCACTGAGCAGATCTAAATTACACCATGCAATATTTAGAAAATGAATGAAAATATTCGCAATACAAGGCAATTTAAGGAGACTTTTCGGCAAGGGGACTCAATTCATAAATATTTCGTCGCTTATCTAACATCGTCCAAATGATCAAAGGGTTCAAGTCTTTGGTCCCCTATATTTCAAAGTAGTCCTTATCATTTCATGTATACCAACTGCAATTTACGACCATCGTTCCTACGTCTTATTAGAGTATGTCGTCAGTGGACAAAGTTGTTTACAGTTTTGCAAGGTTACCTTGAAGTCATGGGTATAAAGAACATTTTACATGCGCCGAAAAACAAAACGTGTCCCGACTCCGACTTTCTCAACAGACAATAGAGTGTTCATCAGATGCGGCAGTGCGTCAATGATCTAAGTATATTTCATACTTTATAAACCAGTCTTTCGACACTTATTTACGCACTACACATTAATAGGAAGGACGAGATTTCATAGTGACGCCGGTTTATAGATCGTCAGAGTACTGATCCAAATCCATGGAGGCATCCACTGGTTTACTACTATTTCTTTGTTTGACCTAGTTGTTTTTGTTGTCAATCTGCAGACATTGAATACTATGTGCATATTCGTTGAGATCCCATGAATCCAATAAAGAGAAGGTTAAGCGCTATAATCCGGATCATCATGCAACTACGTTTTGTCCTTGACATTTATGAAGGTTGTGGCTACCATGGGGTTGTGCATAGGAACTTGAATCTCTCTTTTGTAACGGCCAGTCATTAACCGAAAGGGCCACAGGCCGAAAGATCGCCTGGCAATTTTTCGTATGTGCCTCTAAAGAGTTTTTAGTAGTGCATACGCATACCCGGACGATCTTTCCGCCTATGGTAAGGGCTATACACGATTAAAGAGAAGGGTTTAAGTTTCTGTAAATTATGTTGGATATTTTATCGTTTTTAAAATGAATATATTTACCACTGTTTGCTTTTCTTCCTGAACAAAACGCTATGGTGTACGTACCAGATAAGGAAACGGAAGGTCTGCAAATATCCACCATATCCATCTGTCAAACACTACATCTATACTGTCACACTTACGTACTAAATATACGTAAGCTGATTTCTGCAAAATGAGAAAATGTCTTCTAAAAGCTATGAATTAAAAAAAGGAGAAAATTTCAAATACCATCTAATGTTTCAAATTCCTCGCAGTTCACAAGAAAACATAAATCAAATACTAACAGCTCTCATTATTGGAATAAGTTTTGTCTTTTTTCCCTTTTTATACTACAAAATAAGAACAGCGTGGCTTTTAGTCGAAATCTTCATTTTTCGAAGAATGCATTTTTTTCCATCGCAAAATGTCTGACAGCGCACCTGTCGGCGGAACTTTACACTATGACGTCATAATCAATGTCCCGTCAAATGCGCCGACGGACAATTTGACTACCGTATGACGTCATGATGAACAAGTCCATCGACAGTTGCGACGCGATGACACCTGGCGATCCTTCAACACCGAAATCTGAAATCCACGGTCTTAGACTATGAGAATGAAATCTTACGGCAAACTTTTTGGTCAGATCCTTCAAGACAGCTTTGGAAGCCTCTACCGCTACTTTGGTCTGCATAATAAAAGGTTGTTTGGCACGAAGTAACTCGTAAGCACAATTATAAACGTCCGAAGGCTCCATATAGTGGAGAAATAGAGCTATTAGGGGGAAAAGCACTGGGCAGTATATAATGTCCGGATTTGTATGATGGATGATGGACAGGATTCGCCCGACCGTGTTCACTCCATTTTCTGTGAGGTGGTAGCTTGTCAAGTTGTCAAAGTCTACGAATGCAGGCAGCTCCAAATCATTGGAATGTCCTGTTGAAAAATTTAGATAATACCCATAAGACAACATGATACTTCAAAATTCAGTTACATATTATACATGTGATTCAAACTCCCCCGTCGAGCACAATTCTGAAAGTAATTGGTTTTTGCATATGATTTTGGAAGACACATTTGCTAAACAAAATGCAAGATTTCTCGACAAGATTTATGTAACGTCATACGTAACATAGATAACCCGATTATGGTCTGTTGATAGATTTTCGATTTAAGAAGTAGAAATGAGAATAGTTCCTTTAATGGAGACTGAAGCTTATTAAAAAACTTCAATATAAGTTATTTTTTTCCAAAAAGACACAAATAAAAGATCTCGATTTGTGAGAGAATGCTTGAAAACATGACACGAGTTTTGAGATTGCAGATATTTTTGATAATGTATGATAAAGACAGTGGTGTAAAAGAGCCTGTATATTTGGTATCAGTTGAGAAAATGATGTCATATCTATAAAATAGCAATCCAAGGAATGCTTGTGTCGCCTGCGAAGCGGTTTGGTTATTACTCTAGAAAGTGGATCAAAATTATTGGTATAAGTAGAAAAGTCTTTTCAAATGAAATTCATTGGAAATATCAGACCACTTAATAACAAATTAAAGATGTGGTGATTCTCAAATTTTCAGAAAAGATGTCAATCATCTATGTCAAGGTCAATACGTAAAAATTGGTAACAAAAAGGTCTCATCATAAGAAATAAGACCTATCACCTACTAATAAAAAGATATATACAACCTTAGAAAAGTAGGTCAAATATCTCGGAAAAGGTTATAAATTATGGTATGTGTAGAAAGGCATTGTTAAAAGGAAAATACATGTGAAATATCAAAGCCCTATCACCTACCAATCAAAAGATATAGCCAATATTACTTTTCTTGAAAATTTGATCAAATATCTAGGTCAAGTTCAAAAGGTCAAATATTATGGTCTGTGTAGAAAGGTCTTGTCACAAAGAATACTCATGTGAAATACCAAAGCCCTATCACTTACCAATCGAAAGATATATCCATTCTTAATTTTTTTTTGAAAAGTAGGTCAAATATGTAGGTCAAGGTCAATAGGTCAAAAACTATGGTATGTGTAGGAAGGTCTTGTCACAAGGAATGCACATGTGAAATATCAAATCCCTATCACTTACTAATCAAAAGATATCGCGAATCTTATCTTTTTTAATAAGAAGGTCAAATATCTAGGTCAAGGTCACAAAGTCAAAAATTATGTTATGTGTAGAAAGGTCTTGCCACAAGGATTGCACATGTGAAATATCAAAGTCCTAACACTTACCAATCAAAAGATATATCCATTCTTAATTTTTTTGAAAAGTAGGTCAAATTTCTAGGTCAAGGTCACTAGGTCAAAAATTATGGTACGTGCAAGAAGGTCTTGGCACAAGGAATACACAAGTGAAATACCAAAGCCCTATCACTTACCAATCATAAGATATATCCATTCTTAATTTTTTTTGAAAAGTAGGTCAAATATGTAGGTCAAGGTCAATAGGTCAAAAACCGTGGTATGTGCAGGAAGGTCTTGTCACAAGGAATACACATGTGAAATATCAAAGCCCTATCACTTACCAATCAAAAGATATAGCGAATCTTATCTTTTTTTCAAAAGTAGGTCAAATATCTAGGTCAAGGTCACAAGGTCAAAAATTATGGTATGTGTAGAAAGGTCTTGCGACAAGGATTGCACATGTGAAATATCAAAGCTCTAACACTAACCAATCAAAAGATATATCCATTCTTAATTTTTTTGAAAAGTAGGTCAAATTTCTAGGTCAAGGTCACTAGGTCAAAAATTATGGTATGTGTAGAAAGGTCTTGCCACAAGGATTGCACATGTGAAATATCAAAGCCCTAACACTTACCAATCAAAAGATATATCCATTCTTAATTTTTTTGAAAAGTAGGTCAAATTTCTAGGTCAAGGTCACTAGGTCAAAAATTATGGTATGTGTAGAAAGGTCTTGCCACAAGGATTGCACATGTGAAATATCAAAGCCCTAACACTTACCAATCAAAAGATATATCCATTCTTAATTTTTTTGAAAAGTAGGTCAAATTTCTAGGTCAAGGTCACTAGGTCAAAAATTATGGTATGTGTAAGAAGGTCTTGTCACAAGGAATACACATGTGAAATATCAAAGCCCTATCACTTACCAATCAAAAGTTATGGGCTGTGACACCCAAAGTGTGACAGACAGACAGACTGACAGACGGACGGACGGACGGACGGACGGACAGACGGACAACGGACAAAGTGATCCCTAAGTGTCGCTATGCTTCGCAGGCGACACAAAAATAGAATCATTTTTAAATCAATAAGAATGATGGATCTTGTACAAAAAATGTTATTACTCTTATAAGTTGTATGATTTCATCGAAAATTTAAGGGGGTAGGGTTCCTAAATAGCCTATAAAATGGATACTAGATGGTGAATTCATTACACTTTTTCATTTTTGTATCACAATATGATATCTCATCAACATGAAATCAATTCTAAAGAAATTGTTGTGAGGAATCACTCAGACTATTGCTTTTTGTGTGTCCGTAGATTTTATTTTTCTCGATCTTTTCTTAAGACAGCGCTCTAATACGTTTTCAAATAGTTAAATAGTGCCTGGATTCTAAATTATGAAGATTCTTAGTATGATTTATATTGATTCTTTTATTTTCTGACATTTTCATTAAATCCTGACTTAAAATGGTATAAATTATTTGGAATAATCAAATCTATAGGAATATTTCAAAATGCTGTGCACTACGCATGGGGGTGTACATACTCTGAGCCATATTATGACAAATCAAGATGATAAAATCACATCAATTTTGTATGTCTAATACCTGGAATGTTTTTCTACAAAATGAGACTAAGCAATGAAAAATTGTTGTGAGGATTCTGCGAGTATGTCATTTTTAAAATTAGATCTGGTTCGCTTTTAATGATGTACCAAAAAAATAAATGGCATGCGGTCCAGAGCTATGGAAAGAGCTAAGGATCATGTACATTTTGTTACTTTGCCATTTTATCTTTGATCTTGGAATCTCAAGGATAATTTGGTTGGAAATAATACGTATCATAGGTGAATTAACTTTCGAAATATTTATTTTTGGTAAGATGAGACAGACGTATAAAATCGTTTCAAAAACTTTTCCTGACCAATCAAAGCTGAGGTAATCGGCCAAGATAGGACAAAGATTTTTTTGCAACATTTCCAAATCCTCGTTTTCTATTAGCACTATCAGTGGGTATTGTGTACATATACATGAACTATCACATGTTCTATTAGCTCTATCAGTAAGTATTTCAGCCATGTACGAGGGCTGATTAATATGTTGTGAGCCTCGGTTTTCTGGGTTGCAGAAGGTATTCTGCTGATATATATCTCCAAAAAGGACAAACAATCAATGGCACATACATGTACTAGTGGTGTAATGATATATTGTTTGTACTCGTAATCGTATCGCGATACAGTAGTTTGACGATACGTATCACGATGCATCTACCATTCAAACGATACACAACGATACAGTATTTTTTGACAAAATAAAGCACAGTAACAAAAAGAGAAAAAAAAAATTCTGTATCATTTACTTATAATGCACATTGTATAAAGCCAATAGTACAAATGTGTATCCCCATCACCATGTAACTTGTGAGAACCCTATTTATGCTATGATGCAAGTATGTTCAGTTTTTCTTTGTATTCAAGGGATATGTGAGTGTTGGATTGAACAGAAAGTGTATCGTGATACATATCGTATCGTGAGCCTTGTATCGTGATACATATCGTATCGTGATCTAGTGTATCGTTACATCCCTAGCACAAACTATGCTTCACTTCTGACATAGTTACGGGAAAATATTAAACTTAAGCGCCGCGGAAAGCTTATGGGAGGACAATGCTCCTGTTCACAAGTCTGTCACTGCCATGGCTGCCATTCATGATTGTGGCTTTCATTTGATTGAGCATCCGCCTTATTCACCTGATCTTGCTCCATCAGACTTTCATCTATTCCTAAAACTGAAAGCAGCTATTTCTGGCACCCACTTTCGGTCCGATGATGACGTCATACTTGCAGTGGATAGCTTTCTGACCACTCAAGATAAGGAGTTCTTTAAATGAGGCCCTTAAACACCAGTGGCAAAAGTGTACAGATACTGAAGGGGATTATGTAGAAAATTAATGTCTGATAAAATACGAGGCTCACAACATATCAATCAGCCCCCGTACATGTACTGTATGGCATATGGGCAATCACATGGTCATTGGTGTTAGTGTCAGGTGAAAGATTTCGCAACCTGAATAGTCAGTACATGAGTCTTATGCTGGCGTCACACTGTCCCGATTTAAGCAGCCGATGGCCACACGATAAAGGAAATTTTCAAATTCGGGTGTGATCGTAATATCATCGGGCTATTCGTAAGGCCATCTTGAAACAACGTATGACCGCCGGCTTGATTTATCAAACTTCAGGAACAACTTCGGGAGAGCTGTCAAAATCTTTGGCATGCCAAAAAATTCCCGATGGCACTCCCGAAGGACCATCTTCGAAACAGGTTCGTGTAATCATCTTGCCCTTCGTAAGACCATCGAGGAGGCATCTTGCGTATTCGTAACATCTTCGTTTCGCCTTCGAATTACCATCGGGACCATTGGGGAAATTTTGCCATACGAAGGCATTACGAACGTGTAAAGAACCTCCCGATGGAGTTAGGAAGGCTATACGACTTCGTGACAACCTCGCAATTCCATCGAAATGACATCGTAATGTCATCGTACTCTAGTACGATGACGTTAAGATGGGATCCCGATACAAAAGATGACAGACACAAATATCAAACAAAACGTTTCAAATACATAATATTCAAAGCCATTTTTAAAGTATTATTCTAAGTTAATCCAAATTCATCAAAATAAAAACTTTTCTGTCTTCTTCAAATTTGCAAGTTCAATTTGCAAGGTCACAATCAATGCATTATAAAGCAAACTGACGTGCCTTGATAATGTAACGATAAGGAAAAAGAAGGCAGAAGCATTGCTTCTTTAAATGCATCTAAGAGAACATGTACAGACTCAGTATTTTCTATAATTACTGGTAATACCAGTATCTTGTTGTGACATATATCCATTTTCATCTTTCTTACATTGAATCATCACGTCTTCCAGTTGTTTCCACCAATGATGTTTATAAATGAAATTCGTGATATTTTAAGACGACTTTGGTTGACAATAATACATGTCAACTGCTACGCAGAGGTCACTGATAACTGAACCCGTTGTCTATTTGTCCGTCTGGTAGTCACACTTTCACATAAAGAACTGTAATGATAAATGCCTTGTAAAATCAAACTTTGGACATAATACATAAAATCAAATAAATGCGTTGTAAAATCAGATTTTGGACATAATACGTTTCATACTTTTTGGCCATATTACATTGTTTAGACTGAGGATCACTGACGAGAGTTTAGTACCCGAAACGTGCATGTCTCGTCCATGCTGTAAATTTATCAGATTTTAAATGATGCTATTGAAGTTAAAGACGTTTAACATTTCAAAGATGGCCGAGCATGATAAGAATCGACATTCATATATCTTGGCTAACCATGCTACATAGACAGTGCGATTCAGATATTTGAGTTGCTAACTTTTGGGTATTTTTTGTATTTTTTCTGAGACAGAAATAATAAAAGGCGGAGGAGGAAACCATTGATACTGTGCAACTAATTAAACAAGAATTTTTAAACATCCAAAACGTGATGCATTCCTGGTTATAATCCGATGCATCGCATTCTAGATACGACGTCGTGAAGCAATCTAATAGCCTTCGTCAATACATCGTAAGCCTTCGTATGACCTTCGGATATGTTTTAAGATAAAATTCGTACCGTCGTGTTGTCGTCGGGAGCGGTTCGGATACAATCGTGTAGTCATCTTTTAGCATCGTGTAATCATCTTTTAGCATCGTAAAAACATCGGTTGCTGAGCGGATCTTAACCATATTCGGGAGTAACTTCGCACGAAATTGAAAATTTCATATTCGTGTGTCCATCGGATATCATAATCGGGACAGTGTGAAGCCTACATTAGTCATTCCCTCAAGAGATATAATGAAATCAAAATTGTAATTCTGTAATTCTGTAAGTAAGTCACGTACACGAATCGGTAAATATTGGGTTTACCTGCATAGATAAAGACTTTATAATACAATGTATTTGTAATTCTAACAGTCGCTTGGGAAACATAGTTTTTCTTTATGGTGATCTTGTGACCAATGGTGGATTAGTGGTTAAGACATCCTAGTTTTAAATATTTTACAACATGTTTTAAGCCCAAAATACGGAAGTAAAACTTTTGATGTACATGTATTCACCATTGATTTCAAAAGTCAATAAATATCTTATTTTGGTCATGTGTATGTCCATAGAATATACCCTATTCTACTCTGAAAGGCTTTTAACAGTCTAGTAACCAAATCAATTCACCTGTAATCCGGATAACACCATAGACCACGATCGCCCAAGTCGGCTCATACTTCGGACTTGCGTTTTCTATCTTCGTTTGCTCAAGGGCAGTGTCTAGCTTGGGGTTCCCAGTGTTACAGATGTCTAGGACTAGGAGTGCAACGAGGCCACCACTCGGTCCGCGCAACACCCTTATTTAGGGGATAAACGTACTGTGTTTTGTGGTTCCGACAGGTATATGTTGGATATACTGTTGGAAACGCAGTTATACCATCCGGGCTTGTCCCCGACGGTATAACGTATGTTTCCAACAGTATATCCAACATATACCTGTCGGAACCACAAAACACAGTACTTTTATCCCTATTCTAATTCAAATGACATATTTTAACTTTTTATACCCCTCAGAGGGTCTCATGTATCGCTTTAGAGGTGACGTTGCTACGGAGGACTAACAACGACCAACAGAAATTATTGCGCTGCAAAATATAAAATACAACTGCTTCGTATTTATAACAATGGCGAAAAATCAAAGTGTTATCAATGATAAACTTACTTGCTCTGTTGTTTACATGTGGAGAACGCTATTTACAAGCTCATACCTTGTAGTTTTACGTCACAGTATGACATAACAGGAGCGAAGAACAAAGGGAAGCATTACGTCATACATGAAAAGTGCGCAAAAGCTTTTAACGTGCAAATTTACGTAGGGATACATTTTAAAGTATGTCAAGTGAGTCGGTTTGCGGCATGTATATCGTCGTTATACGTGCTTGTAGAAATCCTGTGAACCAATCAGAATGCGTGAAACAAACAGAATGAAATAGAATGACGGTTAAAGGGGAGGGGGAGTCGTTTAATGGATTATGAACCTTTAAGAATGTGCAAAAAAATCGACATGCTCTGTACTTTCTGATTTCGAATTATCTTCCCAAATACTACCATGATTACAGGCTAGATCATTCTGTTGTTACAGTACTTAACCCTTGAGAAAAATGTCTAGGTCTGTCCATGAAAAGGTCAACTAACTGTCCGAGTTTTGCGGTAGACGACTGCGATGGACATACTAATTTATCTTATGGCGACTCTTATAAAGTACACAGCCGTGGATTTCTATTTTTAGGTAAAATGACACTTCTTTTAAATTTAAATAGGTCAGCAGACTCATTATATGAATGCCTGTCCGTTTTTTTTATACTAAACTGGATATTTGAAGTCGGGCTATAAAATTGGATATTTACATTTTCTTTAGGAAATGTAATACTATAAGCAGCTCCGCGATGGAACGTGTAGCGCCAATACATTTGTTGATTTTTTGCATACCTACAATCATGTATAACTACAAGTAAATCCCCAATATGTTACCATAGTAATAAATATCAATTTTCATCCATTTAAAGAATAATGAACATGTTTTATTACATTTCGATTGCAACCACAGCTGTCGCAGTACATATTGATTATGCAGCGCGAATATATTAAAAGAGACGGAGGAGGGGGGGGTTCGATCTGGAACCCCCCCCCTCCCAGCCTGGAATTTTAAGTTAAGGTCATGGTCGGCAAACAGAAAGACACACAGATGAACGGATAGACGGGTGAATAGACAGTCAGACGGGTGGACAAGCCAAAAGCTTTACTGTATAAAAATTCAATGTCCATATAAATCTAGTATCATAATTACTTACTTTGTACATGCAGTTCCTTTTCAAATTCTTCGTAGACATTTCCTTTGGCTTTATGTAAATGTTCACAAGCTTTTACCCAAAGGAATCCCCTGATTGGATGGGAAGGTCCCCAAGAGTTCTTCCGTAAGAAAGACTTCAAGCTTTTGACATCTTTGGATCTCAAATAATTCATTAGTGTTTGTTCTCCGCCCATCTGCGAATCTGGACTTTCGGTTTTACTCAGTAACAGAGCATGCACGTGCTGAACATATTTTGTAAATGGTAACCCTGAGTCTGGTGGAATAATTTCAAAGTCATTTTGATCGTCGGAATTCATATTTTGATTTGTGTTCACCACTTGATCGCTGGGACTATTTTCATCAAGAGTATCACCGGCTTGTGATTCTGAGCAGTCAACATTATCCTCCATTTCGCTTAACTCTGTAATGGAATCAGACACTACATTGTCGTCTGCAACACATTCATTCGTCTGCTTTTGCTCCGGAACCTCTTCACTGGGTTTTAACACTAGAGCAATACCGTTACATTCAGACTCGATTTCGTCTTGTTCACTAGTTCTGACTGAAGTATCTGCAACACTTCCTTCGCTCAATATATTTTGTTCTGTCGTCTGTACGTCCAATTTTTCGGTAGGCGCACTATCAAGACCTTCCTGGAAATCACTGCTTGATTGAGTTTCACACCCTCCTATCTCTAGAACATATCCGAGATGCCCTTTGTCCCTAATATATAAAAGGTTATCTTCACTATCTTCAAACCTTAGGTCATTTTCACCGAATTTTAAGTCCTCTTTTGTTGTTTCTTGGAGATCCTTTGACACATCTAAATCACCATCAACATTTGAGACATATACTTCTTGAGGTTTCTCTTGCGAACTTAAGGGCGTATCGTCCCCACACCATTGTCTTTTCTCTGAATTTTTATCTGTTATCTCAAATAATTTCTCCTTTTGCTCAAAGTCAATAGGTGATACAGTCGTTATCTCACTTTTTCCATGTATCCTCTCCTGGTTATCCCGAATCAAAGCATTCTCGTCTGCTGTCGGAATTTCATCGACCGATACGTCGTCTGCTTCATCGATTTTCAAACTACAAACTTCTTCGTTATCCCGCAATGATTCCCTCACATCAATCGATGCGATCAATGAGCCTTTTATTACCTCCTCTTCTACGTTAGTAATAAATACTTTTTGATTCTCTTCGTTTGTAAATGAAATATCGGCTGGTATTGCAGTGTGTAAATTTTCACCTTTATCTTCGGTGTTCGTTATTTTCATACAAATTCCATCCTCTTCTTCTCCGTCTGAATTACATGCATCTTCTGTTACTGTCACCTCCTCAAAGTCGTGCGTTTCATCTATATTATCGTCACGACTTGCTATTTTTTCGATGTCAGAATGTAAACTAAACACATCTGTCACTTGTCCAGGGCAAAACTCGTTCAACTGCTCGGCGTCGTGTCTGTAGCTATTAAAACAATGACCATCACTTTCTTTACTATCCCTTAGTAGTTCTTCTGCGTCTTCACCCTCGGAACCACACCCTATATCACCCTCCTCCCCATCCACGGATTTCCTATCCCCGTCCCCTTCAATCTCTTCGTTTGATAGCGCACCTTGTCGGAGGTCCCCATCAAGGCCGAAACTGACGTGCAATTGTTCATTTCCGTCAACCCCTTGTGAGGAATTTACATTTACATCTCCATTCAAGCCCGACATTGTCCCATTTACAAGTGTTTCTCCTTACGATATATTCAACCCATCATTTACATTTTAAATTAATAAAATTCATATGTGGAATGCATATTTCCTCTTCTCTTCATCGTTTTCTTTACACGGGATTCTGGAAATAAAAGAAGAAAATCTGCTGAATGTATATATAAATATCAGTTGCTCTTTCGTTTGTTGACCAGGGCATTATTTACAGATTGACCTATGAGCCTCGGGCGTACATAAAAAACGTAACATTACACGCATTTATTGTTCTCGTTATGCTAATCATTTACCTCGAACAAAAAAATCGGTGAAAAACGGAAAATAAATCAAAGTTATAAATAGGTATGTAAATTATATCACGTATAAGGCATTTTTCGAATTTTTAATTTATGCTTGATCATACACAAAACAGATCATGTATATTACTGAAATGTGTATGATTGAAATCGCTTTATATTTCATCATTTATCAATCAAGGTGAATGATTGTGCAAAGTCAATATTTGCGTATTAAGGTATTGGTAAGGCACATGTACGTATATTGTATTTCGCAACATAAATTGCTTTAAATATCATGGTTTGTTTCAATTATAGTTAAAGAAATAGGCCTCTTTATCTCAATCACGCAAATTGTAGATCACCATCAATTACAATTATTCTTATAAACTGAATTATATAACATTGTGAAAATTCAATAAATTTCAATTATAAGTACATGTACATGTTAAGATTTAAGAATTACAGTGATATTTCCCTGTATAACTTCAAGCCAATTCGCATCCTTTTCGATACAAATGAACGATGAATGATTCAGACTTTAAAGAATTTCTTCTTCAAATGCGACATCAGAAAAATATTTCAGAATCCTTTGATTATTACTTTTGTTAATTAACTTTCTACTCTCAACACTCCCCCCCCCCCTTTTTTTTCTTATCCTTGCAATTTCATAGTTTATCATATACATGGATAGGGGAGGCCTCTTTCTCTCTCTCTCAAATTGTCTACGTTAATTTTTGGGGTCTTGCCAAAGAAAGGGGTTGTAATTTATCTACCTGTATACAATGAATTCGATGTATCCGAGACCTCCCCTGGATTTTTGTTAAAAGTTACATTTTATTTTCTCATATACTGGAAACCCTTCCTAATAGCCGGGTTGGACATCTAACCCCCCCCCCCCCCTTCCGAAAAGGAAATTAATTCGCACATACTCTAATGTTACAGAGAAAAAGGCCATCTTCACAGTCTCTACTATTTGTGATATTCCCTATTGTCGATAACCAGAGTTACTTCCCATTTGAGACGGTATCTGACGTAGACTGATAATGACGTCATCAAATTCTATGGTAACCATGGTAACAGTCCTATAAGTCTGGGAAAAGACGAACCTCGTATTAGCGTGGATACTATACGAGCTGCTTACGGTAGCACTTCGACGACGGGACTCCATGACACCCTCTTCCTCCTTTTTTTCATTTTTTTTTCAATCCGCCATTACCTTGGAGTACATGTATATAGATAATTATGGTGTAATGAAGATATTCCGTGAAACATGACAAGTGACGACACTAACGTGTATGTACGTGCAAAAGAAGGCAAAGAACTCATTAACAAAATGTAACTGCATGAGCGTTAACCTGTTTTCACATTCAGATACGTAGTATCTCACGTGTATGTCTCCAAGTCATTGTACATACATCTCTAGACATCTACCGTTAATGGTGTAGAACAAGGGATTTGCTAAATTACCACATCCTACCGCTAATAACATGTAAATTACATCATTCAATTTGTACATTTTGTAAATGACGTAACGCTATTGACATGTATGTACATATCAATTCAATCAAATGAATCTTTCGGGTTTTTTTTTTCTTTCGTTCTCTCTCTCTTTCTGTACGATAGAGCTGACGAATGGAGTTTTTATCCCATTATTAAGAAAATCGACTTTTACCTGAATAATGCATAATGTTTTCGCACTTGATAATGCTCTGATAAATGTCGAAAAAAAAAATGAACAAAAATGTATCTGGTATTAGTGCATTTTCAGTGTTGCTAGTGCATGCATCACCTGCAAATCATCGGCAACGCAGTTCAATTTTCATGATGTAAAAGGCACAAGGGGGCCAAATGCGCACTTTGAAACTTCGGAAATGTAGGTATTCCAGGGGCTTGAATCTCAAGAATGTAGGTATTCCATTTTAGTTATCTCTCTTTCTAGGAAATGTTTTCTCTCGTCCAAAGTTGACGATCTTTATTGTATCACTGGGCCCTTTCTAGTGGGGGAAATGTGGATGTAAGGGGATACAGGTACGAGGGCTGATTGATATGTTGTGAGCCTCGTATTTAAGGATTTGAATTTTATCAGACATTTTGCATTATTTATCAACATAATCCCCTTCAGCATCTATACACTTTTGCCACCGGTGTTTAATGGCCTCATACCACTTTTAAAGAACTCCTTACCCTGACTGGTCAGAAAGCCATCATCGGACTGAAAGTGGGTGCCAGAAATAGCTGCTTTCAGTTTTGGGAATAGATGAAAGTCTGATGGAGCAAGATCAGGTGAATCAGGCGGATGCTCAATCAAAAAACTAAGAGTCCCCTTCGGCGTTGCCGGTAGGGGACTAATTAAAGCCACAGTCATGGCAGTGACAGAAACAACACACCTTAAATATTGAGCTTTCCGCGGCGCGGTTTAATATTTTCCGGCAACTGTGTCAGAAGTAAAGCATAGTGTGTGCCATTAATTGTTTGTCTTTTTTGGAGATAATCTTTCGGCACAATACCTTCTGCAACTCAGAAAATCGAGGCTCACAACCTATCAATCAGCCCTCGTATATGGCATATGATCAAAATAGCTACGCCATTGTAAGTATAAACTTCTGGGTACCAACTACCCCTTGCTGTCTAGTCTAGGAGGGGTGGGCTTATATTGAACGCACGTCTTCTGAGATTCCCTGTAGTCTTTGCGCAATTGAAAATCCCACTTTGCTTGACCTTTCATTTGTGTCCTTGACATTTGACCTAGTCACCTTCATCTGGAGTTTGATTCAATCTATTAAAGGAAATATACTTCTTTTGATATTTCTTTCATCCTATAAGATAAGGGTTCTTGCTTCACATGCAAAATCATTGCGAAAGAACCATGACATTTGGTCCAGTGACCTTGACCTTGAATTAAGAGTTTGATATCCCTATTCTACATCGAAAACTGCCAATGGAAGCATAGCGGCTTCACAATGACATCTCGTTAGATCTATTAGTAACGATCAGTTATTCAGTCTCAATTTCGAGAAGGCAGGGCAAAATCATTAGAATTTCCATAGGAAAGAGGACAAACCTGGAAATGGACCTTTAATAATTGATTCATTCAGGTTTTATCAAATCAGTGGTAAGTGGCAGCTGTTGTGAAGCAGTTTAAAATTCCTCAATAAACCAAAGATTCATTTGAGGCCATTTCAATAGACCATTTTCACATTACCACCAGCCGGAACGCCAGTCGGCACTTGTCTTTGAAGTTTAAAAACGAAGTCACGTGACAAATGTTTTAGACAGTGTACCACGTCATCAAAAACGCGTCATACTGACTGTGCTGCATGTGTAAACAAGAATGACACAGGTGATTTTGATGGCAATAGAGATACCGTTTCAAGTTATAACACTTAATCAGGTAAATTTTGTGGCATTTTGAAATAAATCGGGCGTTGTCAAGGGGAGTTTTTCGCCAGCGATCTGTTTACCTGCATTTTATTGCTTATTTACTTTTAAAATCCCGGCTGGGAATGATTGGGAACAGTCTGAATGTAAACTTTATATATCACCGAAGTCACCAAAACCAAAAATAGTATGCCGATCTTTGCCTTAAGGGGTTTGTGTCACCTTTCAAACTTCGATTTGCTGTTCGGGCGTCCATCTTCCATGTCAACGTATGGAAACTCGTTTGTAAACAGCAAGTACACGAGTACACGTGACATGTACCCAAGTCGGTGCTGCGAAGTGGTTAGATTTGCCAAAATGAAACATGGCACTGGCACAAAATCATCTACAAGGTATCACACCATCAGACAAATGTTAGAAATTCCATTGCCACTTTTTGTGTCAAGAGTTATCCGCCCTTTTTAGAAACAATGCTCCCAACCGTCAAAATAGGGATTGGCGTTCCGGCTGCACTAAACTTGCATTTTAGACACTCCAAGACCCGACATCACAACTTTTGACGTTATTTTCATTAAATTATGAAGTCACAAATATGTTTCGACGTCACAGCAAGAAATAACCACAAGAGCTCGATGCCAACAACCCTCAATGACACCCGCCCCTTCCAATCTCTCTCTACTCAAAGTTATATGAGGAAAGTAGAGGCGGATGTTCTTGTGGATCGTTAACATCGAGCTCCTGTGGAACTAACGTCAAATGTTGTGATGCCGGGTCTTGGTTAATGGAGTGTCTAAAATTCAGGTCTACTGCGTTAATAAGAATATCGTCTATTGACTCATAATCATACAAGGGTCTTGACTCATGTAGTCATAAGATCAAATTTTGTTTTTGTTTGTGGATCTCGTGAACAACAAATTAACTTTGACAGCAAGTCACCTTCCGATTAGTGTTATAGATCTGATCGGAAGACTTTTAAGAATAAATAATCGGAAAAGGTAAACCGATCGCTTATAGATTTCAATGGGAAAACATTTATCCATGAAAAATTCAACATAAAGAATAGAATGTTTGTATTTTCTGCGTAGTATTTAGACAATTTTGCTGAAAACAAATATGAATCATTCAATTTCAAATTATCTGCATGTTAAGTGTTTCCAGGTAAATCCAGGTAAATCATTTAACGGTACACGTTACATGGAAAAAGACGGTGGAAAAAAAATTATAATTTTCATTTTTAAAACACAAAACACTTTCCTCTAAGCGACAATCGTAAGAAACTGAAATCGATCATCGGAATCGAAAGAATTTTGGCGATCGACAATTCATTATTGATTGTCGGCGATAATTGGTGATCCAATTTTGATACAGTACTTGACAATGCCGGTAAAATTGTCATGATGTAGAGCAATTTTAGAGACCAGATAGGCAAAGTCCCTTCTCCCTGGATTATTTAATTACATGTACTTTGCATTTTACTTACAGACCTAAAGTCAGTGATGAAAATCTTCAAAAATGTCATGTTAAAACCTGTACTAGGTCATCTCAAGAAATATTAGAAAATTTTAATGAAATTTCTTGAATTTCTATGTTGCCAAAATAGATTTTTGGTTATCTGTGACAATTAGAAATTACAAATACTAAAACTTTTACTTTATGGCCATCTTACCACAGGGTCTACAGTACACAAAGAATACAGAATAAATATCCCATCCCCTCCACCACTTATAATACATAAAATTATAAGTGGAGGGGAGGGGGTATTCATTCTGTACTCTTTGTGTACTGTAGCCCCTGTGATCCTACTTCATTTTGAGACTCTAAATAAAATGAAGCTAAATTTTTATATGGCCTACTACACAGCCAATTGTGCCTCACATAAAATTCATATGAAATGAGTATCATATGAATTTCACATGAAAGTTCATGTAAAATTCATATAAATTTCACATAAGATTTATGTAAAAAATATTTCACATGAATTTCACATAAATTTCCTTCACATGAATTTCACATGAATTTTTCTAAGTGACCTTCACAGGAAACTGAATTCACATAACATCCATGTAAAAATCTTCACATGAATTTCATGTGAAAAATTTCATGTAAATTTCATGTTTGTGCTCGTTTCACATAAATTTCATGTGAACTTTCATGTAAAGTTCATGTAAATTTCACATGAATTTCATATAAGGCACAATTGGCTGTGTAGCTTATCTTGGATGAGTCAAGTTTGCATTTTAATGGTTTGGGGCTCGGGATGGATGGGGGAGGAGGGGGAGGGGTAGACCACCTCCCCTTATCACTTACCTAATGTTACCCCTTACATTCTTTGGACAATATACCATACATGTCTACTTTTAAAAAGCATTTAATGCATTTTACATGCAGTAATATAGCCTGTTTAACTTTATGTACTACCTTACCAGTACAGGTGTTCCAGCTCATTGAAAGATGTACATGTACATATAAGAAGTGTCAGTATGATCTGACAGTTCTTGCATTGCACTCAGTTTAACATGGACTGTCCAACCGATGAGTTCGACTTCTTTCCCCTTTTACGAGAATTATTACTGAACGATGTCCTACTACGCTCCGTCTACGACATGCTAACGTCTATTAGGCCAAGGTTTTTTCCTTGTTTTGGGGCCGAATTTCGGACCCTTCCCAATGCCAAATTTCCTCTATTTTTCCCAAAAAAATCACCCTGAAATTCCCAAAGAGGAATTATGAAAAAATCACCTGAGAAAATACGACCCAAAACCTGGAAGTCAACACAAAATGTCCTATATCTAAGTGCATTTTTCATTCATCACTTGTTCAGTTAAAGCAAATCAATGGATTATCAGTGTTAATAAATTATTCTTTAGGGCTATACTTTGGAGAGAATTTGTACAAAATTTTTCCCATTTTCAGCAAGATGTCGCAAATTTTCCCAAATGGGGTAGGCACAGGCACCTTCCCCAAAATGAAAAAAAAAAAAAAAACCAGACGAATACTCAACGCCGCGCTAATTTACTTTGTATGTCCAACAATATACCTGTCATCTGTATAATTTGCATTTAATGATTTGTTTTGAAAATTGATTAACTGGTCACTACAATCAGCGTTATACGTAACGTAATACACAACTGGGGATTTTGCAATTCATCAAGAGAAATCTGGAGGATTTTCGTTTTCGTCGGGAGGACTATTTTCGATCGGGAGGATCCTTGTTTCGTCAAGAGATTTCGTCCTTCCGCTGGTGGACTTTTCACATGCATGTGCATCAGTAGTAACCTTATATGTCATTATATTATATTGAATTTATATAGATAAAAGAATAGAATATTGATGACGTGTTCATGGCGTCTTATTTTCACAAATCAAACTCGATCCTAAATACCACAGAGAATGACCCTTGATGCAAAGTAAATAAAAACAGGGTATACAGTGTACTTTAAGAACTGTACATACTTTAATTAGAACATATTTTAGATATTCTCTCATTGCTTTTCAAATTCTCTCATTCAATTAAAATGAGTGAGAGAATTCTCTCATGCATAGCAGCAGCCAGAATAATCCCTGATGGAGGAGGGGGAGGGGGATGACAGCAGTAATATACAGTGTATACTTTTGTACATTTATCATGTTCATGAAATTTTTGTAAAGGGGGAGGATGAAATTCTACCTTTAATCACATACTGTACAAGAAGAACATTGGAATCATTATATTTAATAATATTCATCGAATCATGTAGAAAGGGCATTTTGAAGAAGTTGGTTGGGGTCAGGCATACATACAATGTAACATGTATATTTGTGAAAAAAAAGAAGCCTTTAAATTAATCAGCTTTATCTGAACAAAGCCCTTGTTATACATTTTAGTAATCATTTTATAAATGTCATCATGTAGATTCTGAAAGGCATTAATCATACAAAATATCACAATCCAAAACCACACACATATACATGTACCAGTAAGTGCAATATAGGGGGGGGGGGGGGGGGGGGCAGGGGGTACCTCTCTCCCCCTCCCCTCTCCCCTCTCCTTTTCAGTCTTCCCTTGCCCCCCTCCTGTCCCCCTTTCTCCCTCCTGCCCCCTTTCCTCCCTCCTCCTACCCCCTTCCCCCTCCCTCCTATTTCCCTCTTCCCTTCCTTTCCCTCCCCCCCTCTCTCCCTCCTCCTGCCCCCTCCCTCCCCCTCCCTTTCATCCTGTCCACCCCCTCAATATACATTTAGTGATGCATATATATATAGTGTTTGCCCTAGATGATGTCATACCTCCAAGTTAACTGCCATATTGGATTACAACTCTCTGACTTTATCCATTTCTAAATGCAAAATGTAGACATTAAAAGATTTATAAATAAGTTTTCAGAAGAGATTTCATAACCTTTTGACTATTCTTTAAAAATATCTTATTGTTTGTAATTCTCATCAAGACATTGATGTGTACAAATGTGAAAACATCAGAAAATTGTTTCAGTCTAGAACAATTTTAAAACAGCAGAGAGGGATAAAGTCCAAGAGCTGTAATCCAAGGAGGGAGATAACTCTAACAAATCTGTAGGAAATATGATTATGTGGGAACAAAGTTTTCAAAATGTATTAATTTCTACTGCATGAAGCCATACATGTACAAATGTACATTTACAATAGGACTGACATTATCATAGCAAATGCAATTAACTTTTAATCAATTCATGACCTTTTAATACTACATGAACATTTTATGTTTAACACATATACGTTTCATAAGTACAATTACATAAGTACACTATTGTAACAAAGAAAGTGTTATGTATTCTGGATAAGGCCAACCTTAAAAATATGTTTGTTTCCCCGAACGCGACCCAATCCTTGGAGTGTTGGGTAGGTAGGTAGATAAATAATTTTTTTTTCTTGGACAACAAGAAGTCTTATAGACATGATTAGTCTGCTGACTGAAAAAAAGAGCTTGTAACAAAAAACAAGATGGATTTTTCCTCAAACTCTTTTATTTTGAAGACAGTGAGTGTTCTCCCCAGAAATTTCAGATAGTATGGTGCCAAGTCTGTTAAGCACCATGCATTGTGACGCGCCATTTTGCATTGCGTGTTGCGTCATTTCACGTTGTGTTATGTGTTGTTGCTTTATTACTAAACTGTTTAACATAAATGTTTAACAATTTTGATAATGAAATGAATATGTTAATAATACTTCAATCTTATCTACATGTACATGCCTAACATAATTATACTTTAGATAGTGTGTTCTATTTTGAAATAGAGATTGAAGACAGTTTTAAAACTCAATTAGTTTTAAGCCTTTTGAGAAAATCTTCTTGAGGCTGTTTCATGACCGTGACTTCTGGTAGTATATGGACTTAGTGTTAGTATTTAGTATATTAGTGAATCTAAGGGAGTCTTAACTTTAATGCTAATTTTTTGGATCAGGAAAGGGCAGGTTTCGCCTTTTAATAAAGCCTGTGTTTGTGAAACATGAATGCCCCCGATGGCATCTTTGTTAGTATAAACACAATCTTCTGTTAAGTATGTGAAAGGTCAAGGTCAGGGTCACTGGGTTAAAAAATGTTGGTATCAATCATAATCAATGGGAAAATCATATTGTATATACAAGCTTCAAGACGCTTGACACCTTAACCGGGTGTGCGGACGTTTAATCAATAAATTAACGTAAAGTACAAAATGTAAATACACGGAGCGTGATGCTTATCTCGACAGCGCCCTTATAAAAATTATGAATCCAAATTGGGTAGACGTAAAATCCGGAAAAAAAATTCTTTGAAAAAAATCGCAAAAAAATTATTCAAGTCGCGCCGAATTTTGCGGGTCGGTTGCGTTTGGGGAAACAATCTCAATTTTATTTTTGGCCTAATGTATATGATATTGCATTCCTGTTCATATTGTCAGATCAATATAAAATCTCTTTCTTTTTTTAGACAAGTACATTAAGATGCTCTATATGTGGTAAATAAATGCATATACATTTTCTAATATTATCAATTATACTTCTTTTTCTTGAAGTTTATAACAAGGGATTATCCTCCACTAAAACTGTACTGTAAAGTGTGCAAGATCCTGTTTCAGTATTGATGGAAGTAATACCCACAATGTCTCAATACATACATCATGAGATTGCAAAGATGTAAAAATTGACGGATCGTCGAATGGGGAAAATAGAGTTCTATACAAATTATGGACATAATGTAAATAAAATCGAAAATGTAAACAAAACAGAGGAAATTCGTGCAAATTAATTTCAGCATGCAGCAAGTGTTTACACAACAAAATATACCACAAATAGATAAAGTTTATGCAAAGAGCTCATGAGAGACATTTGACATGCGAGAAACATAAATCTTTTGTATTATTTACCTTTGCTTGCGGATGATCACATGACCTCTTCGTTCTTCGTCTTCTTGAATAAAGCGGAATAACTCTTGAAGCTCTTCGATCAAAACGAAAGTAGATCTAGAAACTGCAAGGTAAGCGTCTGTGTAATGAATAAAAATAGCTAGTGTTCTAAAAGGCCTTGACGTCCTCAGATTATCTTTCAAGGTAAATCTAAATCAACAATGTCTCAACCAGACAAATCACCGGAAATAAAATTCACTCAGGTACAGTAAAGTTTTGCATTTTCTGATTTTGCATGGTTTTTAGCTCACCTGAGCCATAGGCTCAAGTGAGTTATTGTCATAGTGTTGCGTCCGTCGTCCGTCGTCGTCGTCGTCGTCCGTCGTCGTCGTAAACTTTTCACATTTTAAACTTCTTCTCCAGAACGGCTGAAGGGATTTTGATGAAACTTGGTAGGTATGAAGTACTCATGGTCCCCTACAACAGTCAGGGGAACTACTGTATGAAGTGATTTTAAAAATCACTGTGAAGTGGTATTTGAAACTCAAAGAAAGAGTTGTCCCTCCTAATATCCATGATAATCACTCATTGCAGTGATCAATTCAGAAAACTGTGTAAAGTATTTTAGTAAATCACTAGATGGAGTGATCATTGATAGTCACTGTAGACAGTGATTTCCCAAACTCAGGTTTAAAAAATCATTCTATAAAGTGATTAACCATACAACCCCACCAAACTTTAAAGCCCAAACGCCACTATTTCTGTTTGATGCGTACTGGTGCAAGTGGTCTTAAAAGTTATTTTTAGATTCTGCTCCATCTGGGAAAACTAACAGTCATACCAGGAAAACTCAGATTTACTCATAATCAGAGCTCAAAAATGTGGTAATATTATGCCAGGAAGTCACAAAATAAGCATTTAAATGTGATTTAGTCATGCCTCATCTTTTTAAATAATTTCTAATAGGTAAATACTGAGTTGACCTAATTTTATCAGACATTTCATAGGGAAGAGCATTTAGATATAAGGCCAAAAAGTACCATTTTATCAAAAGTTATACAAATTTTATAATCACTGCATTCAGTGATTATTTTAATCACCATATGCAGTGGTTCCCCTGACTGTACAAGTGTTGTTGTTTTTCGTCCGGATCTGTCAACAGGTGGCGCCACCACAGCCAAAAGTAGGTCACGGGGGGTACCCTCCTTTGACAAACTTCTTCTTCAGAACCGAAGCATGTATCGACAAACCGAAAGCATCAGGATGATCTAGAGAGATGTCCTAAGAAGTGTTGTTATTTTTGGTTCCACTTCGAAGTCAAATTTTTGACGCGTTTTTGACATCTTTTCGGACTTTGTCAGAAATGCACATTTTTGCACTATTTCTTTAAATAACTCAATAAGTGTATGATTTTACACACTCATTTACTACATATTTATCATATTTAACTTACTTAATGCTTTGATATGTATTTTATGCTTAAAATTTATTTTTTTGATTTTTAATGAATTTTTTTCTTATGTAAAAAGGAAGGGGGGGGGGGGGGTTGATTTTCATACATTTTCTGCTTCTTTTCTATAACCACTCTTCAGATTGTCATGACAATTTGTAGGTATGAGGTACTCATGCATGGTACCCTACAAGTGAAAGAATTTTGTCAAGGTATCCACTTTTGGATTTTTAAGGAATATTTTTTAAGATTGTACATAGGTATAATGTATGTTTTCCATGCCAAATGGACCCATGGGGAGTAGCTTCAAACCCCGGCGGGACCCCAACAATTTTTTTTCCCCTTTTTCAGTTTTTTTTCTCTTTTTATTTTGATATTTATCGCTAGAAATGAAACTGTGAAAGAATTTTGTCAAAATATCAACTTTTAGATTTTTAATGATTTTTTAAATAAGACAAGCTATAGCTAGTTTGGCTTTGTGTACTTATTTTCATACTTCGAATTAACTTGGCCACATACGCTATCAAATATACGCTGAATTTATTTTTAAGATGTTGACTTTTTGTGTCGCCTGCGAAGCACAGCGACACTTAGGGATCACTTTGTCTGTTGTTCGTCTGTCCGTCCATCCGTCCCTCCGTCTGTCCGTCTGTCTGTCACACTTGGGTGTCACACCCCATAACTTTTGATTGGTAAGTGATAGGGCTTTGATATTTCACATGTGTATTCCTTGTGACAAGACCTTTATACACATATCATAATTTTTGACCTTTTGACCTTGACCTAGATATTTGACCTACTTTTCTAAAAATCTAATATTAGCTATATCTCTTGATTGATTAGTGATAGGGCTTTGATATTTCACATGTGTATTCCTTGTGATTAGACCTTTCTACACATATAATGTTTGACCTTGTGACCTTGATCTAGATATTTGACCTACTTTTCTAAAAATCTAATATTGGCTATATCTCTTGATTGGCAAGTGATAGGGCTTTGATATTTCACATGTGTAATCTTTGTGATAAGACCTTTCTACGCAAACCATATTTTTTGACCTCATGACCTTGACCTAGATATTTGACCTACTTTTCAAAAAATCTAAGATTGGCTATATCTTTTGATTGGTAAGTGATAGGGCTTTGATATTTCACATGTGTATTTCTTGTGACAAGCCCTTTTTTCACATACTATATTTTTTAACCTTATGACCTTGACCTAGATATTTGACCTACTTTTTAAAAAAAACCAAGATTGGCTATATCTATTGATTGGCAAGTGATAGGGCTTTGATATTTCTCTTGTGTATTCCTTTTGACAATACCTTTCTACACATACCATAATTTTGACCTCATGACCTTGACCTAGATATTTGACCTACTTTTAAAAAAATTAAGATTTGCTATATCTTTTGATTGGTAAGTGATAGAGCTTTGATATTTCATATGTGTATTCCTTCTTGTGACAAGGCCTTTCTACACATATCATAACTTTTGACCTCATGACCAAGACCTAGATATTTGACCTACTTTTCAAAAAATCTTAGATTGGCTATTTCTTTTGATTGCTGAGTGATAGGCTTTGATATTTCACATGTGCATTCCATGTGACAAGACCTTTCTTCACATACCATCATTTTTAGCTCACCTCGACGAAGTTGAGTGAGCTTATGCTATAACCCCACGCGTCCGCGTCCGTGTCCGCGTCCGCGTCCGGTTAAGAAGTTTGGGGTAGCTCAGTATCTGACAAAGTACTAACGCTACAGTAACCAAACTGGCACAAGTGATTCATCTTTGGATGCTGAGGTGAACCCATGCATCGTATGCAGCATCTGACCTACATTTTCCGCTTGAGTGACTTGGTTAAGAAGTTTGGGGTAGCTCAGTATCTGACAAAGTACTGATGCTACAGTAACCAAACTGGCACAAGTGATTCATTTTTGGATGCTGAGGTAAACCCATGCATCGGATGCAGCATCTGACCTACATTTTCCGCTTGAGTGACTTGGTTAAGAAGTTTGGGGTAGCTCAGTATCTGACAAAGTACTGATGCTACAGTAACCAAACTTGCACAAGTGATTCATCTTTGGATGCTGAGGTGAACCCATGCATCAGATGCAGCATCTGACCTACATTTTCCGCTTGAGTGATTTGGATAAGAAGTTTGGGGTAGCTCAGTATCTGACAAAGTACTAATGCTACAGTAACCAAACTTGCACAAGTGATTCATCTTTGGATGCCGAGATGGACCCATGCATCGGATGCAGCATCTGACCTACTTTTTCCGCTTGAGTGATTTTGCCTTTAAAAGCCAATATTGAGCAAAGTATAAGTGCTAGATGTTCCAAACTTGCATATTAGATGTATCTTTGATCAAACTTTCATAAAATGACCTTGACCTACTTTTTCCGCTTGAGTGATTTTGCCTTTAAAAGCCAATATTGAGCAAAGGATAACTGCTACATGTACCAAACTTGCATATTGGATGTATCTTTGATCAAACTTTCATAAAATGACCTTGACCTACTTTTTCTGCTTGAGTGGTTTTGCCTTTAAAAGCCAATATACATGTACTAAGAAATATGTTTGAATTGAATTTTGCTGTCACAAGGTGAGCTTCGTAATCTTTGATTACCTATGTTTTACCTCGTGCACTTGCCCTATATATTTGACCTACTTTTCAACAAATCTATGATTTGCTATATCTTTTGAGTGGTAAGTGATAGGGCTTTGATATTTCACATTTGTATTCCTTATGAAAAGACCTTTCTAAACATTCCATAATTTTTAACCTAGTGACTTTGCCCTTGATATTTGACCTAATTTCAATAAAAAAAAAAATCCGCTACGCAGGCGACACAAGCATTCCTTGGATTGCTTTTTTTTTCATACATGCATATTTCAGAACAATTTCCCTATTTAATGATTATTTTCTCTGTCTTATTTCTGTATCTATGGTAAACATAGTCGCCATATATCTTGTGTTACAGATTTGATTGGTTCAATACCTCCTTGCCCCTTTAGTAGGGGTAACTACAGGAAATAAAAAGGTGCACACTAAAAATTTTGACTGACTTGAAATGCACGGAAGTCTGTAAAATTGGTCTTTTTTGATTGCGAATCTTTGGCACGCATAAAAATGTAAAGAAAAAGGGGGGGTCATGCATGTCCTTTTTTTCGCAAATTTCACTTTTTTTACAGGAACTCTGCGTCCTCATCGAAAATGTTCCGAATTTTGCATATTTTCAAACCTATCTGTAGATTGCATAAAAGACAAGATCAAGTTCGAAGTTAAATTTATCACGACTATTGATTCAATATGTTAAAAATACATTTCCAAGCACCGCATTTCAGCATATTTACCCAAAATAATTTGTCCAAGTGGCTTCACTGGGTCATGAGGTTTGATACACCGTACACTGCTGTTTGGAAAATAAATTGGCTCAATTTCTGCACAACTCACTTGAATTAATATTGTCCGCTAACAACTTGTCTGTGTTAATTGGATTAACACGATTTTGACTGTACGTTACATGTATTAAGATGAAATCAATACTATTCAAAAGCTCTCATTCATAGATTTCTGTATAATTTAATATGAATAAAGGCAAAACCGAAAAGTCTTTGTTTTTTATGCTTCCGGAATCAAAGATACGAGGGCATATAGTTTTTGGCCTGTCCGTCTGTCTGTTTGTCCGAAAAACTTTACATTGGGCATAACTTTTGATAGGAAGGTGATAGAGCTTTCATATTTCACATGTGTATTCCTTGTGACAATACCTTTCCATTGATACCAAAATTTTTGACCTCGTGACCTTGACCTTGACCTTTGACCTACTTTTCAAAAACTTTAACATTGGGCATAACTTTTGAATGGTTAGTGATAGGGCTTTCATATTGTACATGTGTATTCTTTGTGACAAGATCTTTCCATTGATACCAACATTACTCTGACCCTGACCTCTCACATACTTAACAGAAAATGGTGTTTATACCAACAAAGATGCCACCGCGGGGCATTCGTGTTTCACAAACACAGGCTTTATTATTTTCTGGCATACTAGCTATTAATAATGAAAGGTTTGGTGTTCAATTTTAAATAAACTTAATTTATGAAATCATTTCATTGTTTTATTCTGTTTCTGTTGCACATTAATGTGGAATTTTACAAAATGATTTTATTTTTGATGTTGCATAATCGAACTATACTAACTGGGCATATGACTTTGGATCGCATAATCCATCTTTTCAAATCAGTAAAAAAAGTTGTTGTTTTGAAATGTGACTATTTTCTCTTGTTTGTACTTTTAAAGGTTGTCTGAAAAAAAAACTTGTCTGCATCCGGCAAAAATCTTGTTAGAAAGGTTGTGGGCTAAAATCCTGGTACTGGCACTATCAGTATTCAATGTCAGTATGTCAATTAGAGCGTGCATGGGTATCAGGTGAGCGTTGTGCCCCCTGGGGCTCTTGTTTTTCAATAAAAAATAAAAGCAGAAACTCAAAAAACATAAAACAAGTACAAGCTAAATACTAAATGATAAAATAAAAGTTACCTTAACAGGCTTAGAAAAATATCATGCATTCAAGAGGAGTGTGACTGTACATAATTATGCCAGTACAGAATGAAAGACGGGTATAATGCAAGTAGGGCTGGGACGATACTCCGATGCATCGCGATATTTTTTTTTTCGCAATCCAAGTATCAATACATCACGACGATACCTAAGTTAAAAATTTATTTAAAAAATGCGTGTTTGAATTTTCCGGATTTTCAAGTACTGGAGTTTAAATTGAACTTTCTTAGAGATATACATGACAAGATGATATAAAGAACCATTGATTTTTAATATATGATTTTTCCATTTTTCTTATTGTTATTTTAAACGATTTTCTTTTTTAATTTCTTCTAGTCAAAAAACAAACAGTTTATCTATTTTTTTCATCTTTACTCTAGAGAGAAAGCTACCGGTAGTGTTGAATATAATAACATGTTGAATGGAAAAAGCTACTTATATGATGGATATAAATACAATTTGTACCATCAAGTAGCTTTTTGAGAAGGTTTTATTAATTAACTTAGTATCGCGATATGTATCGTATCGGATATCAAGTATTGTGATAGGTATTGGATCGTCCAGGTGCATGATCATCCCAGCCCTGTATGCAAGTGCGATAAATTAAGTGGGCCCAAATTAATGCAATAATAGAATTTGAGATGTTTTTAATCAAATGAAGAGCTCCTTCATTCATATGAATAGACCTTTTCAAGATAGGTTAACTGGGATCACTTTTGTCTTTTCATACAGAATTTTATTCATTCAAAACAATGAAATGACATCATTGCTCAGAAGAACGTGCCACAGTTTAGAGCAGTATGAGGTCATTTCATTTTTTGGAGGGGGTTAAATGTCACATAAGAAAACAAAGTGATCTGAGTGTGTCTTATCTTCAAAAAGTTTATTACTAATTAGAAAGCTCAATCTGTCAATTTTTTTTTTCACATATTCATAATTATTACATGTATTTATAATGATTTGCAACTTTAAATTGTTAACAGAAGTATGATAACTTGATCATAGTAAAAGAATGTGAAAAATGATAACATCAAGATCAATTCAACAAGCGTGATTCATGTTTTAGCGGAATTTGCACTACTAAGATTGCGCTAATTCAAGCTTAACACTAAATAATTCAACTCTGATAGATTATAATCATTATAATGGAAAATATATTTTGTAGTCATAATGCTAAAATTTTACTCTTTCAACTTTGACCATTTTAGTTGTTTATCAACAATGAGTGGTGCCCATCAGTGAGTGGTAAAACCTTTCCCACGATCAATCCTTGTAACAATGAGGTCATTTGTCAAGTTCAAGAAGCTGACAAGGTAAGAATTTTAATTAACAATACAAATTACTTAAATTCATTTCAATTTTTTCATGTAAAGTAATTCATTTCCAAATTTTATGCCCCTGAAAGATGTAGTTTTTGGTCTTTCTGCTACTTCAACAATGATCTCGAGTTTTCCAAATAAATGTGACATGGCTTTCATATTTCACACATGTATGTATGCAGTTTGTGACAACACCTATATAATAATACTAAAGATTTGACCTCATTACCTTGACCTTTGAATTTGACCTACATTTTGACAAATTTTCTTTATCTTAAAACATAGTTTTGCTAATGATTATATTTCACATTTGTATTCCTTATGACATGACCTTTTCACAGGTGACTTTCACTTTGGATATTACATCAATTTCTCTTTTATGCTAGCTGTACAGTATATCCAGGGGTACCTTTGTTTCACAAACACATGTGTAAAATGAATTTTACAGATTGGATTCATATATAGGGGGGGGGCAGACAGGGAGGTACCTTTCTCCCCCTCCCACCCCCTTACCTCCCCCCTCCTGCCCCCTTCTTTCTCCCCCTCCTTTTACCCTTCCCTTGCCTCCCCCCTCCCTTCCCTTTCTCTCCCTCCTCCCTCCCCCCTCTCTCCCTCCTCCCACTCCCCTTCCTCCTCCCTCCCTTTCACCCTGTCCACCCCCTCTGCATATATAGAGGACGGGATATACAATAAAATTTTCAGGACAGAATTGAAACTTCATTATTTCATTCATTATTTCTAACAAAAAAATCATAAAAAGCCAAAATTTGAGAAGCGTTTACAAATGTGATTTGATTTCCAGGGTGTTTTCACTGCAATATGTTTTATTTCTACTGACAGGCTGATGTTGATAAGGCAGTTGCAGCTGCTAGAGCTGCCGTTAAACGTGGCTCTCCCTGGAGGCGTATGGATGCATCAAAGAGGGGAAAACTCCTCAACAAATTTGCTGATTTATTAGAGAGAGATAAAAAGTATATCGCGGTATGTACATTTTTTTTTTATCTCTCGCACACATTCAAATTTTGATCCATTTTTCTTTTCACAGATCAAAATTACACAAAAATAAAAAGAAAACTGTGATACATTTTACTAAATTCTGGACAAAATTTAATGACACATGTAGCATTTACTTTCAGGTCGACGATTTAAGATCCTTTTGAAATTTTCTCAAGGAATTGTTTATAATTTTAAAAGTCCCAACTTTGCTACCTGTAAACATGCTAAAGTGCAACAGACAGGCATGCTTTGGGTATGATCAACAATTCAAGTAACTTATTTGTATGTGCAGTGTTACTCTCTTTACTATCTTTGCATATATCTAACTGCACAAAATTAATGATTGTAGATGGACCGAAAAAGATCAAACTTATGTGTCACAATTAAGGACTAAAGAAAAGAATGTTCATGCAACATGTGCAAAGTGCAGTACTGTATAAGCTTTGAATTGTCCCAGTCTTATTTTTGCTCAGTTAAGATAGGGATTGAATTGCCCAGTGTTGAAGTTACCCACTCACTCTTTTTGCTTAAAAATTCTTCACACACAGTGTAAATTCACTTGCTCTGTTTTGAATTTGGCCACATATATAGAATTGGGCCGAAATAAAACGGAGGTGAAATTTTCCTTGTATGCAGTATTTAATGCTTTGACTGAATTCAAAGTAAGAGCTTAGCCTAGTTAAAGTTTATTTTATATTTTCAGAGTTTGGAGACGATAGATAATGGTAAGCCGTATGAGGAGTCATTGGGAGACGTAGATTGTACGATAGATGTCTTCAGGTACTATGCTGGATGGAGTGATAAAAACATGGGAAGGACCATTCCTATGGGTATGACGTTCAACTTCAGAAATACTGAATAACTCATGTGTAGCTTGTAAGGAAATGTTTATTAAAAATGCATACATGTGAGAGTGATATTATATAAGTGTTATAGATATTTCTTATCCTAGATTTTAACATAATTTTAAATATATTGGTACATTGATCAAATTCATGAATTCATAGGAGCAAAGCATCTTGCATCAAGATAAAATTGAAAAGCATTTAAATTCCTAATGCATGTACCTATAAGAAAAGAAGAAAAAATGTTATGTGTGTACTAGAATAGATCATACATTGTTATTTCACACTGTATCAAAAATCTGATATATTTTTGTAGATGGAGATTTTTTCTCGTTCACAAGACACGAGCCAGTTGGTGTTTGTGGACAGATCATACCTGTAAGCTATGTTATATGAATATCTCAGATTATGTCATTATGGGAGGTGGGGGTGGACAGGGAGGTACCTTTTGCCCTCTCCCCTCCCCCCTGCTCCCCCCCCCCCTTTCTTTTCACCCTTCCCTTGCCTCCCCCTCCCTTTCCTCCCTCCTCCCACCCCCTTTCCTCCCTCCTCCTGCCCCCTTCCTCCCCCCTCCCTTTCACCCTGTCTACCGCCTCATTATGGTGTGGTATTTATTATTAATAGTTCGCTTTGTACATCATTCTTTCTTATTATACCAAAGTTTAGGGGTTATATAGGAATAACCTTGTCTGTCCTTCCGTCCGTCCATCCATTTGTCAAAGCTTGTCCGGAGGATAACATCTTCCCCTTTCCCCCCAGCATGGATTTCAATAATATTTCACAGAATAGTTACCTAGGACTCGAGGATATGATGGACTTGAACCAAGGTTAAAGGTCAAGGTCACAATAGACTATAAGGGTAAAATCTTGTCTGGGGTATTACTCCTTCCCCCTACATGGATTTCAATATTATTTCACAGAATAGTTACTTCTAAGGACCCAAGGATTTGTCATGATCTTGAACCAATGTTATAGGTCAAAGGTCAAGGTCACAATAGACTATAAAGGTAAAACCTTGTCTGGGGCATAACTCCTTCCCCTGACATGGATTTCAATAGTTTTTGACAGAAAATCTACGTAGGACCCATTGGTGTGTCATGATCTTGAACCAAGGCTATAGGTAAAAGGTCAAGGTCACAATAAACTATATTGGTAAAACCTTGTCCAGTGCGTAACTCTCCCTCTGCATTGATTTCAATTATATTTTACAGCTTTGTTACTAACTTAGGTCCCAAGGGTGTGTCTTGACCTCAAATCAATTAAAGGTCAAGGTCACAGTAAACAATATCAGAAAACTTTGTCAGGGGTGTAACTCCTCCCCCTCTGCATGGATCATTTCAATAATATTTCACAGAATTGTTAGTTAGGACTAAGGAATTGTGTCATGACCTCTGACCTTATTGTGAAATCAGGGAAGTCCAAATAGTGAATTAGTGTTATATCAAATGGGTCGTAAAGAATATATTTCGTGGGGATATGCTTTGTCCCATTAGGACAGTTCTAGTTTCTTTAGGTCTGAAGAATCTCTCAACCTATTCAAAATGACAGATTTGGATGTAATTTTACTGTAATTATTATACATGAATAAATATAAATATTGTATACTTTATCAAAAACACTTGCGTTTTACAGTGGAATTATCCCATCATGATGGTATCATGGAAGCTTGGTCCAGCTCTGGCTTGTGGTAATACTGTAGTGATGAAACCTGCCGAACAGACTCCACTCACTGCGCTGTATTGTGCTGCCCTCATAAAGGAAGTAAGTAAGCCCAACTTACCGGTATATCTTATTTCCCTATAATCTATGCCAGTGAAGGAATTATAAAGTCCAGTCCAGCCTACCATATTCAAGAAAATACTTTGACATGGGTTAATTTGATTATGACACCAAAATGTAAAGGTCTGCAAGCAGGACATGCTGGACATTTGGTCTATAAAGTAGCTTTAGGCAAATTGCTTTCATCTGTAAACCAAATTAAAATGGATGGACGATATCTACACAACTGCCCCTTCTCATCTACTGTTGGTAGAAGGAAAGAAACTGTACATGTATTTTATTTATTTAGTCATAAGAAAATTGTTTTGTAAAAATATGATAGATACTTTATAGTTGCTTGATTATTCCAGGCAGGATTTCCTCCAGGTGTTGTAAACATGTTGCCAGGTTACGGACCAACAGCAGGAGCAGCCATTGCAGAGCATATGGACGTGGATAAAGTGGCATTTACTGGATCTACAGAGGTAAGGATACACTGAGGTCAAAGGTCATATAGTTACCTGGATATAGAGCAATATCTAGGGCAACCATTGCAGAGCATATGGACGTGGATAAAGTGGCATTTACTGGATCGACAGAGGTAAGGATACACTGAGGTCAAAGGTCATATAGTTACCTGGATATAGAGCAATATCTAGGGCAACCATTGCAGAGCTTATGGAAGGTTGATAAAGTGGCATTTACTGGATCGACAGAGGTAAGGATACACTGAGGTCAAAGGTCATATAGTTACCTGGATATAGAGCAATATCTAGGGCAACCATTGCAGAGCATATGGAAGGTTGATAAAGTGGCATTTACTGGATCGACAGAGGTAAGGATACACTGAGGTCAAAGGTCATATAGTTGCCAGGATACGGACCTACAGCTGGAGCAGCCATTGCATAACATATGGGCATGGATAAAGTAACATTTACTGGATCTATAGAGGTAAGGATTCAGTAAGGTCAAGGGTCATATAGTTACCAGGATATAGAGCAATATCTGGGGCAACCATTGCAGAGCATATGGAAGTGGATAATGTGGCATTTACTGGATCTATAGAGGTAAGGATTAGGTCAAGATCAAAGGTTATACATGTAGTTACCTGGATATAAAGCAATATCTAGGGAAACCATCGCAAAGCATGTGGAAGTGGAATAATGTGGCATTTACTGGATCTACAGAGGTAAGGATTAGGTCAAGGTCAAAGGTTATATAGTTACCTGGATATAGAGCAATAACTTGGGCAACCACTGGAGAGCATATGGATGTGTACAAAGTGGCATTTACTGGATCTTCATTAAGGTGAAAGGTGAAATAATTACCTGATTTCAGAATAATGACATAGAGCATATGGATGTGTATAATGTGGCATTTACTGGATCTACAGACGTATAAGAAACCCTCTTCTTTGATATCATGGAAAATAAGTGGAATGTGATTTGAGCCCATTTCACTGGATCTACTGAAACCCAAAATTCAATGCATTAGAGTCAACGATCAGTTTTTTAGCTCTACTGGTCAAAGACCAGTCGAGCTTATGCAATTGCCCTGTGTCCGGCGTCCGACCGTCCGTCTGTCAGTCTGTCCGTCTGTCCGTCCATTAACTTTTCTTGTGAAATGCGAATCCTCTGAATCTGTAAATGGTAAGAAATTAATTCTTTTTGTATTATGTTGGGCCTATGGTCTAGTTGTGCACCTGATATTTTGTTTTGGCCCCTGACCCCCAGTGTCTTGGAAAATGGATGTGGTCATTTTCTCCTGTATAACTCTATGTAATCTTGTGAACACCATTTCTCAGATACTATAAATGATAGGGAAATAATTCTTTTTGCAATTTATTTAGCCTATGGTCTAGTTGTGCACCTGATATTTTGTTTTGGCCCTTGACCCAAGGGTCTTGGAAAATGGGTGTGGTCATTTTCTCCCATATAACTCTATGTAATCTTGTGAACACCATTTCTCAGAAACTATAATTGATAGGGAATTATTTCTTTTTGCAATTTATTGAGCCTATGGTCAAATTTTGTTTTGGCCCCTGACCCCCAGGGTCTTGGAAAATGGGTGTGGTCATTTTCTTCTATATAACTTTATGTAATCTTGTGAACACCAAATCTCAGAAACTATATAATTGATAGGGAATTAATTCTTTTTGCAATATGATGGGTTTGTGGTCTTAATGTGTACCTGATATTTTGTTTGAGTCACTGACCCCCAGGGTCTTGGAAAATGGGTGTGGTCATTTCCTTCTATATAACCCTATATAACCTTGTGAATAAAAATTCTCAAAAAGTAAAAATGATAGAGAGTAAATTCTTTTTGCATTATAAAAGGTCTTTGGTGTAGTTGTGCACCTGATATTTTGTTTTGGCCCCTGACCCCCAGGGTCTTGAAAAATGGGTCTGGTCATTTTCTCCTATATAGCTATGTAATCTTGTGAACACCATTTCTCAGAAACTATAATTGATAGGGATGTAATTCTTTTTGCAATTTATTGAGCCTATGGTCTAGTTGTGCACCTGATATTTTGTTTTGGCCCCTGACCCCCAGGGTCTTGGAAAATGGGTGTGGTCATTTTCTCCTATATACCTCTATGTAATCTTGTGAACACCAAATCTCAGAAACTATAATTGATAAGGAATGAATTCTTTTCGCAATAAAATTGGTTTGTGGTCTAGTTGTGGACCTAATATTTTGTTTGAGCCCCCCTGACCTCCAGGGTCCTGGAAAATGGGTGTGGTCTTCTATTTAACCCTATGTAATCTTGTGAACATAAATTCTCAAAAAGTAAAAATGATAGAGAGTAATTTTTTTTTACATTATGATAGGTCTTTGATCTAGTTATGCACCTGATATTTTGTTGGGCCCTTTATGTAATCTTGTTAGCACCAATTCTCAGAAAGTATAATTGATAGAAAATTCATTCTTTTTGCATTAAACATGTTAAAATGGGTCTGTGGTTTTGTTGTGCACCTGATACTATTTTTCAGCCTGTGACCCTTGGGGTCTTGGAAAATGGGTGTTCCACTTACATGGATGCCCTCAAACAACCAGGAGAGCTTCAGTCTCGTCAGAGACTTCTAGTTTTATTTGGAAGGAGTGATACTAGGAGCATTTGAATGACTTTTCATACCTTATACATTTAAATGAAATTTGTTCTAAGGTACATGTACATGTATAAGAAAATGGGTCATTAATTTATATATCTCTTACTTATAGTTTAAATGGTTGGTCATTTTGTTGTCCACTTCAACAAATTCATTCACATGCAAGTACGTATATATTAGTATTTTTCTCGGTATATAGGTCGGTAAACTGGTGATGCAGGCAGCTGGACGTAGCAACCTAAAACGTGTGTCTCTAGAACTCGGTGGAAAAAGTCCTCTCATTGTGTTTGCAGATTGCAGTGACTGTAAGTATACATATAACTTGTATAGGACCTACTGACACCAAATATTACGGAAATTCTTGCAGGCTGTATATTTAATAAGTTGATATTCATAGAACAAGAGCCCCAGGGGGGCACAACGCTCACCTGATATCCATGCACACTCTGAACATACTGACATTGAATAATGTTAGAGCCAGAGCCATAGTCAGAATTTTTTGGTCCATATGCCATAAATAATTAAAAAAAATATCATAAAAATTCCAAAAAAGTAAAATGCAATAAATGAGTGTGCAAAATGGAGAAAATGAAAATGGAAAAAGAAAAAAGAAGGTTTTTTTGTATTCAGATGATTTAAAAGTGCTTAAAAAGCTTGCAAAATGCAAAAAATTAAAAAAAAAATTGGGATGCCAGTGCCTGAATTTGAACCCACAATCCTTGAGTCTATGTGCACGCACAGCATATCTAGATTAAAATATAAAAAAAAAAAATTCAAAAAATAAAGGTATAGCAAATAATGTATATAAAAGAATTGAGTAACTTAATCTGACAAACATGCAATAAATGAGTGCAGAAGATCATATATTTACTAAGTTATTAAAAGAAATAATTAAAGAAAAATAATAAGAGCACCCTAACATCTCTCTCTTTCGGGGAAAGGATGGACAACCTAAAGAGGCATCAGATAGGATGTCATCCTTAAGAAATATTAAGTGCAGAAAACCACTGTTAGATGGAGTAAATGAAAGAAAGATTAGTATTTACTCTGATTAGTTCATTAATATACAAGCCAATTAGAAAAAAAATATTATTTTGTCCAGTTCTTATTATATCATCTAATAGAAAAAAAAATCTGTCAGCAGATGTTGTTACAGAAATTTTGACCCCCCCCCCCCTTTTTATACTCTATAGAATACAAGAATTATTATAAATTCAAATTGTACATGTTGTAAATCAAAAATGCTATCACACAAGCATTCATTAATTTAATTTTACCTAGGATATAGGTTTCAAAATATCAATATGAACTCAAGGGAAATTAATATGGAGAAAATGCCAAACTTCATAAAAAATTCCAAAGTTCAAAAAGTGGCAAAAATGGCATTAAAATTATTCAGGTAAGTTAAAATAGCATTCAAAGCTTAAAATATGGATGAAAAATGAAAAATAAAGAAAAATTTTTTTTAAGGCCCAGCCGGGATTTGAACTCGCTACCTTGGGACTCATTGACAAAGAAAACATGCCTATTTACAGTATTAAAGAAATCATTAAAAATCTAAAAGTCAAGATATTGAGAAAAGTCTTTCACTGTTACATTCCTTACAATAAATATGATAAATGTTAAAACAATCATTCATGGGAAGAACCATAAAATGCCAAAAATGATGAAAATGACCATCCTCCCTTCCTTTTTTTCAGTATTAAAAAAATCATTAAAAATTCAAAAATAAACCTTTCAGCAAAATTCTTTCACTTAAGCATTCCTTTGCTTAAAAATGGCTAAATTAAACTAAACTGGAGCAGAATTTTTCAATAAGAAAGAAAATATTAAGAGAAATATCAATTTTTGCATTAAAAATGCAATGTCGAAAAAGACGTCAAAAACGCGTCAAAAATTAGTTATTGGATTTTAACGAAATGAACAAACTTGAATCGTATATCCTTCTAGATCACTTAGATACAATTAGTTTTTCAATCCATTCAGTGGAACTGGAGAAGAAGATTTTTGAAGAGGGATACCCTCTGGGGCCTATTTGACCCCGCCCTGGATCCACCCCTGAAGGGATCAAGCGGAAATGAACAAACTCGGTAGAGGACCTTTAGTACTTTATGCATACCAAGTTTCATCAAAATCCCTTCAGCCGTTCTTGAGAAGAAGTTGAAAATGTTAAAAGTTTACGACGGACGGACGGACGCCGGACGCCACACTATGACAATAGCTCACTTGAGCCTTTGGCTAAGGTGAGCTAAAAAACGGATAAAGTGGTCCAACGTCATATGCCAAGCTAGTATAGTTCAATTATGCAACATCAAAAATAAAATCATATTGTAAAATTCCACATTAATGTGCAGCAGAAAAAGAATAAAACAATGAAATGATTTCACAAATTAAGTTTATTTAAAATTGAACACAAAACCTTTCATTATTGATAGCTAGCATGCCAGAAATTATAAAGCCTGTGTTTGTGAAACGAGAATGCCCCCGGCGGCATCTTTGTTAGTATAAACGCCATTTTCTGTTAAGTATGTGAGAGGTCAGGGTCAGCGTAATATTGGTATCAATGGAAAGATCTTGTCACAAGGAATACACATGTACAATATGAAAGCCCTATCACTAACCATTCAAAAGTTATGCCCAATGTTAAAGTTTTTGAGAAGTACGTGAAAGGTCAAGGTTATGGTCATGAGGTCAAAAATTTTGGTAAATACACATGTGAAATATGAAACCTCTATCACCAGCTTTCACTCAAAAGTTATGCCCAATGTTAAAGTTTTTCGGAAAACAGACAGACAAACAGACAGACGGACAGGCCAAAAACTATATGCTCCCAAATCTTTTATTCCAGGGGCATAAAAAACAAAGATTTTTCAGTTTTGCCTTTATTCACTGAAATCTATGAATTATGCTTTTGAATAGTATTGATTTCATCTCAAATACATGAAACGTACAGTTAAAATCGTTTTAATCCAATATTCATCAATTCAAGTGAGTTGTGCAGAAATTGTGCCAGTTTGTTTTCCAAAAAAGCAGTGTATGTTGTATCATACCTCATGACCCAGTGAAGCCATTTGAACAAATAATTTTCAGTAAATATGCTGAAATGCGACGCTTCTTGCCAATGCATAATTCAACAGGCGAGAAGGAGCGTCGCATTTCAGCATACGCTGTTCAACAACTCAAGTGGTTTCTCTAGGTTTCGCAGTTTGAAACAAATTAAAAGGCCCATGAAATTGTTAAGCTTGTCCAACTAGCAGACCTACGACATCGTTATTTACTGTTAACTAATTGTACACGGACAAGTTGTTAGCGGAGAGAGTTCATGAAATGTATTGGTTGCATTGGATTTGCCGACAAGAAGTTATTTGGTCCGATATAAAACTCATCATGTATCTATTATTTGATCAGATAAAAATTCCCAAATGTCTTAACACAGGATCCTGTCGTTTTATGAGAGAAAATGTTTTATTATTCACAACCTCAGGCCTCTGTGTTCCTCTTAGAAATATTATACATACAAGATGACGAACACAGTGGCTTAAAGTTGTGAATAATAATTTATTTTCTCTATTAAAACAACAGCTTCTGTGGTCCAACATTTCATTGGAAGATTTCAGGAACTCTGAACGGAATTATTTATTTTCAAGAATTTCAGATATTAAATGTCCTATGCATTCTCAAAATCCAGAGGAAGAGATTACTCATTAGACGTTTCTTCAAGAAATCAGTCCGTAAATTACTTCATCTAAGGGAGTCTAAGACAGAGGAAATTCGAGCAAACTTTATACATGATAACAAGTATATGCAAGTGTTCCAAGTACATGAATGATAACCATTATGAAAGTGTTGCAAGTATAAAAATCTATTCCGTTTGCACTGTATCTCCTGAAATGTATCGCAGTACTACTTTGCGGTTTGTATTGCAATGAAGTGCCTAGCGGAATACGATGCGTCTTGGGGACGAAGATGAATTAATGCATATCTAGGTCATTGTCCTGTCAAATAGTTCCGATTATTTTCTTATTATTTTCAACAATTGGTGGAAAATACACACAATGTTTATCTTGAATTGTCTTCCCGTGATTGTTTACTAGATAGATGAAATAAAATTTTGAATATAGTTTAAAGTGTGTGAGACATCTACATGTGTGGAAGAATGCGTGTGAAAATGGGTCCTCAGATCATAAAATTCGAATAATTCCGGTCCGGAACCAGGTGCATGGCTTTGAAAAAATATTTTAAAAGTTGTGTACTTTTAATCTTTACGGCATTTTTTTTTTTTTTTTTTTTTGTGATTCAAATAAAATTTCTTCATTCAAAAGTAGTGTCAATGTGTTTAACCCGGTGCGATTTGAGAATTTTTCTCCTATTTTTGGTAAGAAAACATACATTATACCTTTGTACAATCTTAAAAAATATTCCTTAAAAATCCAAAAGTGGATATCTTGACAAAATTCTTTCACTTGAAGGGTACCATGCATGAGTACCTCATACCTACAAAATGTCATGACAATCTGAAGAGTGGTTATAGAAAAGAAGCAGAAAATGTATGAAAATCACCCCCCCCCCCTTCCTTTTTACATAAGAAAAAAATTCATAAAAAAAATAAAAAAATAAAATTTAAGCATAAAATACATATCAAAGCATTAAGTAAGTTATATATGATAAATATGCAGTAAATGAGTGTGTAAAATCATACACTTATTGAGTTATTTAAAGAAATAGTGCAAAAATTTGCATTTCTGGCTAAGTCCGAAGAGACGTCAAAAAAGCGTCAAAAATTTGACTTCGGAGTGGAACCAAAAATAACAACACTTCTTAAGACATCTCTGTAGATCATCCTGATGCTTTCAGTTTGTCGATATGTGCTTCCGTTCTGAAGAAGAAGTTTGTCAAGGGAGGGTACCCCCCGTGACCTACTTTTGCCTGTGGTGGCACCACCTGTTGAGGGATCCGGACGAAAAACAACAACACTTGTAGGGGATCATTAGTACTTTATACCTACCAAGTTTCATCAAAATCCCTTAAGCCATTCTTGAGAAGAAGTTGAAAATGTGAAAAGTTTACGACAGACAGACGACACACGACAGACGACAGACGACGGACGCCGGACGGATCGCTATGACAATAGCTCACTAGAGCCTTTGGCTCAGGTGAGCTAATAATAAAAAAAAGAATACACTGTATTGTTGTGGTGTTGATTTTTTTAAAAATACTTTAAATATGCTGTTTTCAAGTTTTAATCAGTCTTGTTATTGGTGATGGACCTTGTTTAAAAAATTACAAAGAACATATAATGAAAAAATTTGCAAATCTATACTATTATTTTGCTGTTAATTTGTTCTGTCCTTGCAACATCACGGTTGGTAATCTCGCAATGCAGAACAATAGGTTTTACGATATTTTTGTGCAATATAGATCATTTATTACAAAAAGGGGGTGTGATGCAGTGTAAGAATGTCTTAGCTATGAGTTGTACCCAAAATATAAGGTGAATATTAGCTTTTAATAACATATATATAATCACGATCGGCATTCTACTTTCACTTTCATCTACATGGATCACGCCAATCGTCTTTTCAGCTTTACAAAAAGATATAATTCTCTTATTTTGGATAAAATTCGTAGCTATGGCATCCTTACACTGCATCACATTCCCCTTTTTGTTATATATAATCTTTATCACACGAAATTATAGAAAAGTCGAATGTTCTGCGTTGCGAGATTACCCACCATGAACATTGCAATTTATTCAAAACCTAGAATTTTCTTGAACAGTGGATACTGCTGCATACTGGGCACATGCCGCTATAATGAACAACCATGGCCAGAACTGCTGTGCGGGATCAAGGACATTTGTGGAGGAGTCCATTTATGACAAGTTTGTGGAGATTTCAAAGACTCTAGCTGAAAATAGAACAGTTGGTGACCCATTTGTTGATGGCACTCAGCAGGGTCCACAGGTCAGTGACCTTGACCTAATTGATAAAAGAATGCATCACTTTTGTTCCTTCTGAAATTAATATCTCTGAACAATTATCATAGAATCTTGATAAACACTTTCTCAAAGGCTGTTTGGAAATACAGTCATGTATTTTCATTAAAAAAAGTAGAGTAAATGTGAAAATTATAGTGTACAATGCTTCAGATTCACAGATTGCTTTTCATTATAATTTTGAAAGTCTGAAAATCATTCAATTTCATTGATTGATGAAAATGAGGCACATTATACATGGATCACTTTTTTACAATAGGTTGACCAGGAGCAGTATGATAAGATCCTGAGTTATTGTGAGTCTGGGAAGAAGGAAGGTGCCACTTTACAGTACGGGGGAGAGAAGGCTGCAGATAAAGGGTTCTTTGTCAAACCTACCGTTTTCTCTGATGTCACTGACAACATGAGAATAGCAAAAGAAGAGGTAGGAATTTATATCTTATCTTCACGGTTAAATGGACGAAGTTTGAAATTCATAATGTCCCTTTTCTGTCTATACATGTATGTCATCTTACCAAAATATAATTTCAACTCATTTCTGATGAAAATTAATCAATTGAATTATCATTTCAATCTTTAACTTCTTTGTTAAGCATTCTCTATTCATGTAGTCCATATAGCAAGTTGTACTTCATAATACATGTATTAATTTATATTGATGAGAATGCTAAGACTTTTGAAAAAGGTATTTCTAATGCATTTAACATTCATCCCAGAATTTTTAACAAGGTTAGAACTGGATAAAATAACAAAGTAGACAATCTTATTTCTATCAATGTTTGGAAACACTTTCTATAAATAGTATGGAAATATTTGAAAAATAATGAGGTACATGTATATGTAGTATTAATTTTTTCAGATTTTTGGCCCTGTACAGTGCATACTGAAGTTTAAGGACATAGACGAGGTGATAGAGAGGGCAAACAGGACACACTACGGCCTTGCTGCTGGGGTCATTACCAAGGACATCAATAAAGCTCTGACCATAGCCCAAAACCTGGATGCTGGAAGTGTCTGGTAGGTTTACAAAATCAAGGGACCATTTTTAGCTCACCTGAGCCGAAGGCTCAAGTGAGCTATTGTCATAGCGCGTCGTCCGTCCGTCCGTCCGGCGTAAACTTTCACATTTTTGACTTCTCCTCCGAAACCACTGAACAGATTCTGACGAAACTTGACAGAAAGCAAGAACTCAACGTCCTCTACCAAGTTTGTGTTTTTTGTGCCGATTGGTCAACAAATATGGCCGCCAAGGGCTCTGATTGGCTGACAGATTTTCGACATCTCCTCTGCAACCACTTCACAGAATTTCATGAAACTTCACAGGAAGGAAGTACTCAAGGTCCTCTACCAAGTTTGTGTTTTTTGTGCGGATCGGTCATCAAATATGGCCGCCAAGGGCTCTGATTGGCTGACACATTTTCAACATCTCCTCTGCAACCACTGCACAGAATTTCATGAAACTCTACAGGAAGGAAGTACTCAAGGTCCTCTACCAAGTTTTTGTTTTTTGTGCGGTTCGGTCAACAAATATGGCCGCCGAGGGCTCTGATTGGCTACACATTTTCGACATCTCCTCTGCAACTGCTTCACAGAAGCAAATATGGCCGACAAGGGCTCTGATTGGCTGACACATTTTCGACATATCCTCTGCAACCGCTGCACAGAATTTCATGAAACTTTACAGGAAGGAAGTACTCAAGGTCCTCTACCAAGTGTGTGTTTTTTGTGCCGATCGGTCAACAAATATGGCCGCTGAGGGCTCTGATTGGCTGACTCATTTTGGACATCTCCTCTGCAACCCCTGCACAGAATTTCATGAAACTTTACAGGAAGGAAGTACTCAAGGTCCTCTACCAAGTGTGTGTATTTGGTGCCGTTCGTTCAACAAATATGGCCGCCAAGGGCTCTGATTTTCCGACACATTTTGGACATCTCCTCTGCAACCACTGCACAGAATTTCATGAAACTTTACAGGAAGGAAGTACTCAAGGTCTTCTACCAAGTGTGTGGTTTTTTGCGCCGATTGTTCAACAAATATGGCTGTCGAGGGCTCTGATTGGCTGACACATTTTCGACATCTCCTCTGCTACTGCTGCACAGAATTTTTATGAAACTTTACAGGAAGGAAGTATTCAAGGTCCTCCAACAAGTTTGTTTTTTGTGCTGATTGGTCAACAAATGTGGCCGCCGAGGGCTCTGATTGGCTAACACATTTTCAACATCTTCTCTGCAAAAAAAAAAAAAACGCTGCACAGAATTTCATGAAACTTTACAGGAAGAAAGTACTCAAGGTCCTCTACCAAGATTGGGTATTTTGTGCTTATCGGTCAACAAATATGGCCGCCAAGGACTCTGATTGGCTGACACATTTTCGAAATCTCCTCTGCAACTATTGCACAGAATTTCACGAAACCTTGCAGCAAGCAAGTACTCAAGGTCCTCTGCCAAGTTTGTGTTTTTCTTGTCGATAGGTCAACAAATATGGCTGTTGAGGGCTTTGATCTGTAGAAGTATTTTTGTGACTTTTAACCCTTTATCTGCAACTCAGGTGAGCGATGTGGCCCCCTTGGGCCTCTTGTCACATTTCTGCTAGACTTGCATTTATAGACACGCCAAGACCCGAAATCACAACTTTTGACGTTATAATATTTTTCATTATGACGTCACAGCAAGAAATAACATTAAATGTTGTGATGTCAGTTCTTGGTAGTGTCTACTGTGTTGATGTTGAGATTGTCTATAATTTCTTTGTCTGCTTGATGCGTGTGTGCTTTTCCTATTTCTGTCTCAAAGTTTTCATTGTACAGAGTAACTTCGCAATTCCCATGTTATCTAACATGAACGTATTATCATGTAATAAAATTTTCATAGAATCATTGTAATCCTATTCACTACATTTTTTTCTGAATTTTATGCTGGTTTCCATGGAATTTGATGATGTCACACAAAAGGTTTAAGTCAGATACTGTCCCAAATGGGAAGTAACTCTGTACAACGAAAAGTCAAAATAAATATGTTTAAATGGACTGTGGATGAAAAATAGTATTTTTCGAAACAGTTATGGGTACATGTAAATTTTAGCCGAGCTTTATTTTCTTCATTACAGGGTCAATTGCTATGATATGCTGACACCTCAAACCCCATTCGGAGGATTCAAGCAATCTGGACAGGGGAGAGAACTGTAAGTAACTCCTTAAACATTCTTTACCTTCAGCCAACTACCAATTATAACTGCTTTGCATTGTTTTGTTAAAAGTATGAATATTTTATGTAAACTTAAATTTGACCATTTCAGGGGTGAATATGCCTTGAAAGAATACACAGAGGTGAAAACTGTAAGTACTTAATGTATACTTTTAAATGTTGTAAGAACAAATAAAATTCCTTTTTTGCGAAAATTCAGAGAGTAAACTTTCATAATTTTTGTATCGGTTATTTAAAACTTTTAATGAATGTGTGTGTTTTCATTCCTTATGGGAGAAGTCTTTTAAAAAGAATAACCTGCAGACATAAAAGGTATAATTATTATGGCCTATTAAAAGAAAAAGAAGAGTACATGTGTAAAGAAAAAAATAAGGAAGGAAATTTCAAAAAAAAATATTTCTGTGCTTTCAAGTCAAAAGATTTGAAAGTACAGATAATAAAATCTTAAGACATTTATGTATATTTAGATAAGTCAAAATGGTGTTTGGAGGCATAAATTCTTAATGCATGATTTTGATGGGAAGGAAATTTCAATTTATTTATAAAATTTGGCAACATTTGATTTCAGGTTACCATCATGATACCGGAGAAGAATTCGTAAAGATGTGATACTCACACAGTAACTGAGAAACTGCATGGGCGACTGGTTCCCTAGAACGGTGCCGACATTTTATAAACATTTGATGTAATCGTTTATATTGCTTTGGGGATTTAATCCATTGTATGGCTTTATGCTTTAACGAAATATATTAATGAATTTCATTACTTCAGTACATTATACTACTTATATACATTTTTTTATGTTGTATGTATTTACCAAGATATATCCAAATATTAAGCAGTGATCTCTTGTTGAAATTTCCACAATTTTTACTTGAAACTTAGCCATATTTTACCTGTAAGTACAGTTGCCTGTTTTATTTAACCCCTTTTGCCCAATTCCATGAAGGCAAATTTTAGACAGGGTGAATAAAATAATGCATATAGGATTTCTTTACAAATTTGTGATGGTTGAATTCTATACTTGACAATTCAGTCTCTTTTCTAAATTTGGCAAAAATAAGACATGAGAAATTCAAAGTTGCATACAGTAAATTATCAGCTTTCAATTCAGTATTCATCATATTGTAATTTTTGTTAACACATACAGGCATTTGAATTAGATTATAGATGTAAAAGTGTAAAATCATTTATTGATTGTTTGATATCTAATATACATATACTTTTACAGTATTATATCGTTATTAATTGTACCAACATGATTTGTTGATTTGCCCTAAGTTGGCATGCTTTTTGCAAATACTCAGTTGGCTACATGAAATCTTTATAAGAGATGTCATATTTTAAAATCTGAAGTCTTTTCAAATAAGACTTTTGCAAGAATATTAAACATGCATTCACTGACTACAAAATGTATTTATCCAAGGGCATTGATGTAAAAACATGTACATGTACATGTATATTTTTTTGTAATTGGTAAATTGGTACGTATGTACATGACAATCAAATGTAGAAGTGTAGAAAGCAGTTCAATGATACAGATGTTGCAATATACTACTAATATGTGTGCTTTATATGAGGTATACACATTTTAGTATGGATTTTTCCTCTTGTGTTATTAATGTGCCATTACAGATTTCAAAAATCTGTATTTATTCATGCATTGTTGTATTTCTTTTCATTAAAACCCATGAAAAAAAACAACAACTAATTCATCTGTGTTGATAAACTTTTAAGTTTATATCTTGGGACTTTGCATTTATTTGTATTAAACTGAGGTTGACGTCTTTCAATTTTTATTATCCCTACCATGAAATGGTGTTAAGGTATTTTATGTGTTTTTTGCCTTGTTTGATGTCTGCCATTCTTTCATACTTGGGGTCTACAAAATCTGATGATTGTGAAAGAACTCTTCATCTATCCAAACCTGTATTTTGATACACTGTAATTACGTACTGTAACAAAATACATTTTGGGACGTTAGTGACCTTGACCTCTGCCTTTTCACTAAAAAATGAACAAGTGCCGATAATTTCAAAATATCATCAGGATATGTCACTTGTTCATTTTTAGGTGAAAAGTCAGAGGTCAAGGTCACTAATGTCCTACAATAATTACGTTGCATCAATAGGTGCCTGTTGATTGTCAATGTCAAGGTCACTGATGTGAAGAATAAATCTCAGATCTGCAGCCTGTTTCATTAAAATACTTACGACTAATTTTAGGAAATTTCTTAACTTTTGATTGCTTAGTACTTCTTATAAATTAGAAATCACGATGTTTTATAATTGATTTTATATTCAATATGTAGAAATTATATTAGAAAGCACATTTTAATCTAAATTGAAAAAAATAATTCGCTTTTATTTGATGATGAAAGTTGCGAAAATTCCTGAAATTTTTCTTAAGCATTTTTGTGAAATAGGCTGCAGGTTTCAAAATCATCATGTAAGAGTCCTCCATATTTCAAACCTAATTTTTACAAGGGGAGAAAGGTATCAACAGGTCAAAGATCAAGGCCATTGTTACCGGTAACAAAAATATAGGATTCCAGATAATTACTGAAAAGCCTTCTTGATGATGAAATCCAAATTTTGTTATATAGATACCAATAAGGAGGGGAAGGTGCCAATTGAATTAGATTAAAATCTCTGACACTCTCCCTTTTATTGATTATTATTGTAAGAAGCTAATTGCCGCTTGCTAAGGCATATTATGTTTTACTAACAATTTGTAATAATTATGAGGTTAATATTCATGTATGTTGTACTGACTTATATTGACAATAAAATTGGTATAAAGTGTGAAAGTGTTGTGTCAAATTCTTTAATAATTGAAGTAAAAAGAGGGAAACAAAATAAGTTATGTAAATTGTTGTAAGCATTTATTTGGTATTTCTTACTTTTTCATTCCAATCTCAGTATCTGTCATTTTTACTTCGAACTGGAAATATGTTATAATTGATCACTTTTCATGTATTTTCTCTCTGAAATTGCTAGAAAAAAATTGTGTTTGTATAATGCAAATGCTTCCATCAGCATCCTTGTCTGTCAAACAGCTGTAATGTAGGTCATAATCCAAGGTCAAAAAGGTCAATTTTTGTACCAATAAGTAGGCCCTGCTACAAGGAATGCACATGTGAAAGCCTTATTATTTACCATTCAAGATTTATGTCCTAGGTTAGAGTTTTTGAAAGTAGGTCAAACTCCAAGGTCAAGGTCGAAAGTTAAAAATTTGTTGTATCAATGTAAATGTCTTTCACAAGGAATACACGTGTGAATTATGAAAGCCCTATCACTTACCATTCAAAAGTTATTGCCTAGGTTAAAACTATTCAAAAGCAGGTCACAAGCTAAAATTTTTGGTATTCATAGAAAGGTCTTGCCACAAATGAGATGAAGATCCTGACAACAATCTCAACAACACTCGCAATAGAGCACCAAATTGAGCATCAACGGACCCCTAACAAGCTAGAGGTGGGATCAGGTGCCCGCGAGGAGTAAGCATCCCCTGTTTGGCTAGCCGCATTCGCCGTAGATGTTCACGCACGAAAATGAAAACAATAGGAAAACCCTATCACTTACCATTTAAAAAAAAGTTATGACAAAGATTAAAGATTTTGCGGACAAAAGGACAGGACAAAAACTATCCCCCCTTATCTCAAATTACGGTGGCATAAAAATCCAAAATGAACAGTCGGATGAGTTTTACTTCATAGACTGCTGCAGCAGAAGTGCTAAATAATAACAAACTTGCATTCTGAATCTCAAGTCGTATCTACATTTTTTGTAAATCCTTTAACGTTTACACTTTGATATCACTTTACCTTTGAAAGTCTATCCTTAAAGGGTCCCTGTAAAGTGCGAAACGAAACAAAAACGAAAAGAAACGAAACAGATCGAAACGAAACGAAACAGATCGAAACGAAACAAAACGAAACGAAACAGATCGAAACGAAACGAAACAAAACATAAATCTTAAAGAACTTGAGAAAAATTGATGTAGATGCAAAGAACTAGCAAGGATGTCAATGCCACCGAGGAAACGGAACTGTTCCGTTAAGCGTATTTGAAAACTTTATCAGAAAAATGAGAACAAATACGGGGGGGGCACATTTCGTTTGAAAAAGGATAAGATTTTTTCCTGAAATCCCCCCCCCCCCCCCCCCCCAGTTTTATGATCTCATTACGGTGTCATAACGTGGTTTTCTATCCCCTCCACTTTATTCACCTTAAATACATGAATGGCATTTGACATTTAATTTTCAAATTGTCAACTTTGACTCTTTCAAGAAACCCTCTCGGCACTAGTTACAAATGTAGAACTCTTTGATTAAGGCAATATTACATGCTGATCTTGTCTTCAAATATTCGTTCTTGGCGATTTTTCCTCTTTTTCTCATATTCTTTAAGTTTTATGTTTTGTTTCGTTTCGTTTCGATCTGTTTCATTTCGTTTCGATCTGTTTCGTTTCGTTTCGATTTGTTTCGTTTCGTTTCGTTTTGATTTGTTTCGTTTCGTTTCGTTTATGTTTCGTTTCGCACTTTACAGGGACCCATCCTTAAAACCTCTCTCTCTCTTAACATTTTCATGAAATGTAATAAATGCAAAATACTAAGTAGAACTTTACACACTACCATAAAATGATTTTTTTTTCGTCCAACTTTCCATTGTAAAGACTAGCTTTACATATTTCGGGAGACATTTTCAATATCTGGTTACCATTAGATAATAGATATAACACTGTCACTGTGAATACTTTAGAATCATTTACTTCAAAATACTGATTGAATAGGTTAATAGATGAAACTTGATTAAAAGATTAGTAAAAGATTTTTATTAGTATTATCATTATTATTTTTTTTTTTTTTTTGGTTACGTTCTAAAGCCGTCATAGTGAGTTTTTGATTTCTGGAGCGTCATTTCATCAATCTGTCCGTAATGAAGTCGTCCTGACCATTGATTGACCGGGAATGTCTGTTTTCTTCCGAGCTTGAATCGGAACCCCACTGAAATTTCATCCAGAGGCAGGAAGCCAACTTCCGGAGAATCCGACGATTGTAATGTGACTTTACTTGGCCTCAGAATTCGGCGATGCGTAAGATATTCCGCATTTATACGCTCCGATCCGAATGAAAGCAACTTTGGACATGCGTATTTCTCTGGTGTCAGTGCCATCGGAATTTGTTCCTTGGATTTTATAATTTCGGATGAAAAAAATCCACTTGTCAAATGCCGAAGTTTTCCGGTAATGATTCCCGATCGCACGGGCACGGCGGTAGTATGGATCCGTCTCGATAACGGCGATAGCAACCCGGTTGTTTGACGAATTTCAGTCTTTGTTTCGAACTGAATGGTGCTTATGTTACATTCAGGAACAGAATGTCTAGTGCATATTTGTCGTTGACACAGCTTGAGGTATGTTTTGTTAAACGAACCATTCCGTAGATGCGTTTCGCCGTTTTGTTTTGGTGGTTTATTGTTTTGTTTTTCGCACCACGCCTGCGCGATACATTCATGACATTTCGCATGTGCTCGTTTTTCACGGTTTGAATATTTCTTGGCATCAATGTTCGTCAGTTCGGTGCGATCTGACTTGCGAGTTATTTTTATAACGGGAAGTAGACTTTCTCGTGGTGTTTTGTCATCATTTGAAGATGCTGCGTCATCCGTTGCGTCATCGGTACTTTGCCGTGTATTTCCGTCGCTCCTTTCCGAATCACTCCCATCCGGTTTACTTTTCTTCTCCTTGTCGCTTTCCTCGTTGCTTTTCCTTGAACTTTGGACGTCCTCCAAATACTTGAGCGGATCGCGGAGTTTTGAAGATTTTTTGTTTTTCTTGCAAAATCTCTTCGCAAGTTCTGCTAAAGAACTATCCCGCCCTACTTTTTTTCGCGGCGTTCTCCTATAATACCGCGATCTGACGGTGGGTTTTGGTGATGTCTTTCTGACATCCTTCTCCGGGACGTCGTTTGTACACACGGGAACTACAATTTTTATATTTTGTTGTGAATGTTTCTTCTCCGATTTTAAATCCATCTTAGTTCCAGTATTATTTGTCTCCTTCCTTGAATTCTTAGTTTCCTCCGTTGAATGTTGGTCTTTCTTTTCCTGTCGATCATCCTTAATCTGACCAGCCAGATATCTCAGCTCGTTTGAAATTCCATTCATTATCATAAGTTTACTCTTCGTTGCCTCTATAAGTTTTCTCGACGAGGACACGAAGTCCGAATGTGCGTCAGCACCTGCAATTCATTTGATATTTTGATTTAAAAAGAGAAAGATACAAATTATTTCGTGGGCGGATTTAGATTTTTCCGGGGCACCAAGGACGGGGTGGGAGGGAGTACAAAACTATCATTTTGAAAAAAAAAGATATATTGAACGTAAAAACGGGAAATTTGATTATTTTTGGCAAATTCTAGAAAGTCGGTGCCCTACCCTCCACCTTTCTTTAACCCCCCCCCCCCCTATAGATCCGCCGTTCATTTTTTTTCACTCTGAATGAAGTACAGCATACATGTACATGTAAAAAACTCGTGCATATATATTTATAGAATGAAACTGTTTGAAGGAAAGAAATCATCGTCCGAAAAAAAAAATGGAATATTTCAATATTAAATGAAGCTTTTTCCATTTTATTGTCCCCCACTTTCGCGAAAGCGCGGGACATTAAAACCGGTTCGTCTGTCCGTCAGTCACAAAAACTTTAACCTTGTGCATAACTTTTGAATGGTAAGTGATAGGGCTTTAATTTCTCACATGTCTAATCCTTGTGAAAAGATATTTCCATGGATATCAACATTTTTTACCTTGGACTTCGACCTATTTATTAGAAACTTTAACCTTGATCATCACTTTTGAATGGAAAGTGATAGAGCTTTCATATTACACATGTGTATTCCTTGTGACAAGACCTTTCCATGGATACCAAATTTTTGACCTTGTGACCTTGACCTTGGACTTCGACCTACTTATCAAAAACTTTAACCTTGACGATAACTTTTGAATGGAAAGTAATAGGGCTTTCATATTACACATGCGTATTCCTTGTAACAAGACCTTTCCTGGATACCAAATATTTTTTGACCTTCTGACCTTGGACTTCGACCTACATATCAAAAACTTTAATCTTTACCATAATTTTTGAATGAAAAGTGGTAGGATTTTCATGTTACACATGTGTATTCCTTGTGATAAGACCTTTCCATGGATACCAAATTTTGACCTTGTGACATTGACCTTTGAGGTCGACCTACTTTTCAAAAAAACTTTAACCTTTTCCATAACTTTTTAATGGAAAGTGATAGGGCTTTGATATTTCACATGTGTATTCCGTGTGAAAAGATATTTCCATGGTTACCAAAATTTGTGACCTTGACCTTGGAGTTTGACGTACTTTTCAAAAACTTTAACCTTGACCATAACTTTTGAACGGAAAGTGATAGGTCTTTCACATTTCACATGTGTATTCCTTGTGACAAGACCTTTCTGTTGGTAACAACATTCTGACCTTGTGACCTCGTCCTTGGAGGTTGACCCACATTTAAAAACTTCAACCTCGACCATAAGTTTTGGATGGTACATGTACTTTAAATGATAGGACTTTAATATTTCACATGTGCATACCTTTTCATAAGCCCTGTCCCTTGGTAGAAAAACAAAAGTTTAGATCCTTTGACCTTTTCTTGGAGTTAAATCTTTCATATTTAGAATTTTCATAATATATGAGTTATATTATGAAAACTTAATAAGGGGTGGGGTGGGGTGGGGGGTGGGGGAAGGGTGTCTGTAAGCATTTCTTTACAGACAAACACCCAAAAGCGGGTAACCACATTTCCTTGAATTTTTTTTTCTTTTTCTACATATGAACAGGTATGTGCATTATTAACTGAGTTCATATACGGTATATCCAGTACAAGATATGTACAAATTTATGAACGTGCGAAGAAAATAATAATAAAAAAAAAAAAACAAGTCTGGAAAGGAAAGAGAGAGGGTGTACATGAAGCCATATGTTATGATAAATATCTTGCACGAAAGGGGGACTGGAATCCCTCCTTTGGAAACCTTGTTAGCAAGGCATATTTTTGGACATGGCACTCCTATACTCAGGAATAATATTAAGTTCTGTTCAGGCACTGGACGCAACAAAATGTTCACAAATTGGAAAGGGAATGTCGGAAGGGAATATTTTGGACCCAAGACCTTCTTCGCCCAAGGTCCAACCCACACACCTTTAAAAGTAAGTACTTTGTATCACGCGAAAGAAATATAAAAACGGAAAGAGTTTCACCTTCCAAATCAAATATACAATGTATTATCCAATCAAATGAATGCGTGACGATTTGTTTATATTCTGAAGTACTTGTTACTGAATATTTAATGAAGTATAAAAATTCGGCAGACATAATTTATGCATATTCATGTTCGGTGTTATTGTGGCTTTAGTACTTTCCCCTAGACCAATATCCTGCAATACAGAGAGGTCATTTGAACTTTTATCTTAGTGGAAAATAGAATTTTATACTGAACATTATTTTTTATTTGACTTTAAGATTGAAGTTAGAGACCGATGACCATATGTAAATCTGATTCTCACTGCCTCAGGTAAATAGATCAATAGTTAACTGAAATTGATGGAACAGTAAATAAAAATGTGAACTGATTACATGCGCGGATCCAGAGGGGGAACCGGGGGTCTGGACCCCTCCCCCACCCCCTGAGATTTTCGGAGGTGGGGTCCAGCTTTGGCCCATTTCTAATTGAAATGGGTCTAAAAATGCATGAAAGGGCTTTGAAACCTAAAATTTCGGCTCGCTTCTCTCGCCATTTACCATGTTTACAAATACAAAACTATTTTTCTGCGAAATTCCTTAATTATTTTCAATTTTTCATACTAAGTAATTTTATATAGTTGTCTTGGGTCTCAGGAACTCATATTTTCAACAGTCCCTTACTTCATAGGATGTAACCTTTTAGGTTTTATGACGTCTGATAATTTGGGAAAATAAAAAATTTGCGGCTCGCTCCGCTCGCCGATATTAGGAATAAAATATTAAATGTTATAAATAATCATCTCGATCGAATCAAACCAAATTAATATTTCAAATCTAAAAAAATTCAGGCTCGCTACGCTCCCCAATTCTTCATAAAAATAAACATGAAAGGAAAGCTATCCGGCAATACCTTCCTCAGAATTGCCCCTCCCCATTATGTGCACCGATATATATGTACCTACATGATATTGTCAATATCTAGGTAGAATTCCTAAAATTTTGGACCCCCTCTGACCAAAAATGCTGGATCCGCGCATTGATTAGCAATGGGGGGGGGGGGGGGGGGGGCTGGGGGGGGGGGGGGGTAGTAATTGAATTCATTCGTTCGATCGTTCGTTTGTTTGTTATTCATCTTGAAAGTTACTCTTTTAATGATGCACAACTCGATCAATTCTAAAATTAGAGGTGATGGGAAGCGCATTACATGTACAACGTACATGTATAACTTTCCGAAAAGTTAAAATTTATGAAAGTTGACATTTTTATGTCTCTAGCAACGCAAGAACGACTCGTTGTGATAACTTTGTTCGGCTTCCGTTTGTTTGTCTGTCCGTCTGTCTTTCACATATTTGGCTATAACTTACTTGATATACATCAGACATCTTTCAAACTTGCAGGGATGGTAAAGCATGATGAGACTCACCACCTAATGTAGGTCAAGGTCACTTTCAAGGTCAAGGTCACATACATTTTGTATTTATGGTCATAAAATGCAACAGGCGACATACCTGTTCTTGAATAGTGCTTTTTTTCCTCTTTTTTTTTTCATTTGCATCTCGTTAATTCAATCAAATTAGGTTTAGATACCAGAGGGGGAGACACTTTTAAGAATTTTCAAAATTGAAAGTTAGTAAAAGACACCAGTATTAATAAATGAAAAATATAAAAGATTTTTTTTATCAAAGTTGACGTAAAGAACCACTTACTTAAATCATCTACGATATTTGACATCGTCATCGATAGAGCGTCCTCGGTGTTTGATGTCACTGTATCCCAAGGCCCGAAAATTTGTTCTTCATTTGAGTTTTCCATCATCTTCCGAACTTTTTTCCTGGAAACTTTTTCCTCTGGTAGAAAAGCTTTTCAAAATGGCCATTTTGTCCGCAATCATATGTATTTTATGTAGCTATTTCAGTTTCATTAATATTGGAAAACGAAGGATTCGTTGAAATGTACAAATGCGCGTTTAAGTCGCTAATTAATGCCGCGGAATTAGACTCTGCACGCGAGAAATGACATGGAATAAGAGTGAAATAAACAAGGGGTTTGTTAATGCTACCCCTGGGAATTGGCGTCTGGGTGCTAAACGGCAGGGTTATGGCATACAGTGCATGAATAAGGTATTTTCCACGAATCATAAATCAAACAAGAGAGGCATTTCTTACGAAAGTAGCGCCTTTAATTAAGAACATATTCCTCCTATGCGTTAACAGGTTAAAGACCCACATTTTTTTTTTCGGTGAGGGGAGGGGGAATTTTTTATTTATTTATTTATCTATTTATTTATTTATTTATTTATTTATTTATTTATTTATTTATTTTATTTTAATTAATTTTTTTTTTTTGGCGTGAAATATTACACGCCCGGAAGATTAAAAAAAGCGCGACTCTTCTGACATATTCTTCCTATGCGTTAACAGGTTAAAGACCCAAATTGTTTTTCTCGGGGAGGGGAAGGGGATGTTTGTTTGTTGTTTTTTTGGGGGGGGTTGCGTGAAATAATATAATACGCTCGGACGATAAAAAAGGGCTACTCGTCTGAATAACATGGATTTTATAGACTAAACATATCAAAATTTAGTGTAACTTCTGATATGAAGTACTAGTACGTAGTACCTAATTTGATCATGATTAGTTACTGAAGCTGCACGATGTATTTGAGCTCGACTTGTTAAACATATTTCCATGCGCGTAGCTGCCCATACGCAAGTACGCAACTGCGTGCACATTATTTTGCCAATGAATAAATAAATAAATGAATAAATAGATAAAAATAGAATGTTAAGAAAATAATCAAAGTAGAAAGAAAGAAGAAAAATGTTTCGTAGTAGATTTGCATTTATACTAAACTAAGAACTTCTGTACGTCATTGGGTGTAGTTGTATATTGAAAACGACACTTAGATGCTTTATTGAAAAGAACTCGTTATACAGAAGAAGAAGAAGAATTACGTCAACAAGTTATGAACATTAAAATATGTATAAATATACATTTGTATATTGAATCGAACTTCGACATTTGCATAAGCCTTTTAACAGTGGAAATTGGGCGTTTCAAATTGCCATATTTCACGAACTTCCGGGGTCTTCGCCCCCTGGACCCCTACCATGACTTGGCCCGGGACCCACTGGGGACCTTAAGGCGGCCCCCAAACCCCCTGCCTAGACTGATTTGAGTACACATCATTTCTACTCTGGCTACGCGCCTGACCCTTATAATTTTCCGACATCTAATAGTAATACATGTACAAGTACATGTATTAGCTTTTACACTAGTATTAGCTTTCCAAAAAAGCTTGGTCGATATCAACATCTCTTTAATCCCACAATATTTTTTTTTTTCGTCGACATAAAATTAAAATTTTTTACTCTTAAAATAAAGATTAAAGAGTAGTACTTATAGAAACGTATGTCTTTATAATTCTGTCAAGTTAGAAAATAGATACATTTACACCGGACAACTCAAGATGCAACACTCTTCATATCCATTCAGATCGAAATTGTTTGATTCTTAGGACAATTCCATTATAACACATATTGACCAATCAAAAGCCTTTCTGGGTGTATTCGCGGGAAAAGTGGAGAGTTCCGATTACATGTGTAAGAATTTCAGTGGCGGATTTAGGTGGGGGGGGGGGGTGCGGAGGGGGCGTCCGCCCCCCCCCCCCCGGCACTGACCCAAAATTTTCCAAAAACAGGCATATTTTCGTCCATTTTTAGTAAAAATCGGCTTAATTCGCCCCTTGACCCCCCGGCAAAGGGAGCGCTGGATCCGCCACTGAATTTGGAGGGAAAAAAGGGGAAACTTCTAAAAAGTTCAATCAAATTTTGTGACTCGTACAATCTTGTCGACTTTTTTTTATCGCTCATTAATTTCTTTGTTTCGTTTATCAATTTGTCTTTGGTAAGAAAATAAACAAACAAACAAAGTGGTATATCCTTAACGAGAAAAAGCTTAGTCGGATGAACGGTAAGAACCTTTTTAGCCCATTGGCACCCCTGGCATACGTTGTGATCGCGTATTTCTTTGTTGCAATGGATCCAAGGATCCAGAAATGTCGTCCATAGGAATTTTGAAGGCATAGGGTTCACTGTATCACTCACTAATTGGTCATGACGACATGTCCTATTTTTATGAAGTGGATAAATAAGTGGGAGGTCATGGGAATGCCTGTCTCTGGTCACGTGTTTTTCACTGGTCATGAAAACATTTCTTTCATAAGGATAATTCAACGATGCATTATTGAATCTGACGGACTCAATTAAGAACTTTCTCCTATTGACAGCATCCGGTCTACAAATCTAGTAAGGTCGATTTCTTGAAATCGACCAAAAAAGCTTGCCGGCAGTTAGCTTGTAAAATATTGGAATTGTTCAGTTGTTGACCAATCGCACATTTCCGGGCTTTTCCGAGGATCTGTGATTGTTGTAGGACGTATCGGTTCAAAGACTTTAAATTTCGATGCATCTTTCGGATGAAAATGCACTGATACGATATGACTTTCATTTGTCAAGTCATCTAGACTCTTGAGCCGACCTGAAAAAAATGATCTTATGCACAGATTCTGAATAACCTTCGACGAATATTTGAATATTTATATTGCCAAGAGTTATTTCATCCGTGCAAGTACTGCCGGTAATTACCAAGTGATTAACAAAATTTCCTCCCGACCATATATTTTTGAAAATATGAGTCTGAGATCGATTTAAAAGATGATCATAAATGATAAAATATTTTTTCACTCCCCCCGGCTTTTCTTTTCACATGAAACTGTTCTTAAACTTTTATTTTATAATTAATTTTTTAGAAGAATTAAAATCATAGAGTTTGAACAGTTTAGAGAAACTAGTACGAGTTAGTTTTTTTTAAATTCCACATTATATTTCGAAACTTCCGTATTTTATTTCAAGGGATAGGAGAAGGGGGCAGCCGGGGCAGATGCCCCCCAGTGGCGGATTCAGCCGGGGGGGGGGGCACGGGGACACGTGCCCCCCCCCCCCCCCCCCGGCAGTGCCCAAAGATGGGGCACTTATGACGTGCTTTTGGAAGCATTAAACTACTGTTTCCGTAATAAATCTATGAAACTAGTCAGAAATAGCCCCAAAACACCACAGAAACCACCGATTTGAGTAAATTTTCCAAAAATTTCTCAGAGATAGATAGTCATGTCCATTGTCTGTACGTGGATGTACACACGTTTCGGAAACATGCAACCTACATTGAATCATGTTCATATCGAATTTTCTTTATCTGAGGGATGAATCGGGAACTTTATATCCTATGCAAGACATATTTAACACACATATTTCTTGACCAAAACTTACATTTTTTTAACTCTAAATTTGAGGTCGTGATCAATCTTTTTAAATGAACAATTGAAATTGTTCTGGCCAGATTTAAACCGACTACCTCCAAGAATTTTGAAAAGATAAAAATGCATGTTTTTCTTTATTGTTAGAATCGAAGTTATCATGATTACATTTTTGGTTAAGCCCCTAGGTATATCAAAAATATAATCCTGATAGAACTGCCAAGAAATAATTAAACCTTTCAATCTGGACGATGCAGGGAATGGGGTACCCGTGATCTCTAGTTTGTCAAGGAAATTTATCATTTACAAGGGAATTTTGTAGGGTCTGTATGGGGCCGAAATTCGGTAAAAAGAGGTACTTTTCCCCAATTTTAGACCTAAAATTTCCCGATTCAATCTTTTCTCCAAAACGAGGAATTCATTTCCAATTTACGTATCATGAAATGAAAGGAAACATGCTCTAGGAGGGATTCAAAATATACTTAGACAATTAATATAATAAGGGATAATTTGCATGAATATATCATTTTGTTGTTTGAAATTTATTTCCCAATTAGGTTAATATGTTGTAAAATTCCCAATTTCATCGGCTCAGGCCCCTGACATCAGGGGCTAGAAAAAAAAAAACCCATGTAATTTAATACTTATTTTCTTTACCTGTAATTTATACAAACAAGCGCAGATTTAGAGTGGTTAGGGGGATTAAGTCCTGCCTGGAATTAGCATAAAATGCTGATTTTTCCTAGTTTTACAAGAATTTATGGCTGGACACCCCTCCCTCCCATGGGCTGACCTCTCTTCCCTTTCAAAACTTCTCCTGATACGCCCGTTTCTTTAGGAAATCATGAACATGTTGACTTCTGCATGCCGTGCAAGAACAGTACAGCATCAGAAAATATCAAAAATTTTCAAATATATTCTATATGAATAATATAATTATTGTTACTGACACTGACTGAATCATGCGCGCCAAATCCCTTCTAAATTCAGTTCAAATACTCTTCAGATGCCACCAAATTGCTTCATTTTTTCAAAATTTTCTCGGGGGAGGCCCCCCGAACCCCCACCAGTGAGAGGGGGAAACTCCCTCCCATACCCTCCCCCACTCGGCCCTTCGGGCCTCGCAAGTGATTTCCATAATTGTATGTGCCCCCCCCCCGGCAATTGGGGTTCTGAATCCGCCCCTGCCCCCTCCCCCCCACTTTTCAATCACAATATTTCATGATGCATAACATTGTTTAAAATAGCAACCCCCCCCCCTTTTTTTTTTGCTTGTAAGAAATGTTGGGGTGTAGTGCCCCTCCACTTTTTGACGCCCGGGGTTTTCAGGCAGAGCTACGCCGTTGAATTTATTAAACGCGTTTAAAACTATCCTAAATTACTTGTAAAAAGAAGGCTTCAGAAGTTTTCACTTCCACCTTAATGTTAAAACAAATGATTAACTCAACAACAAATCATTGTCATTGTTTTTGCACAGGAGCTGAAATGGGAGCTATCAATATATTTCGCGGGAAATTTAATCCCTGTTTCATAGCTTATTTCTACATCTTCGTGTTTACTTCCGGTAAGTTATTTCGGGTTTTCTTCGAGTGTTTTACAGAGATAAAAACAACTCAGGGGCGTTTTTATAACTTGAATGGTAATGAAAACAACTTAATTCATAATCCATATTATGCAAATATCAGAATCTAAATTATCATCCAAAAGTTGCCTAAGTCAGAGGAAACCCGGACGAAATGCAAAAAGGATAGGCAAACGCTGTTCGTAAGGCTTGGAATTGTAAAATATGCGTGGTGTTGATTCTTTATCACAATTGCATCTTTGTTTAGATAATTAAAGTGTGTTTTTGCAGTGTTTTTTTTATACCTTATTAGGGAGCAACCATTTGATTTTTAGGGGGGGGGGGGGGGGGGCAGGAAGACTTTGCAAAAAAAAAATTTCGGATCGAAAATTTTAGGGAAAAAAATTTTCTGGCCCAAAGGGCCGGCGAAAAAAAAATTTAAGGATCATAAAATTGCCTCCCCCCGACTCTTCCGACCTTTCCACTGCCCAGTAAACACTTTTTTGTGTATCATAAACTAAATGATAAAATATGGCTGAAAAATCACGCTGAATTATTTAAACTTTAGAGTAATTTTTGACATTGGAAAATTACAAAAAAAAAATAATACGGCTCGAAGGGCCGCCGAAAAAAAAATTTCCGGCTCTTAAAATTGCCAAAAAAATTTCCGGCCTGCAAAAGTCTTCCTGCCCCCCCCCCCCTAAAAATCAACTGGTTGCTCCCTTATTGTACTGCATGTCGTGTCTATCTGTGCGGCTTACATCTGAACATAGGCAAAGCCTACAGGGGAGCACAGCTATTTCAGGAGTGCTTACTTTTGTTCAATGGTCAATTGACTTAAAAAAAAAAAAAAAAAATAGGGGGGTTAGCTTGACAGGGGCGGATCCAGAATTCCTATTTCCGGGAGGGATGCAATTTTTATGGGAATCACTTGCAAGGCCCTAAGGGTCGAGTGGGAGAGGGTATGGGAGGAAGTTTCCCCTCCCATTGGTTGGGATTCAGGAGACCTCCTCCGAGAAAATTTTGAAAAAATGAAGCAATTTAGTGGCATCTGAAGCGTACTTGAACTGAATTTAGAAGTTATTTGGCGCGCCTGATTCAGTCCGTGTCAGTAACAATAATAAGTATATATTTGAAAATTTTCGACATTTTCTGATGCTGAATTGTTCTTGCACGGCATGCAGAGTTCAACATGTTCAGGATTTCCTAAGGAAATGGGCGGAAAAAGAGTAGTTTTGAAAGGGAAGAGAGGTCAGTCCATGGGGGTGTCCAGCCGTAAATTCACGTACCTGTAAAACTAGGAAAAAATTAGCATTTTATGCAAATTCCAGGTGGGACCTGACCCCCTAACAGCGCTTGTTTGTTAATTTTTGTAAGGTAAAGAAATAAGTAAATGACTAGTTCAGTAGCTGATCTTTGTAAAATTATTTCATGTTGAATCAAATTGGGGAATTTAAGGTCACTTTTTTTTTAAAGTGGTAGGAATATGGCATAGGGAAAGGGCCGAAATTTGACCCCAAATTGCTAGTAAAAAATCACTGATAGGTGACATACATGTACTTATTTGTGACCATTGTACATGTAGTAGTAGATTTTGTCCCCCACTTTTGCGAAAGCGTGGGGACATTAAAATTGTCCCATCTGTCTGTCTATCTGCAGTGATCGGGATAGGCAATCAGGTGAATGTGACAATGGCCCCGTATCGTGGAACTTCAATGTGCCATTTACAAAATGAATGAGCCATTGTTGAAAATGAATGTGCCATGAGCAATTTACAAAAAAAAACAAAAACCAAACAAACAAGGTAGAACATATATAGATCTGCATCACCGTCGCTCCAAATGTCTTGAGGGACTTTTCTGTACTTACATTGTACTAATGAACAGGGGAACGCATTTGACCCAAACAGTCTCAAAAGATTTGGTGCATGCTTTTAACCTGAATTTATGAATAAAAATTTGCCTGAACCCTCCCCCCACCCCCCCCCCCCACCCCCTAAAAAAAGCACTCTGCTTGTAAAATGTTGTAAACTAAATCTAATGACAAAAACTTTGTAAGAAATTTGCGTTTTGTGAACAAATTTAAAAGTCAATGATTCGTCTTTAACCATGTGTTAACTGGTGTAAAGTATATTTGTACGTACATACATGTATAAATTAAGTTTTGAAATAAGGATTGTTGCAATAGGAAACAATGGTGTTTTTTAAATAAATGACACTTTCAAATTACTGTCTGGTGTATCAATTGATACGAAAAGTAAACAAATTAAATTGCATACAGAAGTTTAAATAAGTGAATATCACCACGTTGAATAAAAGAACGGAAGATTTCTACAATTTGTTTAAAAATTAAATGCGCCGCATTGGCGCACTACGTAAAATTTAAATGTGCCATTTCAGAATTGAATGTGACTATGGCGCAGGGCGCATGCTTATCCCAATCACTGTATCTGTCTGTCCGTCCTTCCGTCCATCAGTCAGAAAAACTTTAACCTTGTCCATAACTTTTGAATGGTAAGTGAAAGAGCTTTCATATTTCACATGAGTATTTATTGTTACAAGACCTTTCCATGGATACCAAAAATTTTGACCTTGTGACCTTGACCTTGGAGATTGACCTACTTGGTACTTTTCAAAGCTTGACCATAACTTTTGATTGGTAAGTGGTATTGCTTTCATATTTCATATGTGTATTCATTGAGACAAGACCTCTTCATGGATACCAAAAAATTGGACCTTGTGACCTTGACCTTGGAGTTTGACCTACTTTTCAAAAGCTTTAACCATGCCCATAACTTTTGAATGGTTTGTGATTGGGCTTTCATATTTGACACATGTATTCCTTGTGAAAAGACCTTTCCATTGGTAACAACATTCTGACCTTGTAAAATCGTTCTTGGAGTTCGACCCACATTTAAAGGTTCCAATATACAGTTTTCACGCACTGTTCCGAAAGCGCAAAAAGTATGCGCGTCATGCTAAAGTTGAGGTCATTAGACTTTTAAAGTATTTTACATAACTTTATGAACCAGACCTTGGTACAATCAATACATCTAGACCTACAAAACATGTGAAAGTCATTGCATCCAGATTTACTGTTTAATCGTTAATCAGTATCGAACGATGTGAAAATGGCAGTTGAGCGCATGCGTTCAATGGATGCAGTAGCCCAAATACTGAGGTCAATACTGCATTGTTCTCAAAACATTATCTACATCATTTAAGGTATCCGTTGTACAATTGAGTCATTTTACATAGCGTTTTAATCATCTCCATTGTAAAGTATGATGAATTTTATGCCTGGTAAGGTACTATAAACTATATATTTTCTGAAAGGTAATGATGCCCTAAGTACAGATATAAGACTCCTGGGTCTTAAAAATCTAAGGGGAAAAACTTTTGTACAACTTTGTCATTTTGCATAGGTTATATAGAGAAAATAGACAATTTAGCTGTTTCACCAGTTATTCCCCTTTATTTTTCTGACCCAAAAATTATTACTTTTGAGCAGTGGGCAGTTTAACCTTTCAGAAAATAAAAAGTTTATAGTACCTTACCAGGCATGGAAAAATGCCCTTTTGTACATCGGATACCTTAATACTGAATTGAAAGAGAACATCAGTAGCTTTTATCATGAAAAATTATTTGAATTTTCAACATCTGGATTTTCAGATATATCCGGAGGAGTGCGAAACACCCCTCCGGCACTACCGGCATCAGGAGCCCAGGACGCGCGGTACTCGCTTCGCCTTTGTCTCCTATCGCTGTTTACTATATGGACCAATGGCTAAAATTGATGTCCAGTTCTCTTCTTTACATCCTTCCAAACTCATATAAACCCCAAAATTCCAAGTTTTTTCATTAACTGTGCCTACTACAAAAAATTCAAGTCTCAACACTTAGAAATAAAAAAATCATCCCTGGCCATTTCTTCGAATACGAAACTAAAACTGTATATTGGAACCAAAAACTTCAATATTGACCATAACTTTTGGATGGTAAATGATAGGACTTTCATATTTCATATGTGCATTCCTTTTCACAAGACCTTTCCCTTGGTAACAAAAGTTTAGAGTTTAAGCTTTTGATGTTTAGAATTTGATAATACAGGAGATATATCATGAAAACTTAAGAATAGGGGGGGGGTGTGTGTCTGTAAGCATTTTTTTAAAAGACAAACACCTAAAAGCGGGGGACCACAATTCCTTGAATTTGATTTTGATGCATGAATCCTTTTGCAATAAAATATACATACTGTGCATGTGTAGAGGGAAAAACAAGGGTCTACATGGTCAAGGTCACCTTCAAAATCACGGTCATATATTGAGGGTCAAATAAATGATATGCGACTTATTTGTTTATGATGCATGTGCAACAATCTCTTTGATTTTTAAGTGAAAGTGTAAGTATATCTTTTTTGGCAAAAAAACAAAGAATTTTCCACAAAAAGTGTTACTGGGTATAATCAAATTTCAGAAGCAAAAACAAATATTTTTCCATAAAAGGAAAGTGTCATAATCAAATTTGAACTCCAAATTCCAATCTCCTTTGATTTACTGGTAGTAAATTGTCAATATCTTTAAATCATCTCTGATTGTAACTTTTCTTTTCCAGGGAGATATGGTTGTGACTACATGAATGTGATCCCTTACTATAATACCTACCTGTAGGAGATGGCATCAGCCCACTGTAGCTATGCTAGAAGCATAGAGCTCTCCAGTGAACAAGTCTTCAGGAACATGAAGAATGCAAGATGCCTAGCATTGGATATTGGTACTGCACATAATGTTTTTGCCTGTAAAATGAACCAGGGGTAATTTCAGTACTTTTGGAATGAGTGACACATTTTTAGCTCACCTCGACGAAGTAGAGTGAGCTTATGCTATACCCCCGCGCGTCCGCGTCCGCATCCGCATCCGCGTCCGCGTCCGGTTAAGAAGTTTGGGGTAGCTCAGTATTTGGCAAAGTAGTGATGCTACAGTAACCAAACTTGCACAAGTGATTCATCTTTGGATGCTGAGGTGAACCCATGCATCGGATGCTGCATCTGACCTACATTTTCCGCTTGATTGACTTGGTTAAGAAGTTTGGGGTAGCTCAGAATGGCTTGGTTAAGAAGTTTGGGGTAGCTCAGTATCTGACAAAGTACTGATGCTTCAGTAACCAAACTTGCACAAGTGATTCATCTTGGGATGTCGAGAGGAACCCATGCATCAGATGCAGCATCTGACCTACATTTTCCTCTTGATTGACTTGGTTAAGAATTTTGGGGTAGCTCAGAGTAGCTTGGTTAAGAAGTTTTGGGTAGCTCAGTATCTGACAAAGTACTGATGCTATAGTAACCAAACTTGCACAAGTGATTCATTTTGGGATGTCGAGAGGAACCCATGTATCGGATGCAGCATCTGACCTACTTTTTCCACTTGAGTGATTTTGCCTTTAAAAGCCAATATTGAGCAAAGTATAAGTGCTACATGTACCAAACTTGCATATTGGATGTATCTTTGATCAAACTTTCATAAAATGACCTTGACCTACTTTTTCCGCTTGAATGATTTTGCCTTTCAAAGCCAATTTACATGTACTTAGACATATGTTTGAATTGAATTTTGCTGCCACGAGGTGAGCTTCATAATCTGTGATTACCTATGTTTTTTTCAGCAACAAACCAGTTACCTGCAATTTTTTTGCAACTGATTTTTGCAATAATTTCATATGGGGGGGGGGGGGGGGGAGGGGGGGGGGGAGGGGGGAGGCAATTTATTGCAAATCAAATTTTGTCCTGAAGTTCAAACACAAAGAAAAGCTTTTGAGCTAGCATAAATTTGACACATGCACATACAGTATTTTTAAAAGGTAGAGAATTACATTTAAGTGTATTGATTTTTTCAGCATACAGTGATGTGAAGGATCCATATATTTAGAGATGTATACATTTAGATTTTTTTCTTGTGAAAGGATGTTTTTTTTTGTAAACTGAATTCATGATATAGATTGCTGATGTTTCATATTTAATATTGTTTCATTTTTAGCTCACCTGAATTTTGTTTTTTAAGGACTGATCATGAGCGCAAAGCACTTACATTTACTTGTGGCTTATCTCTCTTCCTATCCTGGCAATAAACTTAATTCGTCTTGTCATATTTTCAGGAGGTTCCTTGGCAAAGCTTGCATATTGCTCGAGAATTCAAAGGAGAATGTCTCAGGTGTTCGACTGTCATGAAAAGGTATTTCATGTAATACATGTTACGTACTGTATGCTGGAAATGACTATGTACATCAACAATGTTTTCTCTTTAAGGTAGCTTTGATTTAAATTTTTGCCTAGAATTTTGTATAATTTGAAGATTTTATACATACAGCTGACACTTGTTCATGTTGTTACCTCAAAATTCTGATTATCTTGAAGTCAAAGAGTTGCCTTAAATTTTTTTTCTCATGTTCTTACAAATTTTCCCTCTTATGACTCAAAATAAGTTATGTTGAAATTTTGCTGTCACTGTATACATGTAGTTTCAGAGTCCAAATTCATCTCCATACTTCCCATCGTATCACAAAGCAAAAAAAAGTTCTGTATCTTCATACCTGTTAAATAACTCACTCACAGGATAAATGTAATCCCATTTTCAAACATTCCCCATAGATTTGTCAAAATATACTACCCTGTATATCTGCCTTTATAAGAATGAAGGAATGATGTTTTCGCGAGGGGGATTTTCGTCAGTTATATACTTTTTTAGCTCACCTCGACGAAGTTGAGTGAGCTTATGCTATACCCCCGCGCGTCCTTGTCCGTGTCCGCGTCCGTGTCCGCGTCCGTGTCCGGTTAAGAAGTTTGGGGTAGCTCAGTATTTGGCAAAGCACTGATGCTACAGTAACCAAACTTGCACAAGTGATTCATCTTTGGATGCTGAGGTGAACCCATGCATCGGATGCTGCATGTGACCTACATTTTCCGCTTGAGTGACTTGGTTAAGAAGTTTGGGGTAGCTCAGTATCTGACAAAGTACTGATGCAACATTAACCAAACTTGCACAAGTGATTCATCTTTGGATGCTGAGGTGAATCCATGCATCAGATGCAGCATCTGACCTACATTTTCCACTTGATTGACTTGGTTAAGAAGTTTGGGGTAGCTCAGTATCTGACCAAGTTCTAATGCTACAGTAACCAAACTTGCACAAGTGATTCATCTTTGGATGCTAAGATGGACCCATGCATTGGATGTAGCATCTGACCTACTTTTCCACTTGAGTGATTTTGCTTTTAAAAGCCAATATTGAGCAAAGTATAAGTGCTACATGTACCAAACTTACATATTGTATGTATCTTTGATCAAACTTTCATAAAATGACCTTGACCTACTTTTTCCGCTTGAGCGATTTTGCCTTTAAAAGCCAATATTGAGCAAAGTATAAATGCTGCATGTTCCAAACTTGCATATTGGATGTATCTTTGATCAAACTTTCAAAAAATGACCTTGACCTACTTTTTCCGCTTGAGCGATTTTGCCTTTAAAAGCCAATATTGAGCAAAGTATAAGTGCTGCATGTTCCAAACTTGCATATTGGATGTATCTTTGATCAAACTTTCATAAAATGACCTTGACCTACTTTTTCTGCTTGAGTGATTTTGCCTTTAAAAGCCAATATTGAGCAAAGTATAAGTGCTACATGTACAAAACTTGCTTATTGGATGTATCATTGATCAAACTTTCATATGATGACCTTGACCTACTTTTTCCCTTGAGTGAATTTGACTTTAAAAGCCAATATTGAGCAAAGTATAAGTGCTACATGTACAAAACTTGCTTATTGGATGTATCATTGATCAAACTTTCATATAATGACCTTGACCTTCTTTTTCCGCTTGAGTGATTTTGCATTTAAAAGCCAATATTGAGCAAAGTATAAGTGCTACATGTACCAAACTTGAATATTGGATTTATTTTTGGTCATATTTCATAAAATGACCTTGACCTACTTTTTCCGCTTGAGCTATTTTTCCTTTAAAAGCCAATATTGAGCAAAGTATAAGGTCTTCATGTACTTAATTTGCATATTGGATGTATCTTTGATCAAACTTTCATAAAATGAAATCGACCTTCTTTTTCCGCTTGAATTATTTTGCCTTTAAAAGCCAATATACATGAACTTAGAAATACAAATGTATGTTTGAATTGAATTTTGCTGCCACGAGGTGAGCTTCGTAATCTGTGATTACCTATGTTTATGTGTATACCGGTACTAGTTAAACAAGGTACCCGTATGTAAAATGCACCATACCTAAAATCTGGTTTTTTTTTTCCTTAGAAGGTAGATGGCAGCACTGGTATTTATGAGGTTGCGGAAGGTGATGAGTATATAAGCCGTTTACATTTTGTCAAATTTGAAACCAAATTTATCGAGAGATGTCTGGACTTTATAGAAGAAAATTTGAAGGAGTCCTTGAAAAAGGACAAGGTCATTCATGTCACAGGGGGAGGGGCTCACAAATACAAAGAACTACTATCTTCTAAATTACAAGTAAGGTAGGTGTGTTTCATGTCACAGGGGGAGGGGCTCACAAATACAAAGAACTACTGTCTTCTAAATTACAAGTAAGGTAGGTGTGTTCCATGTCACAGGGGGAGGGGCTCACAAATACAAAGAACTATTGTCTTCTAAATTACAAGTAAGGTAGGTATGTTTCATGTCACAGGGGGAGGGGCTCACAAATACAAAGAACTACTGTCTTCTAAATTACAAGTAAGGTAGGTGTGTTTCATGTCACAGGGGGAGGGGCTCACAAATACAAAGAACTATTGTCTTCTAAATTACAAGTAAGGTAGGTGTGTTCCATGTCACAGGGGGAGGGGCTCACAGATACAAAGAACTATTGTCTTCTAAATTACAAGTAAGGTAGGTGTGTTTCATGTCACAGGGGGAGGGGCTCACAAATACAAAGAACTATTGTCTTCTAAATTACAAGTAAGGTAGGTGTGTTTCATGTCACAGGGGGAGGGGCTCACAAATACAAAGAACTACTATCTTCTAAATTACAAGTAAGGTAGGTGTGTTTCATGTCACAGGGGGAGGGGCTCACAAATACAAAGAACTACTATCTTCTAAATTACAAGTAAGGTAGGTGTGTTTCATGTCACAGGGGGAGGGGCTCACAAATACAAAGAACTACTATCTTCTAAATTACAAGTAAGGTAGGTGTGTTCCATGTCACAGGGGGAGGGGCTCACAAATACAAAGAACTATTGTCTTCTAAATTACAAGTAAGGTAGGTGTGTTTCATGTCACAGGGGGAGGGGCTCACAAATACAAAGAACTATTGTCTTCTAAATTACAAGTAAGGTAGGTGTGTTTCATGTCACAGGGGGAGGGGCTCACAAATACAAAGAACTACTATCTTCTAAATTACAAGTAAGGTAGGTGTGTTCCATGTCACAGGGGGAGGGGCTCACAAATACAAAGAACTACTATCTTCTAAATTAGAAGTAAGGTAGGTGTGTTTCATGTCACAGGGGGAGGGGCTCACAAATACAAAGAACTACTGTCTTCTAAATTACAAGTAAGGTAGGTGTGTTCCATGTCACAGGGGGAGGGGCTCACAAATACAAAGAACTACTATCTTCTAAATTAGAAGTAAGGTAGGTGTGTTTCATGTCACAGGGGGAGGGGCTCACAAATACAAAGAACTATTGTCTTCTAAATTACAAGTAAGGTAGGTGTGTTTCATGTCACAGGGGGAGGGGCTCACAAATACAAAGAACTGCTATCTTCTAAATTACAAGAAAGGTAGGTGTGTTTCATGTCACAGGGGGAGGGGCTCACAAATACAAAGAACTACTATCTTCTAAATTAGAAGTAAGGTAGGTGTGTTTCATGTCACAGGGGGAGGGGCTCACAAATACAAAGAACTATTGTCTTCTAAATTAGAAGTAAGGTAGGTGTGTTTCATGTCACAGGGGGAGGGGCTCACAAATACAAAGAACTGCTATCTTCTAAATTACAAGAAAGGTAGGTGTGTTTCATGTCACAGGGGGAGGGGCTCACAAATACAAAGAACTATTGTCTTCTAAATTACAAGTAAGGTAGGTGTGTTGTCCCTTAGTCCTTATGCTTCATAAATGTACAAAGCAAAATTGATGTGTGGGGATGACTTTATTACCATACAACCAGAATTTTTATCCAGAATCAAATTTCGCAATGTTAATGCAAAATAAGGTACAAGAGTACAAATTTTCTTGATTTGAAAAGGAGATTTTTTGTCATTCTTCCTATAATTGATGATGTATTAACATGCTTTTATTTAGCTGTTATTAAGGTATAAAATAAGTACTGTAAATTTGTTTTTATTCGTCAGGTACCAATTTTTAGCTCTACTGGTCATAGACCAGTCGAGCTTATGCGATACCCCGTCGTCCGGCGTCTGTCCGTCTGTCTGTCTGTCCGTCCGTCCGTCCGTAAACAATTCTTGTGCTCGCAACTCCTCTGACACTATAAATAATGGAGACTTAATTCTTTTTGCAATATGATGGGTCTGTGGTCTAGTTGTGCACCTGACATTTTGTTTGAGCCCCTGACCCCCAGGGTCCTAGATAATGGGCGTGGTCATTTTCTACTATATAACTATGTAATCTTGTGCTCACAACTCCTCTGACACTATAAATGATGGAGACTTAAGTCTTTTTGCAATATGATGGGTCTGTGGTCTAGTTGTGCAGCTGATATTTTGTTTGAGCCCCTGACCCCCAGGGTCTTAGAAAATGGGTGTGGTCATTTTCTCCTATATAACTCTATGTAATCTTGTGCTCACAACTCCTCTGACACTATAAATGATGGAGACTTAATTCTTTTTGCAATATGATGGGTCTGTGGTCTAGTTGTGCACCTGCCATTTTGTTTGAGCCCCTGACCCCCAGGGTCCTAGAAAATGGGCGTGGTCATTTTCTCCTATATAACTCTATGTAATCTTGTATTCACAACTCCTCTGACACTATAAATAATGGAGACTTAATTCTTTTTGTAATATGATGGGTCTGTGGTCTAGTTGTGCACCTGACATTTTGTTTGAGCCTCTGACCCCCAGGGTCATAGAAAATGGGTGTGGTCATTTTCTACTATATAACTCTATGTAATCTTGTGCTCACTACTTCTCCGACACTATAAATGATGGAGACTTAATTCTTTTTGTAATATGATGGGTCTGTGGTCTAGTTGTGCACCTGATATTATGTTTGAACCCCTGACCCCAGGGGTCTTAGAAAAAGGGTGAGGTCATTTTCTCCTATATAACCCTATGTAATCATGAGCTCACAACTCCTCTGACACTATAAATGATGGAGACTTAATTCTTTTTGCAATATGATGGATCTGTGGTCTAGTTGTGCACCCGATATTTTGTTTGAGCCCCTGACCCTCAGGGTCCTAGAAAATGGGTGTGGTCATTTTCTCCTATGTAACTCTATGTAATCTTGTGCTCGCAACTCTTTTGACACTATAAAAGTATAAATGATGGAGACTTAATTCTTTTTAGCTCGCCGGGACGAATGTCCGGAGAGCTATTGTCATACCCCCGGAGTCGGCGTCTGCGTCTGCGTGCGCGTGCACAAAAACTTTAACCTTGCTTATAACTTTTAAACCAATACAGATTGGGCTTTCATATTTCACATGTGCATTCCTTGTGACAAGACCTTTCCATGGATACCAAAATTTTTGACCTTGTGACCTTGACCTTGGAGATTGACCTTCTTTTGAAAAACTTTAACCTTGGCCATATTTTTGGAATGGTAAGTGATAGGGCTTTGATATTTCACATGTGTATTCCTTGTGACAAGACCTTTCCATGGATACCAAAATTTTTGACCTTGTGACCTTGACCTTGGAGATTGACCTACTTTTGAAAAACTTTAACCTTGGCCATATTTTTGGAATGGTAAGTGATAGGGCTTTGATATTTCACATGTGTATTCCTTGTGACAAGACCTTTCCATGGATACCAAAATTTTTGACCTTGTGACCTTGACCTTGGAGATTGACCTACTTTTGAAAAACTTTAACCTTGGCCATATTTTTGGAATGGTAAGTGATAGGGCTTTGATATTTCACATGTGTATTCTTTGTGACAAGACCTTTCCATGGATACCAAAATTTTTGACCTTGTGACCTCGACCTTGGAGATTGACCTACTTTTGAAAAACTTTAACCTTGGTCATATTTTTGGAATGGTAAGTGATAGGGCTTTGATATTTCACATGTGTATTCCTTGTGACAAGATGTTTCCATGGATACCAAAATTTTTGACCTTGTGACCTTGACCTTGGAGATGATTGACCTACTTTTGAAAAACTTTAACCTTGGCCATATTTTTGGAATGGTAAGTGATAGGGCTTTGATATTTCACATGTGTATTCCTTGTGACAAGACCTTTCCATGGATACCAAAATTTTTGACCTTGTGACCTTGACCTTGGAGATGATTGACCTACTTTTGAAAAACTTTAACCTTGGCCATATTTTTTGAATGGTTAGTGATAGGGCTTTGATATTTCACATGTGCATTCCTTGTGATAAGACCTTTTTTATTGTTGTTGTTGCAATTTACATATGGTTGCCACCGGCGAGCTATGTTGTCATTCTGACAAGTCTGGTTGCAGTATGATGGATGTGTGGTTTAGTTGTGCACTTGATATTTTCTATGAGCCCCTGACCCCCAGTGTCTTAGAAAATGGGTGTGGTCATTTTCTCGTATATAGTGCTCTCAACTCTTCTAAAGCTATTAATGATGGAAACTTAGTTGTTTATGCAATATAATGGATCTGTAATCTTATTATGTTATTGATAGTTCTTTTGAGCTAGCAGCCCCTGACCCCTAGGATCTTGGAAAATGGGTATGGCATTATTTTTTGAAATCCTTTATCTTGGATATTAAAAATCATATGAGTGATATTCTAGTTGCAGTCTAATGGATTTCTTATTTCGTTGTGCTACTTATAATTTGTTAGAGTGCCTGCTCGCTATGGTCTTTGGTTTAAAATAAAATGGACATTGTTATTTATGTATATGTATATTATTCACTTGTCAATGAGTGAATTAAACAAAACAACCAGGAGAGCTACAGTCTCGTCAGAGACTTCTGGTTGTCAGTGCCTCCCTTGACGAAATTATAAATATATACTCCTGACAAAATATAGCGTAGAAAGGAAAAATTGAATCTTAGGAGTTATTACAACAGGCAAATGACAAATCATTGAAAACTGAATACGCACATAGGGTGGCATATAAGGTACTTCTAATTAACAAATATGTTTTCACAACAAGCTAGGTGGTATACATGTCTCTAATTGTTTGTTTACCAATAATTGTTAAACAAACAATGAAAACATACACATACGGCTTATCTAAATGTTAAGTTGGCATTTGAACAGAGGAATTTACATTTTAGGGACCCTTGGATGACGAATTTACGTACTGACGAAATGGTCATTTTGAACAAATTGACGAAAATTGGTACTGACGAAAATAAAGCAATTTACAGTATTGTGCAAGTCCATTACCTTCGTACATGTAAAGGAGGTAACTGAACATGCTCGTTCAGAAAAATCTAGGAGGTAAAAATTTTGGCGAAAACTGATTTCCTTGTTTTCAAAATAGTAGCGAAAGTGTTTACTTAATCTATGGTATTAATTGTTGAAGGTATGGTAAAATACTTTGCAAAATTTAGGCATAGCTAAAATTATAAACTATCTTGCCAACTTAACAATTACTAAATATTTGAAATTTCAGAGTCGAGAGAGAGGATGAAATGATCTGTCTCATAGAAGGTTGTAATTTCTTGCTCAAAAACATTGCTGACGAAGCCTTTGTTTACCAACGGCATGGCCAGCCGGAATATAAATTCCAGGGAGTAGATCCGAACATATTTCCATATTTACTGGTCAGTATCGGATCTGGTGTCAGTCTAGTCAAGGTAAGAAATGAAGGGAGTTTATCTTCATTACATGGACAAGGGAAGGACACTAGAGAGGTCTAGTTACAAATTTTAGCGCAACTTGTACGATCTTTGATCAAATGACGTCATGACATGACAGATAGCTATACGTTATGGACGTGTAAACGGCGCTATACAGGTAATGACAGAACAGGTAACGTCTATTGAAAATTTCTACATTTCTCCTTGATCAAATTTTCTGTAAACCTTATGTAGGATGTTAACTTTCCTTATATCGAGGTTTTACCAATTTCAAGATACATTTCTCACAGATCAAACTGATTGATAAGAAGCAAGCCACACCGTACACCTTACTACATAGCTTTACCTAGATCTACTCCGATTCATACGTATAGCTAAAGAACGTCTTCGGATTGTGACATCAAGCTATGACGTGTACTTGTAAGTCATACGTACACGTTGAAAGCACTTGCTACTAAACCTCTCTACTATCATGGAATTGTACAGTTTAACTCAAGGATTTCACTTTGTCCTCATTTCATTTGTGAAAGTTCTATATGATATAGCCTACACTATTTCAAGAAAATTTCTCAAAGTATCAGTTTGAAGTACAGAAAGAATTTGCAATAGAAATTGCAGCCTAAGTACCGTGTACAAAATTTCACGATCTTCCCAAGGGAGGACTTTATCCTTTCCTATTTGAGGTCATAGAAAGTGAGTTGAAGCCAGAAGGTATTGAAAAGTCATGAAATTTGATGGCAGAAATTTTGTACAAACCAAAGTATAAAAAGAGCGTTTGTGTGGGTTTTTTTCTAAACTTAGAAATTAATTTCAACATTCTAAATTTTATTCATGCATAAATTTCAAGCTTGTGACATGTACATGTACATGTATTTACGTTACCATATTTATGCAAACACAGCAGAATTTATTCTTTTCTCTGGAAAAAGATCTAAAAAAAGATTTTTTTTTCTTAAAAATTGATATGTATTTTCCTTTTATATTGTGCATCATATAATTTTGTCAGTTATTTCTATGTAAATAGGTAGAAGGAGAAGACAAGTATGAGCGTATTGGCGGGACATCAACAGGGGGAGGAACTTTCTGGGGATTAGGCTCACTACTTACAAAAGCTGAAGTTAGTATAGTAATTGAAATTTTTTTTTCACACAAGAAAATTGAGTAAATTTAAGGCTCTTAAAAACAGTACGTCGTCATAGGTGGATCTTTTCAAAATAGAGTATCGTTAGTATAATCCACTTCAGTCTCATATTATTTACAGACATTTGATGAGTTGTTGGGGTTGGCTGAGAAGGGAGACCATCGTGATGTGGACATGCTAGTCAAGGACATTTATGGAGGAGACTACGCATCGATTGGTCTGCCGGGAGATATCATTGCCAGCAGCTTCGGAAAGGCTGCCAGATCCCCAAAGGTTTCAGGTAGGTTAAGGACTTTTCTCTTATGAAAGATGCTTAATTGTATTGTTCCCTGCTTTTAGTTTTAGAAAAACAAGGGGACTGAAATCCAGTTTGTCTGTCTGTCTATCTGTCAGCAAATACATGCATGTCAGTCACAAAAACTTTTATCTTGGACACAACTTTTGAATGAATTGAATATTAAAAAAAAAAAAAGACCACAGACATTTAAACACAACACAGACAAGGATGTAACATGTAAGTGTAAATATGTCGGCCGACCTGTGGTACTAGTATGGTTCAAACCAGCAACTTTTCAGTCACTAGCCCGACACCTTATCCACCGACTGATGGAAATAAATATACTTTCTTTGTCATAAATGTGTTATATCTACATTTTGATCGTAATGCAAGAAAAAGGAATGAGTGAATGCCTGTTTATAATGATTGTAATCTCAGACTGCATTTATCAGAACAATTTCAAAAGTTAGTCGGGGGAAGTGTTATCATGGATATATCTGACTTTGGGAAATGAATTTTTATGTTCAATGAAAAAGATTTTCATTTCAATTTATGGTCATTTCAGTAATTCAGGGCTTCATATTCTGTGGTGTCCAGTCATCATTGACAACAAAGATTTAATTGATGCCCTATTCGTTGACCTGGAAGTGTTGAAAATTCCAACCTCTGCTGATTATTGAGTATTTGCGGAAAACAGTGTTACATGTATTTCCCATTTTAGAAGGTACCTGACGTAAAACCATTATGACGTCATGAGAATGGTATGGTAAAGTCAATTTTATACCGTCATTTCCCAGAGTTTATGGACCATTTCCTTAGAATTTTATGACAACACAATTGTACCAAAGGGGAAGCAACTCTTCTTTTCGAAAATAGCGAATATACAGAAGAAAAAAAGAATTATATCAATATTTTTCAATTCTTTTCAGAAAAGGCATTTAAGGAGGAGGACATAGCACGTAGCCTTCTGCTGTCCATCAGTAACGACATCGGCCAAATAGCCTATTTACAAGCCAAGTTACACGGACTCAAGAAAATCTACTTTGGCGGATTCTTCATACGAGGACATCCCATCACCATGCATACAATCACGTACGCCATAAACTATTGGTCAAAGGTAAGACATTACATACAAATAGGGCTGGGACATGTACTCCGATTCTTCGATGCATCACAATATTTTTTTTCGCGATCCAAGTATCGACACACCCTGACAATACCTAAGTTCAGATTTACAAAAACATTGTGCTTGAACTTTCTGTATTTTCAAGTACTCCAGTTCAAATCCAACTTTCTTCAGTTTACATATAGATTGGTAATAGTCAAATAACAAACCATTTATTTATTTTTATTTTCATCTTTATTCTAGACAGAAATCTAGTATTGAATAAATATAACATGTTGAATAAAAAAAAGCTACTTATATGATGGATATAAATACTATCAAATAGCTTTTTGAGAAGGTTTTACTAATTAACTTCGTATCGCGGTATGTATATATATCGTATCGGATATCAGGTATCGTGATACGTATCAGATTGGCTGGGTGCAGTATCGTCCGAGCCTTACATACAAATAATACGATGCTTACTGTCCTGTTCACTAATTCCAGAGCACCCTGTTTTCCCGATTTTCTCTAAAATATGATGATGTCATCTTTTAAAAAGATATCAGTTTTATAGTACTCCTTTAGTCGTAACAGAAAATACCATTGTTTTGACTGTACGTCAGTTAAGTTAGAAATAGGACGGAAAATAAAAAGTCTACGGGGATTTTCTATGGTAAAATCGCTGAAAATGTGTGACGTCGGAGGCTTTGACATCACTGTTTACTATTGTTGACACGGAGAACAATATGGCGGCGGCTTGAAATTAACATGGGGATTTCCCGTAGACATTTTATTTTTCATATTGCGGTTTGAAGGCAGCTGATAGGGTAAGTTGAAGTTAATTTCCAGTTACGACTAAAGGAGGTCAATTCTCGGAAACAACGATTAATAGGAAAATTCTTCAGACGACAGAATAAATTGCCAAAACAGGGTGCTCTGGAATTAGTGAACAGGACAGTAGATGTACAGACAAATGAAGATGAAAAGTAAAAGAGGTAAAAGGATGGTTGATTGTAGACACCCTGAATTATTTGTATTGATGTATAAAGTTAAAGATTTTAAATCTTATATTTCACATATGATGAAAAAGCCCAGGACTGCAGTCATTGTACATGTACATAAAAATGATTTCATTTTCTACCAACACAAAAGATTTTATTAGAGAACCTTAAAGAAAAAATGGGAAAGCCTTAATAATGATTTAAGATGCAGCTCTGCATACATGCAACTATTTTTGGATTTTTTCCCCAATAATTATCATTAGGAGATTTGTATTTCTTTAGGGTGAAATCCAGCCTTTGTTTCTCAGACATGAAGGATATCTCGGTGCAATAGGAGCTTTCTTGAAAGGAGCACAAGAGCAAGGTTTGTTTAGTATTGGAATTTTTTTCTTAAAAACGTATTACTTACGGCTCGCAAGATTTAATCATTGATTATTCTTGTAGGAAAGGGATACTTTTGCATAAATTATTTCTTCATGATCCATGATAAAGGGTAATCTTTGTATTTCAGAGACAGGTTTCTCATGGGGAGAGTATTATGCCGGAAGTTCAGGTCTCAGTAGCTCACTCAACAATCCTTTCTTGGATAACAGGAACAGGAGTTCAACGGTATGAATTATCATAACACTATTATTGTGACACAAACTTGATCTTTCATATTTAAAATTGTAATAATGGTTGAAGATACCAGTGCTCTGTTGATGCAAAATGCAGGTCTTGAGAATTATATACGTGAAAAATAATTACTCTCTTTATGATCTTTTTTGTATGATCAAATATGATGTCGCAATGAAAAGAATTTGCTTAACTACATGACTGATACTTTTTACTTGTGGATTACAATTTGTCATTACAGTTTGACATGTTGGAACTTGATCGTCTGGAGAAAGCCCTGCTGCCCTGTCCACTACTACTTGACCACCAGAGTTACTTCCCAGACACAGTGGACCTAACACAGGACGAGGCGGCCAGAGAATACTGGCTAGACTGCTTTGCTAAGGGAGTGGATAAGGTAAGACCACAGACAGACGAGACGGACGGACGGACAGATGTCCACCAGAGTTACTTCCCAGACACAGTGGACCTAACACAGGATGAGGCGGCCAGAGAATACTGGATAGACTGCTTTGCTAAGGGAGTGGATAAGGTATGACCACAGACAGACAAGACGGACGGACAGACGTCCACCAGAGTTACTTCCCAGACACAGTGGACCTAACACAGGACGAGGCGGCCAGAGAATACTGGCTAGACTGCTTTGCTAAGGGAGTGGATAAGGTATGACCACAGACAGACAGACAAACAAACAGTCACACACATGACCACCAGAGTTACTTCCCCGACACAGTGGACCTAACACAGGACGAGGTGGCCAGAGAATACTGGCTGGACTGCTTTGCTAAGAGAGTGGATAAGGTATGACCACAGACAGACAGACGGACGGACGGACGGACAGACAGACAGACAGACGTCCACCAGAGTTACTTCCCTGACACAGTGGACCTAACACAGGACGAGGCGGCCAGAGAATACTGGCTAGACTGCTTTGCTAAGGGAGTGGATAAGGTAAGACCACAGACAGACGAGACGGACGGACAGATGTCCACCAGAGTTACTTCCCAGACACAGTGGACCTAACACAGGACGAGGCGACCAGAGAATACTGGATAGACTGCTTTGCTAAGGGAGTGGATAAGGTATGACCACAGACAGACGAGATTGACGGACAGACAGACAGACGTCCACCAGAGTTACTTCCCCGACACAGTGGACCTAACACAGGACGAGGCGGCCAGAGAATTCTGGCTAGACTGCTTTGCTAAGGGAGTGGATAAGGTATGACCACAGACAGACAGACGGACCGACCGACCGACAGACAGACAGACAGACAGACAGACAGACAGACAGACAGACAGACAGACAGACAGACAGACAGACAGACAGACAGACAGATGGACAGACAGACGTCCACCAGAGCTACTTCCCAGACACAGTGGACCTAACACAGGACGAGGCGGCCAGAGAATACTGGCTAGACTGCTTTGCTAAGGGAGTGGATAAGGTATGACCACAGACAGACAGGCAGACAGACAGACGGACGGATGGACGGACAGAAAGACGAGATGGACGGACAGACAGACAGACGTCCACCAGAGTTACTTCCCAGACGTAGTGGACCTAACACAGGACAAGGCGGCCAGAGAATACTGGCTAGACTGCTTTGCTAAGGGAGTGGATAAGGTATGACCACAGACAGACAGACAGATGGACGGACAGACAGACGTCCACCAGAGTTACTTCCCAGACACACATGACACAGTGGACCTAACACAGGACGAGGCGGCCAGAGAATACTGGCTGGACTGCTTTGCTGAGGGAGTGGATAAGGTATGACCACAGACAGATGGACTGATGGACAGACGGACAGACAGACAGACAGACAGACGTCCACCAGAGTTACTTCCCCGACACAGTGGACCTAACACAGGACTAGGCGGCCAGAGAATACTGGCTAGACTGCTTTGCTAAGGGAGTGGATAAGGTATGACCACAGACAGACAGATGGACGGACAGACAGACAGATGTCCACCAGAGTTACTTCCCAGACATAGTGGACCTAACACAGGACGAGGCGGCTAGACCCGGTGACTTTGACCTCTAACTTGTAGAAGACATTTCAAGTTGAATATTTTCAAACTTGTCACATTTAACATTTTAAAAGGTCTATTGAGAAAGTTTTTTGAGGGTATTTTTGTTTACAAAATAAATATAATGTACACGTTGCTATGCGTCAATTTTCTTTGTATTCATTCACAGACAAAACAGCAAGCCATAAGAAGTCAACCAAATTCTGTGGACGTGGAAAAACGAGCAGAAAACTTCAAATCGAAGTACTTAAATAGGTTGGAGGAACTTAAGACTAATCCATGGTAGGGTGAAAGAGTTAATTTACAAATACACATGTATATGCATGCTTTGATTCTTAATCAATAGATTGGCAATATAGTAGATTTTTTCAGCTCTTTCATATCTCCATGATTTCTGAATTTATCACTTTAGATTACTGCAAAGGTGGAAAATGTTTGCGTGAGGATAATTTTCACGCTTTTTCGTGTTTGTATTATCAAGAAAATAACCCCCACAATTACAACCAATATAAAAGACTTAACGAGGCCGTGTACAATTAGAAAAATTTGATGACGGTGAACTTACAATTTCTTTTTCTTAAAATGATATTTGAAGTACAACAAATAAATAACATGAATTTAATCAAAATCTCTTGCACAGAAACATGAAAAAATTGAGAAAAATCATTATTTTGCAGTAAAATCCTATAAGATCTCAATGTAAGTTGCAGTTATCTTCGAGAAGACCCCTATAAAATACTGAACGGTCAACTTCTATTTTTAGCTCTACTGGTCAAAGACCAGTCGAGCTTATGCGATCGCCCTGTGTCCGGCGTCCAGCGTCCGTCTGTCTGTTTGTCTGTCTGTCTGTACGTCCGTTAAACTTCTTGTGGGCGCGAATCCTCTTAATCCGTGAATAGTACAAAATACTTTTTGCATTATAATGGGCCTGTGGTATAGTTGTGCACCTGATATTTTGTTTGAACCCCTAACCCCCAGGGTCTTGGAAAATGGGTGAGGTCATTTTCTCCTATATAACTCTATGTAGTCTTGTGAGCACCAATTCTCAGAAAGTATAATTGATACAAAGATAATTTTCTTCGCATTATTCTTAGCCTTTGGGCTAAATGTTCACCTTGTATTTTGTTTGAGCCCCTGACCCCCAGGGTCTTGAAAAATGGGTGAGGTCATTTTCTCCTATATACATGTAACTCTATGTAATCTTTTGAGCACCAGTTCTCAGAAGTATAATTTATAGAGAGTAATTCTTTTCTATTACATTAATTATTTTCTGGTCTTGTATTTTATTTAAGCCCCTGATCCCCAGGGTTTTGGAAAATGGGTGTGTCACTTAGATTAATTTAAGCAAACAACCAGGAGAGCTTCAGTCTCATCAGAGACTTCTGGTTTGTCCCATAAAATGAATTTTACCATACTGCAATTATATGATCCAAATTTAATCAAAATATCTTGGGTAGAAGTTCATAATTTTCTAATTAGACACAGCCTCGTTAAGGGAATACTTCAAATTTCGCCAGAATTAACCCCACACGAACTGCTGCAATGGTCATTTTGCGAAAATATCCCCCAGCGAAAATAACCACGTTTACAGTACACTTTTTCAGTGAACTTATGCCAAAAGTTTTTCTATGCTGCTTATTGTCTCCAGCAAACTCCACATTATTTACTCATATGATATAGATAATATATGTAATCTGTTATATTCTCTGTGATTTTTGTGTCGCCTGCGAAGCATAGCGACACTTAGGGATCACTTTGTCCGTTGTCCGTCTGTCCGTCTGTCCGTCCGTCTGTCAGTCCGTCCGTCTGTCTGTCTGTCACACTTTGGGTGTCACAGCCCATAACTTTTGATTGGTAAGTGATAGGGCTTTGATATTTCACATGTGTATTCCTTGTGACAAGACCTTCCTACACATACCATAATTTTTGACCTAGTGACCTTGACCTACATATTTGACCTACTTTTCAAAAAAATTAAGAATGAATATATCTTTTGAATGGTAAATGTTAGGACTTTGATATTTCACACATGTATTCCTTGTGGCAATACCTTTTGACACATACCATAATTTTTGACCTTGTGACCTTGACCTAGATATTTGACCTACTTTTGGAAAAAAAGATAAGAATCGCTATATCTTTTGATTGGTTAGTGATAAAGCTTTGATATTTCACATGTGTATTCCTTGTAACAACGTCTTTCTACACACACCATAATTTTTTACCTATTGACCTTGACCTACATATTTGACCTACTTTTCAAAAAAATTAAGAATGACTATATCTTTTGAATGGTAAATGTTAGGACTTTGATATTTCACACATGTATTCCTTGTGGCAATACCTTTTGACACATACCATAATTTTTGACCTTGTGACCTTGACCTAGATATTTGACCTACTTTTGGAAAAAAAGATAAGAATCGCTATATCTTTTGATTGGTTAGTGATAAAGCTTTGATATTTCACATGTGTATTCCTTGTAACAACGTCTTTCTACACACACCATAATTTTTTACCTATTGACCTTGACCTACATATTTGACCTACTTTTCAAAAAAATTAAGAATGAATATATCTTTTGAATGGTAAATGTTAGGACTTTGATATTTCACACATGTATTCCTTGTGGCAAGACCTTTTGACACATACCATAATTTTTGACCTTGTGACCTTGACCTAGATATTTGACCCACTTTTGGAAAAAAAGATAAGAATCGCTATATCTTTTGATTGGTTAGTGATAAAGCTTTGATATTTCACATGTGTATTCCTTGTAACAACGTCTTTCTACACACACCATAATTTTTTACCTATTGACCTTGACCTACATATTTGACCTACTTTTCAAAAAAATTAAGAATGACTATATCTTTTGAATGGTAAATGTTAGGACTTTGATATTTCACACATGTATTCCTTGTGGCAATACCTTTTGACACATACCATAATTTTTGACCTTGTGACCTTGACCTAGATATTTGACCTACTTTTGGAAAAAAAGATAAGAATCGCTATATCTTTTGATTGGTTAGTGATAAAGCTTTGATATTTCACATGTGTATTCCTTGTAACAACGTCTTTCTACACACACCATAATTTTTTACCTATTGACCTTGACCTACATATTTGACCTACTTTTCAAAAAAATTAAGAATGAATATATCTTTTGAATGGTAAATGTTAGGACTTTGATATTTCACACATGTATTCCTTGTGGCAAGACCTTTTGACACATACCATAATTTTTGACCTTGTGACCTTGACCTAGATATTTGACCCACTTTTGGAAAAAAGATAAGATTCGCTATGTCTTTTGATTTGTAAGTGATATAGCTTTGATATTTCACATGTGTATTCCTTGTAAAAACGCCTTTCTACACAAACCATAATTTTTGACCTATTGACCTTGACCTACATATTTGACCTACTTTTCAAAAATTTAAGATTGTATATATCTTTTGATTGGTAAGTCATAGGGCTTTGGTATTTCACATGTGTATTCCTTGTTACTAGAACTTTTTACGCAGACTATAATATTTGACCTTGTGACCTTGACCAAGATATTTGACCTACTTTTCAAAAAAATAAGAATGGATATATCTTTTGATTGGTAGGTGATAGGGCTTTGATGTTTCACATGTGTATTCCTTTCTACACATACCATATTTTTTTACCTTTTGACCTTGACCTAGCTATTTGACCTTCTTTTCTAAGAATATTTTTAATTGGTTTGTGATAGGTCTTTAATATTTCTTATGATTAGACTTTTTTTGTTACCAATTTTTACGTAGCGACCTTGACCTAGATGATTGACACTCTTTTCTGAAAATTTGAGAATGACCATATCTTTTAATTTGTAATTAAGAGGTCTGATATTTCAAATGAATTTCATTTGACAAGTATTTTCTACTGATACCAATTATTTTGATCCATTTTCTAGAATAATAATCAAACCGCTTCGCAGGCGACACAAGCATTCCTTGGATTGCTATTTTACTAAATACATGTGAATCTATTACAAATAAACATATAAGTACATGTATGTTCATGCATACCTGTTGTACTTTTCAGTGCCTATGGATCATTGACAGTAAGAAGTTTACTGGATACCAGTAGTCATTTTCTACAGGAATTTCTCTTTAATGATCCATATGCTCAGGTAAGAAAAAAATATACACTTTAGCCAATCTGGACAGTATTTGGGCATGTATAAAACACATTTTTTCACCAAAATTTCCCTTTTAACATCCATAATTCAGCTTTCCCGTTATGATGATTATTCAAGGCCACTTTTTGAAGCTGATTATGAACCTAATCCCTAGCCAATATTTTCCACAATTAGGCCAAAGTTTTGTTTTTTAGCTCACCTGAGCCATAGGCTCAAGTGAGCTATTGTCATAGTGTTGCGTCCGGCGTCCGGCGTCCGTCGTCGTCGTCGTCGTCGTCGTCGTCGTCGTCCGTCGTCGTCCGTCGTCGTAAACTTTTCACATTTTAAACTTCTTCTCCAGAACGGCTGAAGGGATTTTGATGAAACTTGGTAGGTATGAAGTACTCATGGTCCCCTACAAGTGTTGTTGTTTTTCGTCCGGATCTGTCAACAGGTGGCGCCACCACAGCCAAAAGTAGGTCACGGGGGGTACCCTCCTTTGACAAACTTCTTCTTCAGAACCGAAGCATGTATCGACAAACCGAAAGCATCAGGATGATCTAGAGAGATGTCTTAAGAAGTGTTGTTGTTTTTGGTTCCACTTCGAAGTCAAATTTTTGACGCGTTTTTGACGTCTTTTCGGACTTTGTCAGAAATGCACATTTTTGCACTATTTCTTTAAATAACTCAATAAGTGTATGATTTTACACACTCATTTACTACATATTTATCATATTTAACTTACTTAATGCTTTGATATGTATTTTATGCTTAAATTTTATTTTTTTGATTTTTTATGAATTTTTTTCTTATGTAAAAAGGAAGGGGGGGGTTGATTTTCATACATTTTCTGCTTCTTTTCTATAACCACTCTTCAGATTGTCATGACAATTTGTAGGTATGAGGTACTCATGCATGGTACCCTACAAGTGAAAGAATTTTGTCAAGATATCCACTTTTGGATTTTTAAGGAATATTTTTTAAGATTGTACATAGGTATAATGTATGTTTTCCATGCCAAATGGACCCATGGGGAGTAGCTTCAAACCCCGGCGGGACCCCAACAATTTTTTTTTTTTCCTTTTTCAGTTTTTTTTCTCTTTTTATTTTTATATTTATCGCTAGAAATGAAACTGTGAAAGAATTTTGTCAAAATATCAACTTTTAGATTTTTAATAATTTTTTAAATAAGACAAGCTATAGCTAGTTTGGCTTTGTGTACTTATTTTCATACTTCGAATTAACTTGGCCACATACGCTATCAAATATACTCTGAATTTATTTTTAAGATGTTGACTTTTTGTGTCGCCTGCGAAGCACAGCGACACTTAGGGATCACTTTGTCCGTTGTTCGTCTGTCCGTCCATCCATCCCTCCGTCTGTCCGTCTGTCTGTCACACTTGGGTGTCACACCCCATAACTTTTGATTAGTAAGTGATAGGGCTTTGATATTTCACATGTGTATTCCTTGTGACAAGACCTTTATACACATATCATAATTTTTGACCTTGTGACCTTGACCTAGATATTTGACCTACTTTTCTAAAAATCTAATATTGGCTATATCTCTTGATTGATTAGTGATAGGACTTTGATATTTAACATGTGTATTCCTTGTGATTAGACCTTTCTACACATATAATGTTTGACCTTGTGACCTTGATCTAGATATTTGACCTACTTTTTAAAAAAAACCAAGATTGGCTATATCTATTGATTGGCAAGTGATAGGGCTTTGATATTTCTCTTGTGTATTCCTTTTGACAATACCTTTCTACACATACCATAATTTTGACCTCATGACCTTGACCTAGATATTTGACCTACTTTTCAAAAAAATTAAGATTTGCTATATCTTTTGATTGGTAAGTGATAGAGCTTTGATATTTCATATGTGTATTCCTTCTTGTGACAAGGCCTTTCTACACATATCATAACTTTTGACCTCATGACCAAGACCTAGATATTTGACCTACTTTTCAAAAAATCTTAGATTGGCTATTTCTTTTGATTGCTGAGTGATAGGCTTTGATATTTCACATGTGCATTCCATATGACAAGACCTTTCTTCACATACCATCATTTTTAGCTCACCTCGACGAAGTTGAGTGAGCTTATGCTATAACCCCACGCGTCCGCGTCCGTGTCCGCGTCCGCGTCCGGTTAAAAGTTTGGGGTAGCTCAGTATCTGACAAAGTACTAATGCTACAGTAACCAAACTGGCACAAGTGATTCATCTTTGGATGCTGAGGTGAACCCATGCATCGTATGCAGCATCTGACCTACATTTTCCGCTTGAGTGACTTGGTTAAGAAGTTTGGGGTAGCTCAGTATCTGACAAAGTACTGATGCTACAGTAACCAAACTTGCACAAGTGATTCATTTTTGGATGCTGAGGTAAACCCATGCATCGGATGCAGCATCTGACCTACATTTTCTGCTTGAGTGACTTGGTTAAGAAGTTTGGGGTAGCTCAGTATCTGACAAAGTACTGATGCTACAGTAACCAAACTTGCACAAGTGATTCATCTTTGGATGCTGAGGTGAACCCATGCATCGGATGCAGCATCTGACCTACATTTTCCGCTTGAGTGATTTGGATAAGAAGTTTGGGGTAGCTCAGTATCTAACAAAGTACTGATGCTACAGTAACCAAACTTGCACAAGTGATTCATCTTTGGATGCCGAGATGGACCCATGCATCGGATGCAGCATCTGACCTACTTTTTCCGCTTGAGTGATTTCGCTTTTAAAAGCCAATATTGAGCAGAGTATAAGTGCTACATGTACCAAACTTGCATATTGGATGTATCTTTGATCAAACTTTCATAAAATGACCTTGACTACTTTTTCCGGTTGAGTGATTTTGCCTTTAAAAGCCAATATTGAGCAAAGTATAAGTGCTAGATGTTCCAAACTTGCATATTAGATGTATCTTTGATCAAACTTTCATTAAATGACCTTGACCTACTTTTTCCACTTTAGTGATTTTGCCTTTAAAAGCCAATATTGAGCAAAGTATAAGTGATACATGTACCAAACTTGCATATTGGATGTATCTTTGATCAATCTTTCATAAAATGACCTTGGCCTACTTTTTCCGCTTGAGTGATTTTGCTCTATAAAGCCAATATTGATCAAAGTATAACTGCTACATGAACCAAACTTGCATATTGGATGTATCTTTGATCAAACTTTCATAAAATGACCTTGACCTACTTTTTCTGCTTGAGTGGATTTGCCTTTAAAAGCATGTACTAAGAAATATGTTTGAATTGAATTTTGCTGTCACGAGGTGAGCTTCGTAATCTGTGATTACCTATGTTTTACCTCGTGCACTTGCCCTATATATTTGACCTACTTTTCAACAAATCTATGATTTGCTATTTCTTTTGAGTGGTAAGTGATAGGGCTTTGATATTTCACATTTGTATTCCTTATGAAAAGACCTTTCTAAACATTCCATAATTTTTAACCTAGTGACCTTGCCCTTGATATTTGACCTAATTTCAATAAAAAAAAATCCTCTACGCAGGCGACACAAGCATTCCTTGGATTGCTTTTTTTTTCATACATGCATATTTCAGAACAATTCCCCTATTTAATGATTATTTTATCTGTCTTATTTCTGTATCTATGGTAAACATAGTCGCCATATATCTTGTGTTACAGATTTGATTGGTTCAATACCTCCTTGCCCCTTTAGTAGGGGTAACTACAGGAAATAAAAAGGTGCACACTAAAAATTTTGCCTGAAATGAAATGCCCGGAAGTCTGTAAAATTGGTCTTTTTTGATTGCGAATCTTTGGCACGCATAAAAATGTAAAGAAAAAGGGGGGGGGGGGGGTCATGCATGTCCTTTTTTCGCAAATTTCACTTTTTTTACAGGAACTCTGCGTCCTCATCGAAAATGTTCCGAATTTTGCATATTTTCAAACCTATCTGTAGATTGCATAAAAGACAAGATCAAGTTCGAAGTTAAATTTATCACGACTATTGATTCAATATGCTAAAAATACATTTCCAAGCGCCGCATTTCAGCATATTTACCGAAAATAATTTGTCCAAGTGGCTTCACTGGGTCATGAGGTTTGATACACCGTACACTGCTGTTTGGAAATAAAATTGGCTCAATTTCTGCACAACTCACTTGAATTAATATTGTCCGCTAACAACTTGTCTGTGTTAATTGGATTAACACGATTTTGACTGTACGTTACATGTATTAAGATGAAATCAATACTATTCAAAAGCTCTCATTCATAGATTTCTGTATAATTTAATATGAATAAAGGCAAAACCGAAAAGTCTTTGTTTTTTATGCTTCCGGAATCAAAGATACGGGGGCATATAGTTTTTGGCCTGTCCGTCTGTCTGTTTGTCCGAAAAACTTTACATTGGGCATAACTTTTGAATGGAAGGTGATAGAGCTTTCATATTTCACATGTGTATTCCTTGTGACAATACCTTTCCATTGATACCAAAATTTTTGACCTCGTGACCTTGACCTTTGACCTACTTTTCAAAAACTTTAACATTGGGCATAACTTTTGAATGGTTAGTGATAGGGCTTTCATATTGTACATGTGTATTCTTTGTGACAAGATCTTTCCATTGATACCAACATTACTCTGACCCTGACCTCTCACATACTTAACAGAAAATGATGTTTATACCAACAAAGATGCCACCGTGGGGCATTCATGTTTCACAAACAGGCTTTATTATTTTCTGGCATACTAGCTATTAATAATGAAAGGTTTGGTGTTCAATTTTAAATAAACTTAATTTATGAAATCATTTCATTGTTTTATTCTGTTTCTGTTGCACATTAATGTGGAATTTTACAAAATGATTTTATTTTTGATGTTGCATAATCAAACTATACAAGCTGGGCATATGACTTTGGATCGCATAATCCATCTTTTCAAATCAGTAAAAAAGTTGTTGTTTTGAAATGTGACTATTTTCTCTTGTTTGTACTTTTAAAGGTTGTCTGGAAAAAAAACTTGTCTGCATCCGGCAAAAATCTTGTTAGGAAGGTTGTGGGCTAAAATCCTGGTACTGGCACTATCAGTATTCAATGTCAGTATGTCAATTAGAGCGTGCATGGGTATCAGGTGAGCGTTGTGCCCCCTGGGGCTCTTGTTTCTGTTTTTCGTCTGCGTGCGGTTAGGTTTTTGTACCACTTTTTCCAAAAAACAAACAAAATATTTCTTTAAACTTCCCAAATATGGAATTCTAAAACCGTGATCAATCGTTAAATTATTTTTCCTTATGACAATGTCTAAGCGCTTTAATCGATCCTAAACACATACCGCATCTCTTAAAGCGTCAAAGTAACATTGAATTAAGTGCAACGAGTGCCAGAGATGAATCACGAAAAGGGCATTTTGTCCCCCTTTCAAGGATCGGAAAGGGTTAAAGTGTAAAACATGGCTTTGAATGACGATGTATGTTACTCTGATCGTTTTCAAAATCCACTGTCAAAAATTTTCTAGTCGTAATAATTTCAAATGAAAAATACTAGTTGTCATGCACATACCTGTATTCTTGAAAGGCAAGGGATAAAGATAAAGAGTGGCAAAAATAGAACTGTTGAAGAACAGGTACTGTATTTGTTCTTATTTTAGTGGGATTCATATCAATTTAAGCAGAGTGCAACAATTCAAGGACTACCCTAAAATGTAAATCTATATTGAATCATAATTTGAAAATCACATGTGCACTTGTTCACAATTTGGAAATTCGCTTTTATGTCACTTTTCCTCCTGTTGCCTGTTTTGGCAAATATAATATATGGCTGCGCTAAAATTAGTGCATGTACAGTGTGCTACCTTGTCATGTGTGAACTTAACCTTGAAAGTGACCTTGATGATCTTCATTTGATTGCTTGACCAACCCTGCAAGTATGATGAATGTATAATGCATACACATCCAATTGTGCCTCACATGAAATTCATATGAAGTGAGCATCATGTAAATTTCACATGAAAGCTCATGTGAAATTCACATAAATTTTATATGAAATTTATGTGAAAAAAAATTCACATGAATTTCACATGAATTTAGCTCACATGAATTTTTCTTTGTGACCTTCATGCAAAATTGACTTAACATGCAATTCGTGTCAGAAACTTCATATGAATTTCATGTAAAATTTTTCATGTAAATCTCATGTTCGTGCTCAATTCACATACATTTCTTGTGAACTTTTACATAAACTTCATGTAAATTTCACATCAATTTCATATGAGGCACAATTGGCTGTGTATGATGAATGTGTAATGCATATCAATTAATTTATACATGTATTCATGTACATGTTTATCAAAGTATATGACTTCCAAACAAACAGACAAGTGTGCATGACAAAGTAATTCATCTATGTTACTCTTGTGTTGCAGGCAACATAATAAAAGTGTTGTCATGAAACTCTGATCATTAAAAATCAAGAGAAGTTCCAATTATAATACCATAGAGTAGTGCATTTCAGCCCATTTGTCTGTACATGTTTCACATATTATCACGCCTCAGACAAAAATGTTGGAATCTGATTGGTCAGATCATGGTCACATGACGCCGTGAAAAAAGCCGTATCAGGCTTGTAAATCCGTATCGGGCGAGTAGTTTAATATGACGTCGTGAGTTGTATGATACAGAGACCCCCACGCATACAGTTAGAGGTCTTTGACGTGATAAATTCGTTACACGGTTAGTTAGTGACCTGATACGGAAAAATACATGGTGTGAAAAGAAAACCCGTATCGGGCTCGGCTTTCGCCTCGCCCGATACGGGTTTTCTTTTCACACCATGTATTTTTCCGTATCAGGTCACTAACTAACCGTGTAACTAATAATATATTACTGCTATTCACTGATCTATTCTAAGTGTTTGGGACAGAGTAGAACTCTTTGGAAGGGAGGGAGAGAGGGCCAGTTGTATTGTTTCCATCTTGTGTCATTTTCAGAAAATTAGATGCTTAAAATATGCATATTGTTCTGCCGGGTTGGGATGAGACAAAAAGGAATGACACTCTTGAAATCAGTCAATCTCTCTCATATTACACTAATTTACAATATGACTAAAAGATATTTTACTTGTTGTTTGGATATTCAAATAATTCTTGAAATAGTGATTTGGCATTGTTGATAGTAATTCAAAGTTGAATTATAAGTCTTATTCCTTAGTTAAATTATCATGATGTAAAAGTGTAAAGAAATAGCACAGTCATCTATGAAATTCTGGCTCAAGTGATAGTTTGTTTTTTCCCTTGCTAGGTGGTAGGTTTTCATATCACAACCTGACGCAAAACAGAAAAATCACAACCTTGGCCTTAGTAGAATGAAAGAATAATTATATATTTTTTGTTGATCTAAAAGCCTAGCAATACATACGGATTGCTTAGTCATATGTTTCTTTGTTCCCCTGTTCTTCTCTCTATTCTTTGTCTTCTATGTATCATCCATGCTTGAAACTTATTATAGTTCATTCATAATGTAAATCTAGTGAGTGTAAAGGTCATGTCAAGGTCAGCCATAGTACTGTAAACTGTCTTTAATTTGCCAGCGTTTTATTTTCACGATATTCGCGAGTCCGCTTGTATCACGAAAATTAAACGTTGCGAACATGTTTAAATGAAGCTACATTATTGACATATATCCTCAATACTCGCAAACATACACGTAAACGCCATGAATGGGTCAGTGTTATCTGATTCATGAATAAAAGACGCCTCGAACAAAAGTTGGTTTACAGTAATTGTCAGAGCTACATGTACCTTTTGGCACTTTAATTACATTTGAACACAAGATTAATATGCCCTTCAAATGTGTGAAATAATGAGAGCCTTGCTTGCTTGAATTTCTTCTTATCAGATTAATGTTATTCTTTAGAATTTTAAACATTATTTTTACCATGCAGCAAAAACAAACAGAAAATGAACAAAGTTTGAAATGCTTGCCGACCTACTTAGATGACCTAGATAAAGAATCCTGGGAGTACAGACAGCTAACACTGGCTAAGGGGCTCCTTGCAGGGAATGTGTTTGATTGGGGCGCCAGAGAGGTGGCGAATATTATGGAAACTCAGGAATTTGGCTTTGATGAAGCAAAAAGCAGACTTCAAGGTAATAGAAAATAAGGATCTACATGTATTTAAAGATTAAGTTATACATACATGTATTATGTTTAAAAGCTGATATTTACATGTGCATGTAGCAACTTTACATTGATACTGTGCATAACCAGAATTTCTTTGAAAAATTGATTTTTGTGAATGTTGTGAAAAAGAATAAAAAAAAAAAAAATAGTAAGTATTAGATTGTGATTGGCATGTTCAGTTGTAAACCAAAGATTTTGTACATTAGCATACTTTACCGAAGATAATTAGTTCAAATACATGTATTAATGGCAAAAAGATCACTTGTAACAATAAGCCACTTGCCGAAATTCATAATGGCTGACAAAATGACGAAAAATGTCCAAGATAGGCAATTTTTGCGCACTTTATCATTGTTACGTCACAATGGAAATACGTCTTTTAACAGTGACGTCATAGTGTAAAACAACACCAAAAGATGTTGACTCGGACATTTTGTGCTTTCTAACAAGATTGGAAAATGGTCTATTGATAATTTAAATTTTTTAAGCATTGTGTGTTACAAAAATAACGATAAAGGAAAGATATCAAACTTTCAAGTATTGATTTATCCATGAACAAATTTTTTTTCAGAAAGGCCATGGTTGATTGATGACTTTGATTCGTGGATGAAGCGACTATCAACGGGAAATCCCCATAAATGTGCTGTGATATTTGTAGACAATAGCGGAGCTGATATTATATTGGGTGTTTTTCCATTTGTACGGGAATTACTCTCCAGAGGCACAAAGGTATGGTTGGTCGTTCTGCATGTATCATTATCTTTTAGTGAAAAAGCCATTACATTTACAACAAAGCTGTGTTATTCGATACCCCTTGGTAAATAAAGTGGAATGGTGTTGGCATGAAATCCAGATAACCACACCACTAACATTATACAATTATTGACTTTTGATGAGGTCTACTCGTGACTATACAGACCTGGTCAGGTATTGGATGACCGAGGCCGAATTATCAGGATTTTTATTATTTTATTAAAGTATCTAATTGAAAAAATTAACATTTGCATTGTAATGATAGGCTAAGTCAAAGATCTAAACTACAAAAATCAACGCACGCGCTGGTCCCGCACGCGCTTTGGAGCATTAGCGGTCAACTCACTATGAGGTACACTCTATCAAACAGCGTCTCCACCAATCAGAAATAAGCAAAATCGGGCAATAATTCCTGATCATTTAATAACTGTCTAATGTAGCAAAGGACCATCCTAATGTCAGCATAGGTTGCCTATTTTTGTCGTTATTTATGGTCATTGTCTTTTGTCTTGGTGTTTGTGTGTTTGATTTTGTAAAGGTGAATAAGGTAGGGGTTTATAGACTCCTATCACCAAAGTCTCACTTGACTGCTTTCATTAAATATCGCCCTGGCAAGACCTGTATATTTCAGTGTATTCTCAACTCCCAAAGGAAGAATCAAGCAGAGCTATTGTTAAGGTACTAATGTTTTTCATTCACATTACAAGCTTGTCTCATGTGTCAGGTACCAATTTACACCTGGATGGATAGAGTGCAATGTAAAATAGCTTGCCCAAGGTAACAATGGTGTTTCATGACCTTGCAACAATGAAATTTGAATCCACAACCAACAATTTTACAGTCCACATGCTAACCACCACTCCATCACCTCTGGTTTGTTCTTTTATGAGTCTTGTTGTGTTTGACCCTCCAGTGCCTTTTCACATATACATGTACATGTAGACGTTTTTCTATGCATGTTGCGGTGGCTGTAGGGTTTTGATGGAAACCACCTCCTTTCTCAGAACTGTGGCTGTAGGGTTTTGATGGAAACCGCCTCCTTTCTCAGAACTGTGGCTGTAGGGTTTTGATGGAAACCGCCTCCTTTCTCAGAACTGTGGCTGTAGGGTTTTGATGGAAACCGCCTCCTTTCTCAGAACTGTGGCTGTAGGGTTTTGATGGAAACCGCCTCCTTTTCAGAACTGTGTTATTATCCCACTGAATTCTCAAATATGGATCATATTTTTTCCAGGTGATATTATGTGCAAATTCCCGTCCAGCTTTAAATGATGTTCTATATAATGAACTGGCCATTCTGGTCAAGAGAGTGGCTGAAATCTGTGATACTTTTAGGAAAGCTTTAGAGACGTCCAGTCTCATGGTCAAGGAATCTGGACAGGGGTCACCATGTCTAGATCTAAGGTTTGTAAAATGATTCTATTCTTTGAACTCTCTATTATGTGAAGAATATTTAATAATGGTTGATGTAATGTTTTAAGTACCGTAATCATCTTATACATGGTATAGGAAATAATAAACAGAAGTGATAATTAACACTGTTTGTTTAGGTTTCATTATTTTACCTTTTGACAGAAAATCTGATAATCAAAGTTTTAAAAGATACATCTAATATGCAATTATCATTTTTTTTTTCTTAATCTTACATATGATATGCAATTATCATCATTTTCTGAATTTTATATCTAATATGCAATCATCATTTTTTTTTTTTTTTTTTTGAATCTTGATCAAATGTAATTTTAAGAAATTTATCTTTCCATATATTTACATGCAGATCTAGGCTTAGAATATGAAAAGAATAGGTTCGTTTTTTGGAACGAAAATAGTTTTTTGCTTATTAGTTTAGAGTTGATCTCATGAAATGAGCCCTCATCAATATTCTTTATGAAATGATTATGTAGTATATTAAATGCATCAGAAAGCAATTATTTGCAGTTTGATGAAGAAATCTATTATCATATAATTAATATATATGATAATGCTATTCAAAGTAAAGCTATCAACATGCTCATAAACTTAAAAAATATTTTTCTTGAAGCAAAATTTTAATACTTAGCAAACAGGGACTGTGTTTCCTTTACCATGTATCAATTTGTCATGACATGATTATTTCTTTGTTTTAGGCTAGTTGACTGTGAATTAGTGAAGTTGATGGTAGAAGAAGAAGCCGATTTAATTGTGATAGAAGGAATGGGGCGTGCCGTGCATACAAACTTCAATGCCGCCTTTTCTTGTGAGGTCCTCAAAGTCGCTGTGATAAAAAACAAGTGGTTAGCAAATAGACTTGGTGGAGACATGTTTAGTGTTATGTTCAAATACGATGCATCTCGGGAAAGTGACAGCTAGTACCAGCGGGAGGTTAAAAGATTAGGATTATTTTATTTCACCAAATAGAGGGACTAATTTAGAGTAGATCACTAATTTAGAAAGATGAAATACATGTAGTTAGTTTAATGAAATTTTAGAATGAAATCAGATAGGTATTCTAATAGATTAATCAGAAATTCTTATTAATTAATGAAATCAGATAGCTATTTTAAAATAGATTAATCAGAAATTCTTATTAATTATTCTACAGTGCATCTAATGAATTTATAATCAGATATTGAATTTAAGTTTGATGAATGAATTTGATTTACATAAAGTGACATTTTACATATACTTAAATGTTATACTTACTTGTTATCTTAACCGTTGATTAGTTTTGTCAGGTATCCATATTTTCAGAGTGATATTAACTGTTACTTCCTTGTTTTTGATTTTGAAAAGTTCAAATTTGCTACTTTCGTATTTTGCTGCTTGTATTTCCCCATGAATTTGTGAAGTAATTACTGTAAAAAAGCCATATTTAGGGCCCTTTTATCATGGGTATTTTATTATATTCATGATTTAATCCTCTTTTGTCTGTATGTATATTTAGGGTGAAAATAAACTAGTAATAGTTCTAATATAATTATACCCCCCCCCCCCCCCCCCCAATAAAGTTTAGGGGGGTATATAGGAAACAACCTGTCCGTCTGTCTGTCTGTCCGTCTGTCCATATGTATGTATATTTAGGGTGAAAATAAACTAGTAATAGTTCTAATATAATTATACCCCCCCCCCCCCCCCAATAAAGTTTAGGGGGGTATATAGGAAACAACCTGTCCGTCTGTCTGTCTGTCCGTCTGTCCATATGTCAATCCGTCCGGTTAAGAAGTTCTTAAAGCAGATAACTCTTTAAGTATAAGTGATAGGGCTTTCATATTTCATACATGCATTCACCATAATAAGTACTACATTTTGATACCAAGACATTTGACCTAGTGACCTTGACCTTGAACTTTGACCTTGTATTTATATATATATATAGATTCCTATGTCATACATGAATCCATGTAGAGAAAACCGTCCCACGGGGGGTATAATTCGTTCTTTAGGGCAGTTCTAGTTTAAAACTGTATATAAGATTTTAATTGAATACTGTATATGTACTTCTTTCAGTGGGGTTTCAAAAGTTGTATTAAGAGTGCTAATTCAAAAAATTCAAAATGTCTCCATACTTTTAATTGTAATAAATTGTGATAGAAAAGAAATTTAATGCACAAATAAGCCTAATATTTAAGTATTGTACATCATTATGTCAGATTGCCCTTTCCCACATGTGATCCCTCTAGTCAGTGTTTGAAGGTTGAATGCATTTTGCTCAAGTGGCTATTGATTAGGGGTGAAACGATACGCCAAAAGTGAATAGCGATATTTCATTAGCTGTATTGCGATATATTGCGATATAATATTCTTTTCATTTTTATCAATTTTGATATAAACTCAGGTTCCTCTTTGTATGTTTTTTTCCCATACTGTTCATATTTTTGGCCGGATTGCGAAGCAAAATCCGGTCTATGTAATGGCGAAGTCCGTCCGTCCGTCTGTCCGTCCGTCAGTGCGTCAACATTTTGGTTAAAGTGTTGCGTTTAAGTCCGTCGAGAGAAAACTGTTTGGAGGAGCAACTTGAAACTTGACATGGTGATAGACCATGATGAGACAAATCAAACACCGCAACAAATTTTGACCTAGTGACCTTGACCCTAGAGTTTGACCTACTTTTGAAAAACTTTAACCTTGACCTTGGAGTTACCTTGAGGTCAAGGTTAAATGATAAGAGGTAGGTCCTAATTTAACCTTGACCTTGGAGTTTGACCTTCTTTTGAAAAACTTTAACCTTGGCCATAGCTTTTGAATGGTAAGTGATAGGGCTGTTATATTTCACTTGTGCATTTCTTGTGACAAGACCTTTCCATGGATACCAAAATTTTTACCTTGTGACCTTGACCTTGGAGTTTGACCTACTTTTGAAAAACTTTAACCTTGGCCATAGCTTTTGAATGGTAAGTGATAGGGCTTTCATATTTCACTTGTGAATTTCTTGTGACAAGACCTTTCCATGGATACCAAAAATTTTTACCTTGTGACCTTGACCTTGGAGTTTGACCTACTTTTGAAAAACTTTATTCTTGGCCATAGCTTTTGAATGGTAAGTGATAGAGCTTTCATATTTTACTTGTGCATTTCTTGTGACAAGACCTTTCCATGGATACCAAATATTTAACCTTGTGACCTTGACCTTGGAGTTTGACCTACTTTTGAAAAACTTAACCTTGGCCATAACTTTTGAATGGTAAATGATAGGGCTTTTATATTTCACATATGTATTCCTTGTGACAAGACCTTTCCATGGATACCAAAAGTTTTGACCTTGTGACCTGACCTTGGAGATTAACCTGCTTTTAAAAATAATAAATCTGGGCTATATCTCATGAACTATAGATGCTATGGCTTTGAAATTTCACATGCAGAATCTTTATGACCAGGTATGTTATTTGATATCATGAGTTTTGACCAAGTGACCTTGACTTTGACCTACTTTTGTACTATAAGAGGTAGGGTTTTGATATTTTACATATGGATTCCCCATGACCAGAACTTCCATTTGATATCATGACTTTTGACCTAGTGACCTTTACATTGACCTTTGACCTGTCAAGGTCACTAGGTCAAAAGTCATGATATCTCAAATGGAAGTTCTGGTCATGAGGAATCCATATGTAAAATATCAAAACCCTACCTCTTTTGAACTATAAGAGGTTAGGGTTTTGATATTTCACATATGGATTCCTCATGATCAGAACTTGCATTTGATATCATGACTTTTGACCTTGACATTGACCTTTGACCTATTTTTGAACTATAAGAGGTAGGATTTTGATATTTCACATATGAATTCCTCATGACCAGAACTTTCATTTGATATTATGACTTTTGACCTAGTGACCTTGACATTGACCTTTGACCTACTTTTAAATTATAAGACGTAGGATTTTGATATTTCAGTTGTAGAATCCTCATTACCAGACCTTTCATTTGATATCATGACTTTTGATCAAATGACCTTGACATTGACCTTTGACCTACTTTTGAACTATAAGGGTTAGGGCTTTGATATTTCACATTTAGATTCCTTATTACCATAGCTTTTTTTCATTGTGCAATTGTATTTTAATGACCTTTGACCTTTCTGTCTGCACCAAAATGTATACGTCATCTAATACAAACACTTCGCAATCCGGCCTTATCACCTTTAGCGGTTTATGGTTTATCTTTCTGATTTAATTTCACATTGTCAATGCCATTTGCTTGAAAGAAACACACACTGGTCATTGAATCATTTTGATTGCTTTTGTTGTAATTCATTTCAATTGTGAGCGTTGTGGACCATGGATTGCTTGTTTTCAATTAAACAAATAAATATTAAAGTATTTCAATGATTTATTCATATAATCTATAAGGAAGCGATATATTGTGATTCGCAGTTCATATCATGATACGATGCAAAATTTATTAAATATCGCAATATATCGATATATTGTTACACCCCTACTGCCAATGTCCAAATGGTATCATTGTTCTTATTTTAATCAAATATGAATTACTTAAGGTATTCGACGGGTAATGAAGGAAATATGCCAAAACAATGAAATAAGGTGTATTTATCATTCAATATATTTCTATGTTATATTACATTTTAAAATCTTTTGCACTAGCCTAGTAGATATCGAAATAAGAAATATTTTGAAAGGGGTCGATTTAAGGAGTTATCTCCCCTTGATGAAAAATAAAGAAAAAATTAATTGCAGAAAAACTAATAGGTGAACTTTTGATTTTTCAGCAAAATTTGATGAAATATATTTTTTAGAAATTTTTGACCAATCAATATTTGATGCCCTGTTGTTCTAATGAAAAATTTAGGGAACATTAACTTTTTCCCATAGAGTTCAATGTAAACTGTAAGGGCCGGTAACTCATAAAGTTACTAATTTTTCAATATCTAAATTGGTCAAAAATTTAAAATTAACTTTTACTTTATAGCTATACTGTGCTTTTAGGTCTCAGGATTGCATAAATGGGTGACAAAATTACTTCTCATTACCCATCGAATACCTAATGTATCGTAGTGATTGTATATGTTATTCATATCCTCATCTTTATGGTAGCTATGCTTCAAATTGCACAATTTCTGAGATTTGTTTGATCAAATATGGATTCCTGGAAAAATTAAAGTAATTTTAGCAGAATCTTTTATCAGAAAAATAAAATAAATTATTAAATCACTATGCAAAGTTGTTTGTATTACATGGAAAGAAGTAGCAGATTATTTCACATGTTTTTACACATCAAGTGTAATTTGTTACCTGCAAGGGAAGGCTGTCATATACAGATGACTTTTTCAAATGTTGTTCTTTCTTTCTTTCTGTCTGTCTGTCTTTCTGACAGTCAAACTTTCAAATATTTTGTGAAACTTACTCACTATGCATCTTACTTCCATCAACCTTGCAGAATTGGTAAAGTATTCTCAATATCTAGTGCGAACTGAGTTCACATATTGAGACTCAATATCCAATAGTGGGCAAGGTCACAGATTGAGACAAAATGTACAAAAAGGGGCAAAGGTCATATATTCAGACTTAATGTACAAAGTGGGCCAAGGTCACATATCCAGACTAAATCTACAAAAAGGGCCAAGATCACATATTGAGACTCAATATCCAATAGTGGGCAAGGTCACACAGTGACACTTGAGACAAAATGTACAAAGTGGACCAAGGTCACACATCGAGACAAAATGTACAAAAAGGGCAAAGGTCACACATTGAGACAAAATGTAAAATGTGGGCCAAGGTCACATATTCAGACTAAATGTACAAAGTGGGCCAAGGTCACATATCCAGACTAAATGTACAAAGTGGGCCAAGGTCACATATTCAGCCGAAATGTACAAAGTGGGCCAAGGTCACATATTCAGACTAAATGTACAAAAAGGGCCAAGGTAACATATTCAGACTAAATGTACAAAGTGGGCCAAGGTCAGATTCAGACTAAATGTACAATGTGGGCCAAGGTCAAATATTAAGACTAAATGTACAAAGAGGGCCAAGGTCATATATTCAGACTAAATGTACAAAGAGGGCCAAGGTCATATATTCAGACTAAATGTACAAAGTGGGCCAAGGTCACATATTCAGACTAAATGTACAAAGTGGGCCAAGGTCACATATTCAGGCACATTATCAAATGTGACAAACGTCGCATGTTACAGGTGACAAACTCATTCTTGAATAGTTTAGTTGAGTTGATTTACATTGTACTTACTCTTTGTTGCTTGTAATGATGATGATGAATTATTTACTGGAACTTAAACAGGATAACTAAGATAACATGCATGTGAATGTATGGTAATCGATCAACCCTCATCCATTACAAAATTGTCACTTAATGTTTAGAAATTTACTTTTACTTCCGTTTACTTTTGATGACGCAAATATAAACCAGAGAGCCGAGGACATTTATCTTGCAGTATCTGAATAGACCCTATATACAAACTATTAGTAGTTACTTGAAATTTAGAAATTCAACTAGGGGCGCACTGAATTATTTTGGCTTGAATTTACGCATTTTCCAAAACACGCATGTATAGTGCAGCGCATTAGAATTATTTGTCCTGACTGGTAGCATAGTTAATTGGGTCTCTTCGTTTACTTTTATAGAGCGAAGCGTCTAGCTGTGAGACGCGCGTTTCTAGATGCTCCAAGGACGCATGTATTATATATAATTGTCTTCCGTTTACATTTCATATTTAGGTTTTTGGGACGCATATATAAACTAGAGCGCCGAGGACATATGCTATGTGCAATATTTATTTAGCAGTACCCTAGACTTGAGCTTCAATGTCGGCTCTAGTCTAGATTGAAAAATCGATAGGTACTTTTCACGCATTTATATCAAATTGCTATAGGTTTCATCTCAATGTCTCTGAAAGTCTTGGGCTCGTCAATGGAAGTTGCGAGATGGGACTTCAACATAAAACACTACGTGAATCACTTGTACCATTGACATGTCGTTAATTCAATGGCACTCGAGGGAGAAACGAGAGTTTTCATGATACCATGCACGCAGAATCGCGGGCTATTATGTGGAAAATTATTACAATAGAGGGTGCTTGTAGGCAAGAGGAATTATGCAATAATTCAATAACAACTCTGAATTTATAGCTTTTGAGGGCTATATATAAAATCCTGATATCGTGTGTTTTGATATTTGTAAGCAGTATGTGGGATTCCCTCGTGATAAATGGTGACCATCATAAATTTTTATCAATTTTGACACCCATAATTTCTTTATTTTTCAGGGAAGGTTTGAAAAAAAAACCATTTTCTCAGAATATCGCGGGCGTATGTCGATTTATCATGAATAATAGAGAGGTTGAGATTTTCTACGTGTAACTTGTACGGGTAAGTCTAGTGTACAAGTTGAATTACACGTAACAGTTGTTGAGATTTCTTTTCATAGACCGCTACGTGTACTTGTAAAACCTAAGTGAACTTGAGTTGATTTTTGGACAGTATAAATTCAAGAGGAACATAAAGTTTGGATAAATCTATATTGAAATAGAAACTTCAAATCAATCTGAATTGAATGCCATACTTTTTATACTATTTGATAGAATAAAGGGGATGAAATATCTTGAAGTAAAGACCTACGTGTATCTCGCACTTTACACGTTCACTGGCAACGTGTAACTTGTAAAGCAAATGACGTCAAACGCAATAAATGATGACGTAACAATAGCCGACCAGAATACAAGTACATGTACAAGTTACACGTAGGAAATCTCAGCCTCTCTAATATCTTCATAATTTTACGTCTTCAAGTTTTTTTAAGAGTACATGCACTTCATACTAATAGTCAATCTTGCCTACCTATACAACATCCAAGAATGATGATAAAAATGCAAATTATAAACGTGTAAATATAATATAATATATTTCATATATAGACACATTACAGGTTCTGACTAGTATGAGAGTGTGTGTTATATACGTGTATATATACGTGTGAATTATACGTGTAAATTATAAACGTGTAAATTATAAACGTGTAAATATAATATATATATTTCATATATAGACATATTACAGGTTCTGACTATAGTATGAGAGTGTGTGTGTTATATACGTGTAATTATACGTTTAAATTATAAATGTGTAAATATATATATTTCATATATATATATATTACAGGTTAATCTGAGTAGTATGAGTGTGTGTGTGTTATATACGTGTATATACGTGTAAATTATACGTGTATATCATAAATGTGTAAATATAATATATATATTTCATATATAGATATATTACAGGTTCTGACTATAGTATGAGAGTGTGTGTGTTATATACGTGTAATTATACGTGTAAATTATAAATGTGTAAATATATATATTTCATATACATGTATATACATATTACAGGTTCTGACTTGATATATACGTGTATCCAGACGGAATAAGGGACGTTATGTCCCTTCCGCTGGTTTTAAACACGATTTAGTGTCGTAGCCGCTTGTATCTTTTTGTGCTGTCTATTTCATATATAGACTATATATAAAATGTATATGTCACCTTGGCCAATTTTGACCTCTGATTCATCTTGGCAAAGTTTGACCTCTCAGGGGCGGATCCAGAACCCCAACTGCCGGGGGGCACATACAATTTTTGACGGGAAGCACTTGCGACGCCCGAAGGGCCGAATGGTGGAGGGTATGGGAGGGTTTTTTTGAAAAATTGAAGCAATTTGGTGGCATCTGAAGCATATTTGAACTGAATATAGAAGGGATTACGTGCATGATACAGTCAGTTTCACTTACGATAATTTTTTAGAAAATCTCGACATTTTCTGGTGCTGTATTGTTTTTGCACCGCATGCAATTCTAAGTCAACATGTTCAGGATTTTCTAAGGAAAGGGCGGATCAAGAAAAGTTTTAAAAGGGCAGAGAGGTCAGCCCATGGGGGGAGGGGTGTCCAGCCGTAAATCCACGTAAAAGCTAGGGAAAAAATCAGCAATTTTTGCAAATTCCAGACGGGATCTAACCCCCCCCCCCTAACCATCACTCTAGATCCACGCTTGTTTGTTTTAAATTTTTGTAAGGCGAAAAAAATAAGTAAATGATAAATTTCCTTGAAAAACAAGAGATCATGGGTGTCCCATGCTCTGCACCGTCCAGTTAGAAAGGTATAATTATTCATTGGTACATGTAATTCGATTCTGAAATTAAAAAAAAAGTGCATTTTAAATTGTTTGCAAAAATTCTTGGAGATGCCGGTTCAAATCTAGTCAATCAATTTTAATTGTTCAATTACCTAAAACAAAAAAAAAAAAAAGAAAAGAAAAGAAACAATCATAAAAAAAGTAAAAAATTGTCAATTTTATAGAAGGTTAAATCGAAGATTTGGTAAAGAAATATTTGTGTTTTATGACTTGCATAGGACTGTTATTTCATCCCTCAGATGAAGAAAATCCTATATGAACATGATTCATTGTAGATGTCTAGGTTGTTGTTCGCGTACATGTACAGACGATGGACATGGCAGCAATGCATCCTTTCCGACTTTGTAATCTATCCCCGAGAAAATTTTGGAAAATTTATTCAAATCGGTGGTTTCTGGGGTGTTTTGTGGGGCTGAATCCGCCACTGCCTCTGTTTCACCTTGGCAAAGTTTGACATCTGATTCACCTTGGCAAAGTTTGACCTCTGATTCACCTTGCCAAATCATGAATTAAAACAAAGAAAGTACACGTGGAGTTAAAAAATACAATGTACAATGCAAAATATGGCACTCAAAGAAATTGAACATGAAGGAAAGTAATTGATGGAAATGAGATCAAATGCCCAGGAAGGATGATCATCTTCTGCTTGCATGCTGCACCCATCACTCCAGTTCCGAATGAATGATAAACATTAATGGTCAAATTCGGTACATTCCATTACGGAACAATATCTCTTCAGTGATTCAATAGCGTCTTAAGCTAGAAACCATCATCATATTCGACAAGCAAATCCTATGTTGTTTTAAGTAAGTCCTCCGCATCGATCGTAGAATTTCCTCAGGGAGGCTGTCTGGCCATCTTAAAGCTAACCTGAAGGACGCCCTGTTCTCAGAACAGTTTTGTCATTTGAGTTTGTTTAAATTAACAAATGACAACTAGCTAGCCGTGATTTATTGTCCAGTAATTCCACGAGTCGCGGCGAGGTGATAATTTGATTGGTTCATAGGACGAGTGGAATTACTGGACAATGAATCACGGCTAGCTAGTTGTTACTTCTATTCTAATATAGCACGTGAATGGGCGGAGCGTAGCGCACTGGAAGTTTGTTGGAGATTTTACACCAGACGAGTTCTATGGTACATATAGGGAGACAATTTCAAGTCATATTAGAATTTTAAATAAAGTATAACTAAAGTACTTGTAACACGTAAACTCACCGTGAACAGGTACTGATGGAATGTCGTTGCCAAGAGAGGGTAAAATTGAAATCGACACACTAGTTGCAGACTTTTAAAAGTTGACGATTAATTTTGACAAGTTAAAATACCATCACATCCATACAATGTTGAATTATTGAATTTTGATGCGTCATCATATTCTGATTTACTAGGATATCCGATCTAGTAATGAGGAGAACGAACGAAAATGGGATGGTTTATTGAAAGCAAAACATAAATGATTTCTTATGTGAAGTTGCAGTAAATCACTAATTGCCTATCCCCAGAGATTGAATACATTCAGGTTCGTATGAGTAAAGAATGAGGTAAGCTAAGAATGTGACACAATTTGTTCCCATAGGAATTCCGACAATCTGTCGTAATATCTTTGTTCAGAACGCCTTAAAAAGGTTATCGATAGAGAAGGCTAAAATCTTGACATCCGATTTTCAGAACCATGCAGACCTTAACATTAAAAGGCTTTAGCGTAATTACTAGAAAAAATGAAATGGATAAACCCCTGAAATAAAACAAAGTCATCATATTTTGACTGTAATCCAACGGTCATTGTAAGAACGGAATTTACAAAAGGTGCCGCCACTGGCTACAAAAACTGTATTAACTGAAAGGGCTTGGTTGGAGATTGTTCATTATACTGTGCCGTCCTTCGTGCTGTTTTTGTTTCCGTCCTTCGTGTCGTTATTGTCTTCGTGCCGTTATTGTTTCCGTCCTTCGTGCCGTTATTGTTTCCGTCCTTCGTGCCGTTATTGTTTCCGCCCTTCGTGTCGTTATTGTTTCCGTCCTTCTTGTCGTTATTGTCTTCGTGCCGTTATTGTTTCCGTCCTTCGTGTCGTTATTGTTTCCGTCCTTCGTGTCGTTATTGTTTCCGTCCTTCGTGCCGTTATTGTATCCATCCTTCGTGCCGTTATTGTTTCCGTCCTTCGTGCCGTTATCATCTCAGTCCCTCGTGTCGTTATTGTTTCCGTCCTTCTTGTCGTTATTGTCTTCGTGCCGTTATTGTTTTCGTCCTTCGTGCCGTTATTGTTTCCGTCCTTCGTGTCGTTATTGTCTCTGTCCTTCGTGTCGTGATTGCCTCCGTCCTTCGTGCCGTTATTGTCTCCGTCCTTAGTGTCGTGATTGCCTCCGTCCTTCGTGTCGTTATTGTTTCCGTCCTTCGTGTTGTTATTGTCTTCGTGCCGTCCCTTCCCACGACATAATAATTCGAGGGAACGAGTTAAAAAAAAACCAAGAAAACAACATGTCACCTCTATGCCACTGTATAAACCCCCTCTTTGAGGAAAGGAAGGATCGCTTATCGAAACTTATAGGATGATGCATTATCAAAAGGTGAAATATATAATATGAACATTGGGATTATCATTATTCTCCGGTGTAGCATATTAAGGATACGTACCAAGGACTCGTTCCATCTGCCCAGGGTCTTTCCTTCTGACAGCATTTATGTACGATTTGGTGACACTCTTTACATGAAAGATGTTACAATTCCTATGAGTACAAACTGTGCGCCTTTTAGTTTCGGATTTGTTTTTAGAAACGTATGAAAAAGATTTTTTGTAAAATTAATATAATTTAATGACTTGAAATGAAAAAAAAATCATCCCAATGTAATTTGGTGATATGTTAAATATTGATAAACCTAACTTTGATCATTACAAAACTCAAAGGGGTAGGGGCAAAAGTGACCATTTTTGGCCCCAATTAGAATTTTTAAAAAAGTTATATTTTCTTATTCATTATGCTTCTTCTAAACAGAAAATGACAAATTTTGTTTGATTTTTTGAAAACCATGCCTTTCAGGGCAAAATGATTGAAAGTTTAGCACTATGTCTTCACATTAGAAATTCAGAATTTTTGCAAGGGTCACATATACCTACAGTTGTAAGATCTAGAGCAAGGGCGTGTAACAGGTTCATACTCATATGGGACATTCCTTTTTATATTCTGAATGTACATGGAAAGTATAAGTTTGTTACATGCACTTGCTCTATATATACTATAAACAATTATGTTAAAATCTGGTTGTCATCATTTTACTACTAATTTCTATAGTAGTGGGCAATTTTGGCGGGAAATAACACTCATATTAGTTGATTATATATATTTTCGATTCAGTTTCAATAAACAATAATATATCTTTTCTTATTTGAAAGATAAAAAATAGTATGAAGACAATTTTCGAAAATAGCAAAAAGTGGGGCCAAAAACGGCATATTTTTCCCCCACCCCTTTACTCGAAGGAGTTATCATTTGTCAAAATATGCATATGAACAAAGCCAACACATATTACTTTAAATCACCATCTTTAGACCATGATATCAAAATTGTTAGCGCAAAATACAGTCAAGTTTATATGGCTAGATAACATTGTCTTCTGACTTCTATCATATTACATTTCTTAAATCATCAGATACACTAGATGTTCATATTTGCTATATGTGTATTTCACTACAGCAGTATCTGGTTTGATACCATTTCCTTTTTCTGACAAAATGATTTAAAAAATTACTTCACTATTATCTAACATATGATGATCTATGACTAGGTTTAGTCCCTCATGAAAATTTCCGATTCCCGTACCTTACAATAACTTTATAGTTTAACAACAGTATCATATAACATTATCGTCCTACATAATGGCACTATTATTGGGTTTCACAACGAAAATTGTCCCATTTTTGAATAATTACAAGGGGATTGGATGTCACTCGCACAATACATGTACATTAATATAGGTCAAACGGCAGTATAAAAATTCAGGACCCTTGTGATGTGATAAATACAGTATATTTACCGTACAAATGTATATTTTGGGGCAAAACATAGTAAGTTTTGTTCTTGTATTTTCTCTCAATTTTTAAGTTTCATTTGATGTTATGGTGTATTTTCGAAAAACCAAAAGTTCATTGTACCTTATTCAAAACCTACTCGGTGATCGACTGACTTAGTAAAGTGCTGCAAAAAAAGTTTTGAAATGAAAATTTAAATCACTAGTACATCTTAATCACAATTTGAAAATGATATTTTAGGTCAAAGCAATATAAAACACAGAATTTGATACATTCACCGGTTTTGATCATATTTTGTGCAGCAAAAGTGACGCAAGGTTCTGGTAAGCAAGAGATGCTTACTCTTCTACGACGCTTCATCTGATCTCCACTGGGAAATTACCTTGAATTTGCTCCTTTACAGAATGCCTTAGTTGCTTTGTTTAGTTTTGCAATTTTCAAGGTTTTGTATGTACATTGATTATGACTTTTTATTTTGGTAGTTGAGTTTTACGCGATGACTACTAGGCACAGACAGATTTTTATTATACATGTACATGTAGTAGCACTAAGAACAAAAAAAAAAGAACTCATTTCAAGAACAGATAACAAGATTAATGGAAAAGATTTCCAGCAAGATAATGTTGCAATCATTTAATTTCCATTGTTATTTTCAAGAAACGAAGATTCTGATTGCATAATAAATTTTGTTGATACATCGATCAACACAACTTTTCACGGAAGTCTATTGATAGCACTAACACGAATAAACTCGTTGCTGAAAATACAATTTGTTGATATTTGGTTAACATTTCAAAGGTACCATTTCTTTTCTACAGACTGAAAAATAACTGTGCACGTAGGACTTGCTCAAACTGGTCCTTATTCCAAAGATATAGAGAGACGACCGTTCGCTGTTTAAATCATGGCGGCTGCTATAACATCTTCTCGTCTTTGGAGGCAGTTGTATCACTGCGCATCCCCCCGAACTTACGAAATATAGTGCGGTGATTCATTGTTTATAGATCCAAGAAAACAGTCTGTTTTCCATAAGAAGATTATATAAAATGATAATAAATGAATCTGATATTTTCTCTGATGATGCAGGTATCATCCGAAATATTGGACAGAAAACTTCTGCAACAAGGCGCTACGCGCAGTTCGATGCAGTTTTCTGTGCATTTTTTCTGTTGATACCTGTATCAACAGATTAAAATATCAGATTCATTTCTTAACTGATCACAACGGAACACACCCGCAAAAGCAACTTCAACAACCAACACGGAACAACAGGCTAGAACATCAAGTGGGAACATGAGACAATACACTTTCTATGCAACATCCATGTCTACCGGTTAAATAAGCCTAGTATAAGCTTTAAACTCTAGGTAATAGGAAAAGTGGGAGGGTTATGCGCCACGTAATCCGGATAACCCCACCATCTGCCACTTGTTTGGCAGATGACCGTCCTAAGCCGGCACCGGTTGCCCATTGGCCTCATTGGATATGTGCGGTCTTTGTCTTTCATGTTTCTATGGTGTGAGTTCGTGTTCCTTGTCCCTTCCTTTCACTTCTCTTTCCGTGTCTGCTGTTTTTGTTTTTAAAACTTAGTTATCTGGATTGAACTTGTTATTTTCCGATGTGAACATAAGATATTGGAGTCTGTTGGGGAAACGACATGACATGTATGTTTGCGTTTTAGGTCCGCATTTTCGGGATTTTTCAGACTTTTATAGACTTCCATTCATTCCAAGATCACAACCAACCTTCTATCCTATAGACAGCAAGTTGTAATCTACACGCTTCTTGCAAGGTCCCTATAGCGTCTCTGCCTCTGATCCTTCGTCGGTGAATTTGTATGGTGTCCATCGCGTGTTTCCGTCATGGATGTGTGTTCCCAGCTGGCCTTATTGGAAATCATTTTCATGTCATTTTCATCGACAGAATTTTCAATTTACCAAAACTTAGGTGCTACAAGTAACTATATTAAAGGTACTTTTGAAATGGTACAATTATTCCGAGAGTTATTGATATCGCAACAATAGATACGATGACTTCAATTTTCTGTATATCTGTTCTATAAATATTGCTTGCATTGATATAAAATATTTTTTAGATGTTCCAAATGGTCAAATTTATTACCATAGTATTAAGTAAAGCCAATTTCTCAATATTTTACACATTTTGTGCATAAATGTACGTATTGGTGCTGATGGCGGACAATGCAGAAATCAAACGATTTGATTATTTTCTATGAATATGATACTTGATGTAGGAGGAATGTGACTTGATTAAATTGAGATTTTGTCCGCAAAAGTAGAAAATTATACTTCTGGTAACTCATAAGCATCCCACGCGAGTAATACAAAATCATTTATACATCTCCAATCTGAGAAAATAGATTCTATAGCCTTCGGCATTACATTTCATTGTCAAGTCAACACGGAAAATTAAATTTCCATGTGATACCGATGTAACAAATGAATACAGACACTTTGGACGGTGGATCGAACTATATTTATATCGACATTGGTGATATGAGACAATTCGGAGTTAATGCTGTCTGAAAATATCGAAGAAGAACGGTGGAGGGAAGTGACATGACAGGAATTGCATGCAGAGAATGTTAAAGAAAAGAAAATATCGTTGACAAAAATGACTCAAATACTTGATTTTGATTTTTTTTTTCGTTTTGAGGGCATATGGGTGTTTTATCCTCAGTGTTTGCAAAACACAAATATTTGAATAAATACCAATATTGTGCGTGTTGCTTCCCTCCGACAAATACTAGTAAGAGACCCATTCGCGCTAAGACATATCGTCTGCTTCAACTGATACAGGATTTTACATCACGTCTGGACCATTCATCAAACTGGGCTAACAAATAAAGACGTAATAGCCCAAACTATTTCTCGTGTCGGTATTATTGATTCAGTATGTCTATCAAGTCACTCAGCTAATCTAACTTTTTCCTCAGTAAAATACATTACGTTGTTTTGACCATTGGCCTCTCTCTCATCAAACGCTTGTAACTTTTGCAAATTTCTGCGAGTCTGATGAGTCGGGCGTTCCCACCTTGTCTTGTTCGTCTGCTTTGTCTTCTAGGCTGAGTTCTCGTATAGCCTTCAATGGCATATCAAAGGAAGACTTGTAAGGAGGAGGTGGTTTCGTATCGTCGTCTTCGTCGCTATCGCTGCTTTTCTTGTCTCGTATCCTACTTGCTTTTTCTTGTAGACGTATCGTAGGAAATACCGATCGCGCTAAAGCTTTTTCGTCTATCCCCGACGCCTCCTCTTTGGCAAAAACTTCATCCGGGCTCTCCGTCACAATTTTTGGAATAATGCTAAAACGGAGATCTGGAGTTTCAACCTTGAATCCTTTGAATTCCTCATTCGAGCTCCTCTGAATTTCTTTCCTGGAGTCGCTCCTGTCAGCCCCACCCGTTTCCTTAGTGGCATGTTTGATTACCCGACTGTAGATATCCTTAGAGTAAATCGGTACGTCGTACTGACATTCAGTATTGCACTCAGAAGGACCTATCGGACGTGATTCAATACAGATCCGTTGATCTCTCCACCTAACGCTCTCCAATACCCCCGTGGTTATAAATTCTATAACATTTTCCGATTTCGTATTATCCCCAGATTTTAGCACGTGGATAAATGGGTTTTCCATTTCACTGAATATTTCCCGTAAATCAGATATGAGCAACACCGCACTGATATGATTGTCTCTTTTTCTTTTGAGAATAATCGGCGCCTCGCCGGTGGGCATGCGCATTTTGGTCCGAACTTCGAAATCCGCCATGAATTCGTCCTCGGTGACAACCAGCGTCACTTTAGTCACGTGATACGGGTCCACAGTGATATCGCTGTCACATTGCCACGTAAACATTTCGTCAATTGTTTCTGCTCTTTTAGTAATCCGTAAATGACCGTCAGCCGTTGCCGTTACGCCGCAATGACCCAAATGATCCGGAATTTTGAGTTTTAGATTAGCTGCACCTTTGATGACGTAACCCCTTTGAAATGACACGATTGTCCGTGCTTGGGTTTGACGCTGCGTTTTAAGATTATAAACTTGTTCTTTTCCCGTGTTGTTCTTATAATCCGTCGAGAACAGTTCCACTTGTTTCCGTTCCCTGAATCCATCACGAGAACCGGAACTATTAACACGAGGAACAAATTTAGTTGTTGTGTGCTCAAACTCGTAAAAGTTCCATGGTATTTCAATATTGTAATACGAACGTCTTAGCAAAGGTCCTTGGTACCATCTTGCGTCACGCTTCAGTTCCCTCCATGCAAATTCTTGAAGGATGGTGTCAAGGTCAACAATTGGACCATGATCTTGATTCTGATCAGAGCAAGAGCACAACATTACTTTCATTTACATCCAAACACATAGCCTGTTTTCTTGTGGTGTTCCGGCGCTAGAAATGTTCTTTGCTGAATATGTTTCGATTCCTTTCTGTCTGCAAAAGAAAGCAAATTAAGGTTTTACACAGTCATACAATATTGAATATCTCGCGAAATCTCGTTTCTTCAGTTAGTACTATATATATAGTACACGAAGGAGGGTAAATTCGGAATGATTTCCGTCCATCATTCCGTCCCAAATATAAAATTCTGCATTATGAATATAGAATAAAGAAATCAAATATCACAAAATACAAACGTGATGGAAGAACTCTGATGGATATTTAGTAAATGAATCATTATACATCGCGAGAAATTAGATACAATTCTTCAAATCAATATAGCTCATTTATGTCAAATCAATAGACACCCCAAAATTAGCATTTCATACGTACAAGGATAAATTATACACTTCAGAACAGCTGTCTACAAAAACAATATGCTTCCATTAGAAGTTCGAAATATTTTCTTCATAAATCTTGATTTCCTTATAAGGCACCCCTCTGTGCATCGACGGTAAAAATGCTGTTACAGAGAGATAAAACTGAGCTAGCATGCATACCACGAAAAACGTACCAATAAATGACTGCTAATCGATGCTACACTACATTCGTACATGAAATCCCTTGTCTAGTTTAGTATGAAAATATCGGCAACTGGGGACTCGGATTTCCTCAATGGAAGCAAACTGGGGAATACAATGTACCGAGATGACGACACGCAAACTTCCTTACAATGTGATCAGAGATACCGTTTCTTTCTACTACCTTTCACGGTTTTTGAAAATATATTAATGTATCCATTATTTTCAAAGATATATCTGAACACCCCCCCCCCCCTAAAAAAAGGGGGGGGGGCGATTTCTCCATCCCCCTCCCCGATTTTTTAAGAGAGGAAAACTTTCTTTTTTCCCAATGTAATGTACCTAACTTCATGGAGATATCATGGGTAGATCTAGATTTATTCGGCCAAGTCCAGTATAATATTTTGAAAAAGAAAATGAAAACGTTAAAACGGGTAAATCAGGATTTTTGGTAAAACCAAGGACGGCCCTACGGCTACACCAACATACGCACCCCATCCCTCCCAATACCCTGGTCATACTTACGCATTTCTAGACCGAAACACTTTTACAACGTAAAGATGAAACAATACAGTAGCCAAATCTCTTTTCCTAAAATCATAAACCGAGGCCCATACAAAACAAGGCAAAAATGGGAAACAAGGAAAACAGAGCGAAACAGTCTACGGTGTGTGTACAGAAGTATAGTCCCATATTGGGTGTGATACAGGTGCCCGAGAAGAGTATGCACCTCCTGCGCAACCTTTACTTAAACTCTTATAGAAGATTGTCAAATCCAGAACTTTCATTAGTATGACTTGTTCTTTGATAATTATTCAAAAGTCTAGCTTCTAGACTTCTAGGGAATTTGTTTAATTCCCCTTTCACCAACCCAATATTGTTAATCTTAATGTGGATCTATTTTCTTGTCTTTATAGTGTTTGTACGAGAAATTCATGAATACTCAGACCGTGAAACTTGAGAATGATATTCACGTTCAACAATATTGAGGCGACGATATCGCAAACAAACGACTGTTGTATGGTAATTGTCTCCTATTTATATTACATATGGCTGAATAAAAGAATGACCCGTCGTTCCAATTTCAAGATCAGTGCATGGCGTAGCTTGGTCAAAATAATGTGTATGCTTTTCAAAATGCAAAGGATCTGGAATCAGGGTATCTGTAGAGGTCCTTAGCAGCTGGTCTACGCAAATGCTCTTGGTGGGGTCCAGTGGAAATTTGACAATGGAATGTCCATGAAAAAAACTCCGTTCTAAGTATAAAGAGTTCTGTGTCAAATTGAGAAAAAATTATTACAAGTTTAGTTAAGAAATTTTGGGGAAAAATGTAGATGTTTTATAGTACAAACATGCATGGTAGCTACGCCACTGAAGATATCAAGATTATCATTTGCTATCATATCTGCATGAAACACTATAGAAAATGTAAACTAAATGTTAACTAACGGAACCTCTTTTTATCATTAATTTAGAAAAATGGGTGTTTCATATAAAATTTCAATACAGCTTTCTACTATCTCAAGTTTCTGATATCCTGAAACTATTATTAAAGAAAAACGGAGTTGAAGTAGGTTGCTCCTTTTTCTTGGTCACTGATAGCTTATTAGCCATTTTTCTCCATTTCTACCCCCCGACGATGCCTTAATTATGCATGCATAGAACCTCTTCGGCAGCGCATGACAAAATCTTACAAAAAAGGGGATTTGACGGGAGATTTGAAGGGAAGAGTAATTGGGGTTTGGGAGGGAGGCTTGGGATGGGGAGAATGGGGACTTTGGAGATAGAGATAGAATGAGTGGGGGAGAAGAAAAGGGAACCTGGGAGGGGGAGGGAAGGGGATTGAGAGGGGAGATGAAAGGGGGTAGAGGGCATCCGAAAGGGACAGAGTGGCTTTGGAGGGGAGTGGAAATAGAAGGTTGCGTCTTCCACCTCAATTTGAACAATCAACGTAGTCTGGTTGGAGATTGTTCCTTCTATACATCTCTCTTCCTCTAGTTAGAAATAGCCTTTTCTTTATTTTGGGTTCCATTTAAATACCAGATGCTGAAAAGGATATTACAGCCCCCAAACACATACACAAAGTATAGAAAGAAAAGAAATATAAATCAGCAAAATTCGACCTTCAGAAGATGGACGATTATTGTCGAATCAAAGAAAAAATTTACAAATCCATGAATTACAATTATTTGACAAGCCATAATAAGTTTTTGCCTCGAGTGTAGCGTTAGATTCCCAGAGGTCTTTGGCGTCGATAAATAACATTGAGCCCTTACAATAATTGCTCAAACAAATGTCATAAAATCGTGGGATAGTCAATTTTCTGGATATTGTATGCTTGACATAAACAAGGCCATGCCGATCTTTCTGGTGAAAGATGGGTTGCTGCACTCCGCGGCCTCGAGAGCTCTAGTTATTTTTTCCCCCTCTTCTTTTTTATTTTCTTATTACGACTTTCTTGTAGCCAATATAGGTCAATGTAACATTGCGCACAGTGTGGTTGCCGTCAAAGAAGGGTTTAACGACGTGTTGATCAAATAGATTGTTTCCGAGAGAAAAATAATTATTGTGTATGCATTGTCAGCAAGACGAAAAGTATTCCCCTTTCGATCGTAAAATGCAAATTTTACGTAATTTTTTTTGTAACAAAATTAGGTCGAATGAAATTCAAATTAAATCAGAACAAGTGTAACAAGGTAAACCCAATACATCTATGCATGAGAACATGGTCATGACAAACAACTGATAGAACATTGAGGAGGAACCAATAAAGAATCTCTTGGGTTGTTCGAAGGGGCCGAACTGCATGACCATTAAATCACATAAAGCAACCCGATCTATATGGAACAACAACACGACTAGGAGTAAAAACCCTTACATAAACCCTTCTATGTCTTTTTTTGCCATATTTTCATTGAATTAAACCTGTGAAATGACCAGACATTCCAAGCGCAGATCTAGAGGGGGGGGGGGGGGGGGTCGCGGGGTCCGGATCCCCCCCCCCCCCCCCTAGGAATTTTCGAAGCATAGTTTTTAAAAATTATAAATATACATATTTCATAAGATTAAGTCCCGATTCCCCTTGGATCTGCCAATGCACTCGATTTGAAGCCGCTCACTTTTGACCAAAAAGATAGCATCTGAAACCTTGAAAAGAGGGCGCCAAAAAATTACATTCGCTTATATGAATCATTTTGGCTGAAAGAATCACTGATGAGGATTCATTATCTGAAACTGGCTTATATCTTCAGTCTCTGGTACTCATCTATTTTCGGTGCTGTTGCGTCTCGCAGCGAAGGTGTATGTTAAAGATGTTCCTCGGTCGCTACGGGTATATAATAAATGATCAGTGACATTCTGGATTGCGATTATAAATGGCTGTCATCATCACCAAACATGAAATACTTACCTGATGTGTACATCAATATGTACATCGAGACAATCACCAAATTTGACAAGTTTCCATGGAGCTGTGCGACGGGTGTTGTATGCAATCAGTAAGTGTTTTGACAGTAAGTGTTTTGAATATTTATCCCTGACATTGTCGCCATAGCACTTTCTATATAGACAGAACCATAGACAGTGCATGTATTGAATATAATTTCTTTTTCGTGCGTGAACATCGACGGCGGGTGCGGCTAGCCAACAGGGGATGCTTACTCCTCCCGGGCACATGATCCGATGCTCCATTTGGTGCTCTATTGTGAGTGCTGTTGAGATTATCGTCAGGATCTTCTTTAACTCATTTGTATGCAATCAGGAGACACTCACTCTCCCCGGGCACCTGATCTCACTTCGGAGTGTTGTGCATTCCAATATCCAATGGAAATTCTAATGATTTTGCCTTACCTTCTCGACTTCTTTGATGTTTATCATAGAACTAGCATATTTGAAATTATGTCAAAAAGCTGCTATCTGGTATCATAGACAACTTCTATTTTCTTCATTGTATGCATCTTATGCCTTTTTGTGTATATATATAAGTAGAATGTAATATTTGTTGTGTGTGTGTGTGGGGGGGGTTAGTTTGTGTGCAAAACTTTTTCGAGTATAATGTTTTACTAGTATTTCTTGTTCATGTTCACCAGATGTTCCCTGGTATATTGCTTAGTTCGTTGAAACTTATTTGATTGGCCTAGATTGTGATAGAAAATTCGCTTCAATGTTGTGTTTTTGCGAAATTAGTTATACCTCATTTTTTTGGGGGGGGGGGGTTGTGTTGGTGTCCGTGAACTTTTTCTTACGTCTGTGATTTTGGTAGTTGTGTAAGAAATTCTCCTTACATTTGTGTTGTGTGGGGACGGGGGGGGGGGGGTGTATTTGTGTACGAAGTTGTTCTTCATGTTGTGTTTTTGGTTGTTATGTACGAACTTTTTCTCACATTGTGTTTGAAATGGATACATGATTGCATAAAAAGTTTTTTTTTGCAATTTGCGTTTATTTGCATCGTTGTGTGCCCAACTGTCGGTTCTGTTTATTTTTGTCTTTGGTCGAATTATCATTCTATTTCCATCTTGGGTCAACTTAATCTTTGATTGCGTTACGTGAGTCAAATTCGTATGACCTTGTCGATTTTGGATGTTTGTTTCTTTTGCGCAGGACATGTGTAGTTCTGAGGAATTTTGTAATTTGTGGGATCGCTGTTCGATTGTCCCTTCTAAGATATTCTTTCGCTTCTTGACAGAGTAAATACTTAATTGGCTAGCATGCCTTGACAGATCCACCAATCAAATTCCACGTAACATCTCAGCGGTATTAAAAGATGTCTTTACGAAACGACTTCCTTCGAATTATATTGCTGTTTTGAGATATCATCGCTGATCCTCTGCATCTTTGAAATAAATTGGCAGACGAATCTATTACTTGGTATAAGATGTATGTCACGATGCTGCAGTTTTATAATGGACTTAAATGGGGCCAGTTCTTCTCCTTGTTCCATTAAAAAATATATCAACACTGGGAACATGCATACGTCTGTTCTTGAATTCTTATTATTGACTCTTTGTTCAAGACATAAAATGTTAAAAAAAAAATAATAATAAAAATATAAAAATAAAAAAGCCCCCCCCCCAATTAAAAACACCCCCCCCCTCAAAAAAAATCAACAACATGAACAAAAACATAGAATTAGATGAACGAAACAACAAGCGAACGAACAGAAAAAAACAACATACATTAATTCATCTTTCTTACAGTAGGTTTTGCAATTTGAAACTTATATATTTGGTAAATTAGTTTAAACATATTTATTTCCAATGTCACAAGCTTTTATGAATGTGTACATACAATACAATGAGTAGGATTGGAAAAGAAGCTTAAAGCTTATGTTAATTCCGCTCCCAGGTATTTGTAAGCTATTTTTATGTATCTGATATGTATCCAATATCTTATGAAATTGTTTTTTGAATTTCGTTTTTTTTTTAATTCTAAAATATTCTAACGCCTCCTTTAAAAAAACAAGCATGGAAAATATGACAATATTTCAAGTAATTGTTGGATAATAAACTGCACAAAGAATCAATTGAAATTTTGAATCTTTTGCAAAAGATTTATCGACAAACTTCAGATCAGAATTACGACATTTTCCATATTTCTGCAGTTCATTGAAGAAAACCGAATATAAATTGTCTGATTCTCATGGTAAACTACATTTTAAAGCATACTGTTTCAATAAAATGAAATTGTCCAAAAAAAAAAAAAAAAAAAAAAAAAAAAAAAAAATTCTGGATCGGGCTGGTGTCTAAATAGTCTGCTTACCTGCCTGTAGCAAAAATCTTTTCCATCAGTACCGGTCTTTCGAATAATCCTTCATCCCGCGTAGCATTCCAGCGCACCAGAACTATCGGCTCAGACCAACAATTCTTACAGGATCAAAATCCTTGTTGAATCCTTCCATAATTCATATCCAGCATTTTCTCCTGACATTCATCACATATCTTAAATCTGTCTCCACACTTTCTGACGATTAACGTGACCATCAAAAAGATGGTGACGATCGTTCTCCCGCGCTTCCTCTAGCCGACCTTCCGTGGATTCCAGTATGGGAAGGCTTTTTAATGTAGATATATGGTGAAATCTTCCTCTCTTAGTCTCAACACACGATCGATAAACTCCAGCTATAAGCAGCTGTGATAGAACTTAGCAAATAGGCTAATAGAAAGACTGCTATATAGAATTGTGAGCTAAACCGGTGCTTTTTCACTAAATGTCAATTTTTTTCTGAAATGAAGTAAAGGAAAAAAACATCGCTTTAACAGCATTTCATTGGAGTCCATTTCCATAACAACTATCATTTGGTTGAACTTTATTGTAATGAAGTCCAAATGTCTATTTCGCTTGAAAGTTGTTTCCCGTCATTATTTTCATTGAAAGAATTAATCACGACCAAATGCAGTTTAGATGATTTAGATGGTAGTTTAGATACAAATTCAACTAGTCTAGTTTTTATCGGGGACTGCAGCTAGTGAAAAAAAAGTGTTTTAGAATAGTAATTTAGATTTTTAGATTCGTTTGATAGCTACATAGAGATGATCGTATAGAATTCAGCTGATAACACAAATTGTTGTAGAACTCCTGAATAGGGATAAAAACGAGGGGGGGAAAACCAGATAAAAACGAGGAAAAAAACAATCATTCGGGGTTTTTGTTTTGTTTTTGGTTTTGTTTTTGGTTTTGTTTTTTTTTAATTGTTGTTGTTGTTGTTGTACTTATAGGCTTGTTTTGATTAATAGTTTAAAATGAGAAGAAAATATCTTACATCAGTTGATTCCGAGACATGCATGCATGTATATCGCCATTTATTTAATGTGCCGCTCTTCAATCTCATAAAATACCACTGGGATCATAAAAGAATACAAAAATCTTGATTTTGTCCGACTTATATTTGATCAACCATTCATAGGCGGCTTTAAAAATGTTTTAAAGAGGAGAGGGGATTCCGGTCTATAATTTCCTCTCAAATCTTATAATAGAAAACTATAATAATAATGATTAAAAAAACACCGAAGGAAAACGTGAAAGGGGGGGGGGGGGGTTTTATATCCGCGTAGTGCAATATCGAAACTCAATCAGTGCATTTCCATTTTCTGGTTTCAGATTGGCTCCAACAATACTGATACTGCGGAGGCGTCTCAAAGAATCGATCCTGACTTTTGATTAAAACCGTATCATAAGATAATCTTTGATACTGAATAAAGAGTTCAACGAACCACAATAAATATGGCTGGGGTCCTCCATCAAGTAAATAGATAGAGTTCCCTCAGTCTCCATACAACTTGACTGACAACTTAACTCGTATTCCTTGGTTATAGATTTCTTCACACTTACCGACACCAAAGGTCGAATGAATTTCGATATTAATTCCTGAAGTCGTTCCATGGATGCTCTCCTTGGAGTTCAGAAAGCTTTTTCTACGTAAATGTCAATATTGGTAGCTTGGCATCAACCCTATCACTTGCCTCTGATGTTCATTTCCGACAGCATTCCAAAAAAGAAGAGAAGACAAAGCTCGATGATGTATCTTTCGTACAGATCGTCTCCTGACATTGAATGCTTCCGTTTTCTGGATAGTCTTTATGGCATAGACTAATTTAGGCCAAAAAAAGGTGAAATCTCTTATATCTTCCTTTCTTTTACACTTTTTTCATTTTATTTTCTGTACAAGTCAACTATATAACCAATCGGACCTTCGCTTTCCCTGCGCAAGGGCAACTTGCAACAATGACATAAGCGGCACAAGCTTGCAAAAGTGGAGAGAAGCGGAAGTGAAATCGCACTCATATACGGGAGATTGAAAGGGTGACTGAGGCCTTGCGATGGCATTGAAAAAAAAAGAAGTCAGTCGAATGTCAATACATTAAACAGTAGGTTCAATTTAGTTTTCACAATGTATTGACTGACTAAAATGACCCACGTTTTAATTTTTTGAATATGATTTTTTGAATCAAAGTGCTTAAAATTAATAATGAACTGAAAATAAAAATATAAATAAATAAATGAAATATTACAAAAATAAAATTATTAAAAATAAAAATTAAGCTTCTTTATAGGAAAAATCAAGATCTCGGTAAAATGAAGAAAAATCCTTTATTGCCGCACGCAACTCTATCATAAGTACATTTGGAATCGAAGTCGGGAGGATATCGACGAACTACCTTAATTACTTGGGTCTTCTTTCTATATGTAGATGACATGTCGACTAACGACAAGTGTAGGAACGATTCACAAACCTTTTTTAACGATTTTGCATCGAATGCCCACAGTTGTAGGTAGCCTGAGTGACACTCCTTTCCCATGATACCTAAACTCTATTACGGACGTAGCCAAGGAGTCACTTTTATGGACCCCTAAGCTGTCTTTCCCTTTCTAAATGCCCTATGGCAGACACGTTTAATCATTTCAGTCTGGCTGCGACACATTATTTCTTGCTAATTAAATTTCGGGAAAATAATAGACTTGAAAAAGAAGCTACTTGTTATTGGATTGAAGTCAAGATGGCAGCCAAAATCAATACGTTTTATAGGAATCTTTATACCAAAATAAAGAAATTAATTCTTCTGTGCTATTGTACGTTTATATACTGTCAGTTTATTCCAAAGCAGATCTTTGTCTTCTTGACCTATTTCGTAACATGCAGTATTGTGCAATGCTCAACTGTGAAGAAGAACTCGATGATGAGCCTATTCAATATTGTTTGAGAAGATAATCTAGAGACCAAATCTCGTGTTTTACTTTGTTTGTGGTACTTTTGATTTCCTTCATTTTCGCACACCTTTTGAACGGTGGGCTACGACAGTTTGAAAAAAGATTCGTTACGGATATCTACTTGTTTTTAAAATTGCTTTCCAATGTCCAAAAAGCAATAGTCTAAAATTTTAAGTTATCATCTGAAATGCCTCTTTTTTATGGGATTTGGTTCATATACTGGCATTTCTTTCTTGTATGTCTGTCCGTTTGTTTGTCAAACAGCCAACAAACACAACTTCGAAAAGCAAGAGATACGATTTTCGTACTGCACGTGTCATTTAAGAGCTTTATCTAGTTTTCGGATACCTTGATGCTGTAACAATTAAATATTCATATCTTTAATTGTCGGATAAAACCTTACTTAATGGTAACAGAGTACATATATTTTATACACAAATAAAAATATTGCTTTTGCACTTTACACTGAATGTATTCCAAATCTTATTATGGTCAAGACTGCTGACTTTCAATTTCTAGAACAGGTAAGCATTGATTTCACATTCTCGGGTTCCAAGTTGTACACGTATACAAAATATGCAATTTCTAGAACAGGTAAGCATTGATTTCACATTCTCAGTTTCCAAGTTGAACACGTATACAAAATATGCAGAGGTTTTCTGCTTGCTTTCAACATAGTGCCTCACTCCAGTTTTTGTTTATTGGTTGTCGGTGTAAGAATTTGCATACTTCTTTCTATGTTATATTTATTCTTCGACGACCTTTACTTTTATCTGTGCTACGTTACATTGATAACAATTATTGGCATTGGCTCTTAGATATTTTATGGGTGTCAAGTTGAATTTACAGTTGGAAGTGATAAGAAAAAACCCTTTGCGTATGTCATGTACAAGGAATTGCAGTGTTCTACGGAAGCCCTATGTGGCGGCCGCCAGATAAATTATAATTTATACCTGTAGTGTTCCAACTCGTTACTTTCTTGAATAAATTTTCAAACCAACTTCAATGTACAGACAAGTATTTCGGCTAGTAAATTCTCACCAGTGGTATGACTGTCAGACACAGCCGACTGTATTTTAGTAGCGCCCTCTAGTTTTACTTTAAAGTAGTAAATGCGTCAGTTTACCCATCACCCTCCCCCCAAAAAGGGAAAACCTGAATAAATATCATTGAAGACTACGCCATTAAAACAAAACAAAAACTCTAGAATACTATCGATGACATGATATAAGCATGAAAAATTACGATAATAGTTCGACAACAAAACATGCTAATAACATTGTTATACTACATAACGATTGTATACTGAAAGCATGTAAAATCACAGTAAAGGTACGATAACAAAGCAAGAAAACAAAACCAAAATGCGACATTACGACGACTTGACAAAACCATGCAATATCACGACAAAAGTACGACAACACAACAATAAAATAACACCAGAATATGACATTACAATGACATAACAAAACCATGCAAATTACGACAATAACACAAAAAGGAAACAACACAAAAATACGATATTGCGACTTTATCACACAACCATGCAAAATCAAGGCAAACATAAGACAGCAAGACAAGAAAACCAAATAGCTCAAAAAGAGGCTGCTGAGGGTGACAGTTTTAGTTTCCGGACCGGAAAGGCATTTTCGAAACACTATCGTCTTTTGAAAAGGACGACATCTTTCGTCAAATCATCAGATACCCTAATTTTCGCACAAAGTTGCCTCAGATGTGAAGCTTATGCGTCTGAAATTCATGTTTTATTTACTGAAGGAAAATAACATGTTACGGTTTATGTTCTATATAGCTCTTTACTAGGACAAATGAAGTATTCAGAATTGACAATCAGATATATGTACGAATTAATACCCTTGTGTATCAATCGCATATAGCTCTAGCGCAATCAAAGGACGTATATAGAATTACTATATCACATAGAGTACCAGAATCGAAGAGCAAATCTGCCGGAATCACGGGCAAAGCAGAAGACTTATCGTTAATTTGTGGTCCGAATATTCTCACAAGAATAAGTTTTAATCAATGATAGGTCATGCCAGACAAGCATTTATCTTAGCGGGAAGACGTACATTTTTTTTCTCGGTACAAAACGCAAAGAATAAAGCTCGTCGGACACTTACGGAAGCGATATTTCTTTATTTTGGAAACGATCCCGAAAGAAGGACGAAGGGAAAAATTAAACTTTTAAAGATTTATAAAGTGGGGTTAAACTACCAATTATGTTAGGTAAAAATCAATATTTTCTGAACTTTTTCCACGAAATACAGTTCTCATGGGGAGCTCAAATTGTAATCGACATTTTCTGTATTCACGTTTAAATATTTACGAACTTTGGTCTCCATAATTAGTTTACTTCGGTTCTCTTTACTCACAAAAATTAACCCAAGCAAATGCCACATGAGTTTTCTTTCATGATAAATATTGTTCCGACCTTTCCGTCTTCCTTATATTTTGTCGTACGTGAAAAGCATATCAAATTGTGAATAAAAGCAGAAAAAAATGTGAATTTCAAATTTAAAAGTATTTAACAAAATTTGGTACATGATATGAATGTCTTGCTGGGTCGTCAAATGGAGACATTAAAACTGATTTCATGCATAGATCTTAATCAACTCTTCAATGGTATGAGAATATTCCTGGTGGTGGATACATGACATCGTACGTTGTGAGACATACTTCATTTTGCTGCTTCACATTAGTGTTGAATGTGATTAGTCAGTGTATAATCTCTGTTTTTACCTTTATCAGTTATCTGTAATTTGGATCTGCATGGCTTTGATAATATAATTCTTCAATGCAGACGGGGGACTCTATAAGGGGACAGGTAAAGGAGTAGGGGTAAAAATGACCATATTTGGCCCTAATGGAATTTATTGAAGAAGTTATATTTTCTTCTCCAATATGCTTCTTGTAAACAAAAGGTACCTGTTTAACGTGATTCCTAGAAAACCTAGGGAAAGGGCTTATATAATGTTGTGTAAACTTGTGCCCAATCCCATTTCTATTATATGGATATAAAATATGTTTAAACTAGAAAACCGAACCTTTTAGGGCAAAATGATTGAAACTTGGGCTCTATGACTAAACACTAGAAATGCTAAACGTCTTCAAATTCCATAGCATCATTTAAGAACAGATAAATTTACAGCATGGAGCATACATGTACGTTTCGGGTACTTAACCCTCGTCAGTTATCCTCAGTCCAAACAATGTTATATGGCCAAAGAGTGTGAAAAATTATTATGTTCATAAATATACCGAAAGACGTAGCAGGATGGATGGGATGGGATATGCATGATGCAACAAGGCCCACGTTTTAGAAATTTCAAGATATTTGGTAACAGAAATTTTCGAATGCATTGAAGAGACAGACGATCAACCGAAGTTGATCGAACTTTGCTACATGTGCCCTCGGGGACTCCTTGTCCACCAGCACTGACACTCACCAAGTGGTACAAATGTTAAACGTCTTCAAATTCGATAGCATCATTTAAGAACAGATAAATTTACAGCATGTATTTCTGGGCATAGGGTATTAACAGGCCAACATTTGTATGTCCTAGAGTAAGAACATGTAACTTCTACACAGCCAATTGTGCCTCATATGAAATTCATGTGAAATTTACATGATGCTCATTTCATATGAATTTCATGCGAGGCACAATTGGCTGTGTAAGGGATATTCCTCTTCATATTCTGAATGCACATGAAAAGTATAACTTTGTTTGCTCTATGTAATAACATCAACTATTGTGTTGAAATCTGGTTGTTATCATTTTACTGCTATTTTTAATAGGGTTAAACAATTTTGGCGGTAAATAACGTACTACTATAAATTGGTATTATCTTTTTTGCTTTAATCTCATTGAATAGGTATATCTCAACCCTCATTTGCAAGATGAAAATCAGTATGAAACAGTTTTTTTAAAGCCAAAACTGGGACAAAAAACCGGCACTTTTGCCCCTACCCTTTTTCTGTCATTTCTTCGTTGACCGTTATAGGATTAATATCCTGCTACGTCTTTTGGTAGTATTTGGACATAATTTCAGTCTTTGGCCATTTTCGCTATGAATTTGAAGACGTGTAACATTTTTACCACTTGGTGAGTGTCACTGCTGGTGGACAAGGAGTCCCCGAGGGCACATGTACATGTAGCCAATTCCGATCAACTTCGGTTGACCGTTTCTTCGAACGCATTCGAAAATTTCTGTTTACAAAAGTTTCTGGAAGCTGAAAAGTGGGTCCTGTAGCATCATATCCCACCCATCCTGCTATGTCTTGTAGTAAAATATTGGACATAACTTTCAGTCTTTGGCCATATTTCATTGTTTGGATTGAGAATCACTTACGAGGGTTAAATACCCGAAACGTGCATGTCTGGTCCATATGTTTTTAAATGAAGCTATAAATTTGAAGACGTGTAACATGTTTAATTGGTATCTGATTGGTTCCTTTTAATCCTTTTACCCCTGTCAATTTTTGATAGACAGCTTAATCAAAACAGACGAGACTCACGTCTCTCGTTAGCATAATTCAGGATTACATTCGGTATGTCTTTGATGTAACATGCCGCTCGCAGACGGTGTTATCTTCAAAGACAGTAAACCACTATACCACGCCCATCAAGCCTATGTCACTCGGGTATGCATATCAATGATCGGGGTAATTAATTTTAAAAACATTGTCAAGGCCGTAACTATCTATACAATGACATGCATCACAAATTAAGAGAAAAAAAACCCATCACATTTTAAAGTCTAAATCATTGTAGATGTTGCCACTTGGATGGAAAAACCAAAACTCGGAATTGGGTACCTAAATTAAGAAATCGTGAATCTTATGCATGTAAATGTATTTTTGTCGATTTTAAAATTCGGATATCACCAGAACAATTGGACATAGCTGCTTTGTTTATATATTCACATATTTGTCCTTGACCTCCTTGACGATAGGTCGTGTTTTATACCTCATCAGTATACCAATAGCTGCTTTTACATCGAATATTTCAGATTTGTGTCCAAATCGTAAGTGTCTGAGGTGAAAATACGGATTACCACGCACTTACTACACATTCTCCTCTGTTTGTACGATTTTAATGTCGTATATTGGCCATCATTATCATTCATTCTTATTGAGAATATACCCGGTGGTGGATAGATCGTTTTTCCAAGTACATGGCAAATATGGATAATGACCATATCCCTGTACACAGCACAAAATCGATAATTCAGAAATTCAGGAACTGAACGCATACAAAATTAGGATAAAACAGGAACCAAAGCAAACAAACAAAAACCTCCACCACATGAAAAGAAGCGAACTCCCGATATGGAAGTAAGACCATGTGCCCAGGAAGAGTAAGCATCTCCTGCTTGCATGCAACACCCGCCGCTTCAATTCGGTAGAACTGTCAGATCCGGTTACTTCCATTTCGGAAGATATAGAGTACAATCTTTGGTTGGATGGTTCAAATGGTCTATAACAGAATATCATCCACCATTCTGGAGAGTGGGACATCATAGTGTATGACGAGTTCCCCATATCGACCGTAAAACTTCCTCAGTGACGATGTTAGTCGGTCACAACCATATCCCTGACTGAGAAGCTTATCTGAAAGACGCCTAGCTCTCAGAACAAAATCCGAATATTTGGTTCTTGCTCTGACATAGCGTATCAACTGAGATATGAACACGCCATAAACAGGCGATGAAGGGATGTTGCTACTCAGAAAAAGAAAGTTTGTAATGCTGAAATTGAAGTCGTCACGTTTATCATCGAGTGAGGTGTTCATGTGACCAGCAGTGTTGTAGGACAACATTATGTCCAAATAGGATGCTGAATTATTTGTCTCTGTAGTTTCTTTGACTTCAAGCTCCGAAGGATAGATACTGCTCAGGTAATCCGCGAATTCCCGTTCTTACTTTTGTTGACTTGCATTAGTAAGTGTCGAGCTAGGTACTGCTCCTAAATATATGGCTACTCAGCGTGTCATCTCTGTAGTTTGCCTTATCAATCATTTACAATCTATATTGTTCGTGTAATTTTACTCTATCAATCATTTACCACGTATATTGTTCATGTAATATGGAGCTGCATCGTCTTGTCACATATATTCTTACGACTTTGAGTAGGCGATGCTTGCTGCAGTGTTTTGTAACCTTTTGCATTTGTCTTGATTCCATTGATCTTTGAATTATGTGAATAGTGACGGAACTGCACGTTTTAAGTGATAATGCACGTAATCTATTATTCAATTGTGATCTTATATTTCATATATTTGGATGTTTTGATCTGATTATGCTGTAATGTATTTGCATATATCTCTACTCAATCCATTATTAGTAATATAACATTTTTTTTCTAAATTCTTAAGAAAAGGAGATCTTATGCAAAATGCTAATAATCTCAGCCATCAGTGCATGGAAGTTAAACCCAAAAGCACAGTGATTTATCACGCTTCCCGGTTGCTAAAGTTTCTATGGATTATCTTTTATTATTATACAATTGTTATTATAATAACCAATAGTAAACAGAGTAACAGGGAAGCGTGATAAATTCCTGTGCCCAAAACCCAATATCAGAATGCAAAAATTACAATCAATAGGCTTAAAATTCTTGAAAAAAGATATATGAATCAGACCATTAACAAGCGGACATACATACGGCACGACAGAAATACGACCCGGAACACACAAAACGATATATGAATCAGACCATTAACAAGCGGACATACATACGGCACGACAGAAATACGACCCGGAACACACAAAAAGATATATGAATCAGACCATTAACAAGCGGACATACATACGGCACCATAGAAATACGACCCGGAACACACAAAAAGATATATGAATCAGACCATTAACAAGCGGACATACATACGGCACGACAGAAATACGGCCCGGAACACACAAAAAGATATATGAATCAGACCATTAACAAGCGGACATACATACGGCACGACAGAAATACGACCCGGAACACACAAAAAGATATAAGAATCAGACCATTAACAAGCGGACATACATACGGCACGACAGAAATACGACCCGGAACACACAAAAAGATATATGAATCAGACCATTAACAAGCGGACATACATACGGCACGACAGAAATACGACCCGGAACACACAAAAAGATATATGAATCAGACCATTAACAAGCGGACATACATACGGCACGACAGAAATACGGCCCGGAACACACAAAAAGATATATGAATCAGACCATTAACAAGCGGACATACATACGGCACCATAGAAATACGACCCGGAACACACAAAAAGATATATGAATCAGACCATTAACAAGCGGACATACATACAGCACGACAGAAATACGACCCGGAACACACAAAAAGATATATGAATCAGACCATTAACAAGCGGACATACATACGGCACGACAGAAATACGGCCCTGAACACACAAAAAGATATATGAATCAGACCATTAACAAGCGGACATACATACAGCACGACAGAAATACGACCCGGAACACACAAAAAGATATATGAATCAGACCTTTAACAAGCGGACATACATACGGCACGACAGAAATACGGCCCGGAACACACAAAAAGATATATGAATCAGACCATTAACAAGCGGACATACATACGGCACGACAGAAATACGACCCGGAACACACAAAAAGATATATGAATCAGACCATTAACAAGCGGACATACATACGGCATGACAGAAATACGACCCGGAACACACAAAAAGATATATGAATCAGACCATTAACAAGCGGACATACATACGGCACGACAGAAATACGACCCGGAACACACAAAAAGATATATGAATCAGACCATTAACAAGCGGACATACATACAGCACGACAGAAATACGACCCGGAACACACAAAAAGATATATGAATCAGACCATTAACAAGCGGACATACATACGGCACCATAGAAATACGACCCGGAACACACAAAAAGATATATGAATCAGACCATTAACAAGCGGACATACATACGGCACGACAGAAATACGGCCCGGAACACACAAAAAGATATATGAATCAGACCATTAACAAGCGGACATACATACGGCACGACAGAAAAACGACCCGGAACACACAAAAAGATAAAAATACAATACACATAAGACTCAACATAAGGCAATCACTGGAACGAATAAAGAAAGGGATACAATACGATACGATCAAGGTATCAATTAAAAGGTATTGTAGGTGGTGCCACTGAAATGAAATAAGTCATAGACGGAACTGAGGTACCTGAAGGTATGCAAGATATCAGAATATAGCATCTAAAGTACTTAGTGCGTTCTAAAGGTGTCCTTAATAAACGCAGAGATATGCAGGGGACGTCTTTATCAAGAGAGGGAAGAAATAATGATGAACAGTTCCAGCCCATTCGCACGCGAAAAATGATACTTACTTTGGATACCTGCGGCGGATATGGACACGAGAGTTGTCTCCCTTTGATTTTCAAGAGGCGTCGTATGTAGAACGGCCGATACACGCATCATAAAGTATTATATTTTCGTGTGCGAATGATCTCGTTGAATTGAAAATAGAATTGCAATGGAAATCCTGCGAATTTTAAAATAAAATTCCTCGAATGAATAGTTGGCAACGATCTCGATAAAATTAAAGTTTGTGAAATTGTCCAGATTATTCTTGATTAACTCCTGAGGAGAAAACAGAGAATTTTCGTCGAGGCAATTTGTCTTCTCCTTGAAATATTATGTTTTTGGTTATCCAATAAGTTTTGTATTATGATACGATACGACGATTCGCCATTCGGATTTCCGTTCCACAATAAAAGTCGGTATAATAAGCAAGATTCCTTTGTAAGGAAAATGGAAGATCTTACGTTTTCTAATAATGGTCCCGCACCAAATTTTGACAACCATAAATCTTTCCTTCAATGATATTGATTGGTCGAATAAGAAATAACCCTGAGTAGCCGGGACGTCATTTCCGTAAGGACGATAACTCTATGCTATAATTGGTCATTATAGACCGAGACGTCAGTTTTCAATCGATTAAGCAATTTATTGTTGTTTTGATATACGTACTTAGAGAACATAGAGAAGAGTATTAGCAGAGAGCAATAAAAAGGAAGGCTTCCCATTTCGGTAATAGGACACACTGAGAATTATTATTCTCAAGATCAAAAATAGAATCAGTTTGCGAGGGTGTACTACATCCATTAATGGCCAATGAACTACAACAACAACAAAAAAAAAAAAAACCACGAAAGAAAATGTAATTTTTCATGCCGCCTGCAACGAAAGGGCAACATTTAGGAATGACGTTCTCCGTCTGTTCGTCTGTTAGTCTGTCTGGTATTCACACTTTCATACGTCATAACTTACTTTTTATCCATCAATCAAACTTGTAAGGATTGTTATCCTGATGAGACGCAACATCCAATGAGGGCCAATGACATCTTCGAAGTAAGGTTTTTAATGCAGGGCGATCGAAGAATTCCACATACGACTTACCCTGAACAGTCTGTTCTGGTATTTTCTCTATGAGAGCTAAGGATATAATCCAATGCACAAAGCGAAATACATTTGTATATAATAAATGAGTGAAAGATATTATAGATAGAAGATAAGAGACTGATTTGAAAATGACATTTTCTATTTTCTATTATTGAATTTTGTTATCAATTATGGACAATTAATTCTATAATTATATCTGTATAGTTTTGTTATTTCATAGTATTTGACTAATCATATTTCAAACTATAGAAGTTAGATGTACAGATAGAAATGTAGACTTGCACAAGTTATTATATCATGAGATAGAGACGATCCAGACGACAATCTCAACAGCACTCACAATAGAGTACCAAATTGAACAACGACGGACCCCTAGCAAGCTAGAGATGGGACCAGGTGCCCGGAAGGAGTAAGCATCCCCTGTTTGGCTAGCCGCACCCGCCGTCGATGTTCACGCACGAAAATGAAAACAATATGTATAAAAGATGCACTGTCTAAGGTTATGTCTATAGTTTATGAAAATAAGGCCATTTCTTGTTTTTATTCTGTTTTGCGTCCTTTTGAAATTGAGAAACCTACCAACCAGCCAGGGAGAAAAACAAACAAGCATAGAAAACAAAGTTGCAATTTCATATAATGTGACTATGTGAAATCATACAGAAACTGTTTTCATTTGCTTATTGACGGATTTTAGACAACAAATGAATGATAAATAATGCAATGTCTTGAATCATAGCAGTACTTACACATTTTTACATGAAATACAAAAACTGAACAATTTCTCTTTAATATTGTGTAGAAAATACATTTAATTTGCAAAGATTGAATTATTTTAATTTTGTCTTGCTTTATGACTTTTGGCACAAAACCTACCAGGGGTACTTCAAGTCAACGTGATTTTCAGACACAGCCAAAATGTATTTTCAGGAGTGCTCTACAGTTAGATTTTTTAAAAATTTTATGTATCTATTTTATAAAGAATGCGCGGCTCCAAATTTCTGTAGGGAGCATAATTAAATAAAAACTATGTCAAAAGAACGTTGGAGGGATGGTTCTCCCTATTCGATGATATTGAAGGAGGAGTTTTCAAAATAGCTAAGTAGTATTTAATGTCAAATTGATATAAATCAAGGTGCTTATATTAATCTTGTTGGATATAGTTTGAATTTCCTTCTTAGACTAAGAAACTTAATTCACAATTTCTTATCCAATGGAAAGATTCAATTTGGTTCATACGAATGATAATTTGAATTTGGTATATAGTATAGACTATCGATGACGAATACGATAGTAAACATGACGTATAACCCGAATTTGCGGATATGTCGTAATTTAGAAATCCAAACCTTTATTTAATCATTTCCAATGCCTTAATGTATAAATCTAAACAAACAAAGTGTTAATATCTGTTTACAGTCTCCATATAGTCAACAGAAATGATGATGTATAAATCTGCACACACTGCAGTTTTTGCACTATGCTTTTTTTCTCTCAGGTGAGAATGATTGGATGCAAAAATGAAATGCTAGCAATAATAAAGACCTCCAGGGAATTTAAAACTCTCTCTATGACTCAATCATTTCTACAACTTTATTAATAAATTATTTATCTAAAATTATGGTACGACACATTGATCGGACAGCAATTTGACACAATTGTCTCTAGGGATACAATTGCACCGTTGATCAAAGCGTTGCATGACAGTGACTTTCATATTCATTTGTCATTTCTTTGGTTTTTTAGGTTGTTTGTTTATCAAGATGAATCGACATGCTTTTTATTCTTTGATGTCAATTTACTATCTTTTCATGTTTAGTTATACAAGCTTGTAGATTAAAAGTTGCACGTTTTGTTAGAAATTTCAAAGTTATCAACAAATACATACCATTTGTGGACCAACTGAAATAGACGCAACATTCTACGCTTTTTAAAAATACCTTTTTTAAAAATGACAATGAATGAAGAAATATTGGGGATTTTTTTTGGCCAAGTGTTCGATTTTGCTATCTTTCTGCATTTAGTCTTAAAGGCTTAATAATGCTAATTGTTATACACGGTATAGTTGAAACGAACAAAATTGGCTAACCTTTGACATGCAGAAGTTCTTTGCGTTTTGACTGCGCCTATTAAAGCGAAGTCAGGGTATTCTAAAATATTTGATGAAGAAATCAATCCTTTTCGTCTACTTCTAGATAGAATCGTTCGATATTATTTTTCATGCATTTTTTTTGTTGTTGTTTAAAGATACGCTGAACTGAATTGAAAGAAAAGAAAAAAAATCTCCACAAAGCAGTCGTAGTCATGTTTTAGTGACATGAATTTGATCGTCAAAGAAGACGATGTGCGCCAGAGAGGGGAATAAATGATTTTATATCCCATATGTATAGTAAAACCTCTCGCTTTCACAGCTTCTCGCATTGATTTTGTATCCGATGAGATTTACTTTTTCTCTGTCCGCTTATCTGATACGAAGCTCTTTTAACAAAGCGATCAGTGTTTGTCTTCATCTACAGTAGACAAGGGTATCAAAAGTAACACAATCTTACCAAATGTAATTTATAATCAAATGAAGATCCGACAAAATTGGACGGTATGTCTGTAGTTTTACATGTTTGTTTAATCCCTGATTTACTTTTACAAGTAAAGAATGTCTTCAGTTAAGTATTCACTTAAATAAGAAAAGCGAGGTATAGCAACTCTGCCGCCAGAGAAAAACCTTTTGGGAAAAAAAACCCCAAACCCGGTGCACCAGGCATGCACGTTTCGGATAATAAATCCTAATACGTATAAGTTGTGAGCACACGTAATCCTGATTACCACACCATTGGTTACTAACGTGGTAGTTGGCACCGATCACCCATGAGTCTCGTTGGTTTACGTGTAGTCTTTTGTGTTAGGTGTTTGGCTGTTAGGTGTTACTTGTCATTTTTTGCGTCTATTGCTGTGTATAATAATGTCGAAGGGTTCCAACTCTCTACCTTCTTGAAGAAAATTCCAAAACAATTTACATGCACCAGACACGTGTTTCGAATATTAAATTCTCATCAGTGATGCTTTCAGCGGCGCCACCATAAATAATTTCAGTAGCGCCCTCTTTAATCTTTTGAAGTTAGATTTTTACATTTACATTACAGAGTGCACGCGGCTCCAAATTTCCTGTAGGGTCGATTTAGTAGCATATCCAAATAAAATCTATGTTCAAAATAGCATTGGAGCGATGGTGCTAAGATGTTAAACTCCTTTAATTTCGATGATATTTATCGGTGAAATGGCTAGTTTCCGAAATAGCAAACAAATAATATTATATTTGATGTCTCATTGATAAAAGGCCAAAACAAAGCTTCTTTCAGGTGACAGAGCTGGAAAGAAGTAATTAATACACTTGACAAACATCAGACCACGGGGAACGATTTTAACTGCTCCACACTGCAGCGTGAAATAAGTGTCTATATTAATAATGTCGAAGGGTTCCAACTCTCTACCTTCTTGAGTAAAATTCCAAAACAATTTACATGCACCAGACACGTGTTTCGAATATTAAATTCTAATCAGTGATGCTTTCAGCGGCGCCACCATAAGTACACTGTGTTTTGCTTGCTGTGTTTCGGTGTTTTGCTGAGGGTAGCTGCAATCGAATCTTGTTGGAGATCCCATCCGTTCGTTTGTATTTCAAGCTCAAATGATTTAGAGAAGCCAGAATAATTCAGTGGTTTTCTCTCGTATACTTTCCAAATTTTGTTTTGAGTGAGGAACTTATTAAGTACGAGAGTAATTAAAAAAGTATGCGACCAAAATTATTGGAAGGGTGGTACAAAGGTGTATAATAAGAGAAATGCTCTAAATCCTTCACAAAACTTCTAATTTATCAAATGCACCAGGCATATTTGTATGTTTTAATCTAAGTCAATGGAACGTGGGGCCGAAAGTATTGAAAACAGAGCAGGTATATTAAATTTCAAATGGTTGACCTGAAAAATGTGACTTTGATGTTGACCGTGTCCCATATTGGGTATTTCTAAATTGTAAATGTCTTTCAGGAGCTGATAAATTCAAACGTCTTCAAATTTAATAGCATCATTTAAGAACAGAAAAAGTTGCATCATGTACCAGCCATGCACGTTTCTGTTGCTTAACCCTCGTCAGTGATCCTCAATCTTAACAATGTAATATGGCCAAAGAGTGCGAAAGTTATTATAATCAAAAATTTAACGAAAGACGTAGCAGGATGGATGGGATATGATGCTACAGGACCCATGTTTTAGAAATTTCAAGACATTTTGGTATAAGAAATTTTGAGAACGTAAATTTTCGAATGCGTTGAAGAAACGATAAACCGAAGTTAATCGAACTTGGTTACATGTGCGCTCGGGGACTCATGGTCCACCAGCGGTGACACTCACCAAGTGGTACAAATGTTAAAAGTCTTCAAATTCAATAGCATCATTTAAGAACAGATAAATTTGCAGCAAGTTTGATTTAGGTCAAACCCGTCTTGAGGAACATAGAGTCATACATCAATATACTTAGGTGTTTCTTCTTTTCCCGTGATGAAAAGATGCAAAACGCCTCAGAAAACGAATGGATGTCTTTTGAAACGCACACGCCCCGACCCCAAAAAAGACTACTCGCAGTTCCTTTCTGTAAACATCAAAGAAGTACCTATCAGTTATTCAGTCTCAAAGTCGAGAAGGCAAGGCAAAATCATTAGAATTTCAAAAGGAACGGTTGCGAACCTCGGAATGAATAACAATCTGCAGTTCAAACATTGTTCAAGATAATATAAAGCATGTAGAGTTTCGTTCATCTCAAAATGCCATATTTTTAATGAATACGATACTTTGTCGTATAAAAGCATCAGCGTATCCATTTGTTCTAACTCATCGATTCATATGGATACCTTTTAAGGTAGAGCATCCCTCAGGTCTCAGAAGCTCATATTTCCTAAATAACAACTTTTATGATATTTTCATTTCCATATATTCAAAGCTTATGTTAAACCTGATATACAAACAAAATAAAATTCGTGGTTTCGTGATCATACCGAGAACATAGCCGATTGAACCTTAACATTGGACCCTATGGGAAAAGTAAGAAAAATCCCTTTATAGAGGTGCTATAATGTAACTGTAAAAGTTTCTTTTCCCAAAACCATTTTAGTTTGATAATTTGAAGAATAGTCTGAAGGGAAAAGATAGGGTATCCAGGCAAAAAAAAATACCAGCAATTCTGACCTGAGAGATACTCTACCTTAACCCTTTTTAACATAGGTGTCCCTCTAAGCCAATTCGCTTCATAATTTGTTTGTTTCATATATGGTGTTGTCCTGCATGTTTCAATATGATGTGATTATTCTTATTGTCTCCGTCTGTCTGTCCCCTTTTCTCGTTTCTTGCATGTATGTTCCGCTGTGATCACTGCAACGTTTTAATATTAGGGATATCACACCCTTATCTACTCGACGTGATTTATAAATGATTGATTTTTTATATTCATCCTAGAAATAGCTCTGTCCTTAGCTGGGGTTTCGGTATTCTTTTTTCGGTAATGTTAAGAATAAAGCTCCTTGCGCCTACCCTCCAACGAATTTTGGCCATATTTTTCACTTAAATAAGCTTCTGAATAAACCCTACACAAAATTTCGAGCCGCTTATTTTGGCAAGAAGAAATAAAAAATCTATATTTTAGATGGCGCCAGGAAAATTCACTTTTGCTTTATTTAAATTGTTTGACATGACGTACTACTGATGAGGATTCAATATCCGAAACAGTTGTCTAGTACAATAAAATTGGTACATATATTTCAATATTGACAATTTCAAGGAAATTAAAGGAGGTTGACAACCTAGCACCATGCTCCAATGAATGCTCTTTGGTCATATGTTTTATCTAATAATGCTAATTGCTCGACCCTATAGAATTCGGAACCGGGCGCTCTTTAGAAAATAGATTATACAAAAGTAAAAGAAATCAAACTAGAGGGCGCTACAGAAATAAATTTTGCTGTATCTGAAAATCACTTATGCTTGAAATACCACCTCTGAGAATTAACAACCCGAAACACGTGTCTGGTGAATATTAAAATTGGTTTGAAACAAGTTTACGAGTTGGAACACTTCAAAAACTGGTTTGAAATGTGAAACAAGTTTACGTGTTGGAACACTTCAAAAACTGGTTTGAAATGTGAAACAAGTTTACGTGTTGGAACACTTCAAAAACTGGTTTGAAATGTGAAACAAGTTTACGAGTTGGAACACTTCAAAAACTGGTTTGAATGTGAAACAAGTTTACGTGTTGGAACACTTCAAAAACTGGTTTGAAATGTGAAACAAGTTTACGTGTTGGAACACTTCAAAAACTGGTTTGAAATGTGAAACAAGTTTACGAGTTGGAACACTTCAAAAACTGGTTTGAAATGTGAAACAAGTTTACGAGTTGGAACACTTCAAAAACTGGTTTGAAATGTGAAACAAGTTTACGTGTTGGAACACTTCAAAAACTGGTTTGAAATGTGAAACAAGTTTACGTGTTGGAACACGTCAAAAACTGGTTTGAAATGTGAAACAAGTTTACGTGTTGGAACACTTCAAAAACTGGTTTGAAATGTGAAACAAGTTTACGTGTTGGAACACTTCAAAAACTGGTTTGAAATGTGAAACAAGTTTACGTGTTGGAACACTTCCAATTTTCTTATAACTCTGTCTAATATCTTACTGTTTACGTAAAGTATAAAGGCTGGCTTCGAAATGTAGTTTAGAATTTTCTTAAATCGTAAGTAAATCCATTCCATTGTTCGTCCCTTCAAAATCAGATCATCTTTTTTTCTATCTCATGGGTGATACGTACTAAAACGTTTGTAAATTCGTGGTTATTAGATGATTCCCTTGGTAAATTGATCGGTCATCACCACCTACGTCGCCGATTATGATGGCATCGAGATTTTATCAGAATTCCTACACTTATTACAAGCCAAGGGAGATTATCCCGACACCTTTCTACGAGTTCCGGTGATGGATTTTCACCATTCTTTCAGTATCGAGTTGTCGTCCATTCTTCGCTCTAACGTTAAATTTGATTACATCATAAAAAATATTTATCTCTCGTCACAACTACTTATCGGATATTGAATTTGACAGTGTGTCTTTGAAAATAGTAATCTAAGTATCCTTTATTACAACAGGTTTTATTTACAGAGCGTGTCAACTTTCATATTCACAAGAAAAACACAAGAAGCAAGTATGACTTATGTGCTGAACATTATAAAAATAACTAGAAAAATTTAGAAACTACTCTATTATCTATCCGTATGTGAAAGTGCAATGAAACCTTCAGAAAAAAACACCCTGTCCCTTTGAAAAGTTTTGTAAATAGCATATCTGCACGCTAGAGTACGATCACAAATGAGTATTCATTTGTTTTCCGAAGAAGAAAATATCTACTTTCATTGATAAGTTCTGCCTTAGAAAATATGTCCTATCATTGATTTTTGCCTGACAATAACAAATATGGATATTGACAATATCCCTGTATACAGCACAAAATCGATAATTCAGAAAATCAGAAATCGAAGGCATACAAAATCAGGATAAAACAGAAACAAAAGCAATTAAACAAAAACCTCCACCACATGAAAAGAAACGGACTCCCGATATGAGAGTGAGACCAGGTGCCCAGGAAGAGTAAGCATCTCCCGCTTGCATGCAACACCCGTCGCTTCAATTCGGTAGAACTGTCACATCCGGTAACTTCCATTTCGGAAGACATAGAGTACAATCTTTGGTTGGATGGTTCAAATGGTCTATGACAGAATATCATCCACCATTCTGGAGAGTGGGACATCATAGTGTATGACGAGTTCCCCATATCGACCGTAGAACTTCCTCAGTGACGATGTTAGTCGGTCACAAACATATCCCTGACTGAGAAGCTTATCTAAGAGACGCCTAGCTCTCAGAACAAAATCCGTATATTTGGTACTTGCTCTGGCATAGCGTATCAACTGAGATATGAACACGCCATAAGCAGGCGATGAAGGGATGTTGCTACTCAGAAAAGGAAAGTTTGTAATGCTGAAATTGAAGTCGTCACGTTTGTCATAGAGTTAGGTGTTCATGTGACCATCAGTGTCGTAGGACAACATTATGTCCAAATAGGATGCTGAATGATTCGTCTCTGTAGTTTCTTTGACCTTAAGCTCCGAAGGATGGATACTGCTCAGGTAATCCGCGAAATTTGGATTATTGATGGACAACACATCGTCTTTGTATCTGTAAGTGAAGTTGAAGTCAGAAGCTAAGTATCTTTTCCCTTCAGAGACCAAAGATTGAATGAATTCAGCTTCATACGAGTAAAGGAAAATGTCGGCAAGGAGTGGGGCACAATTGGTCCCCATTGGAATTCCGACAATTTGCTGGAAGACCATTCCATCAAACACAACAAAAATGTAGTCGATCAGAAAGTTTAACATCTGAATAATATCAGTTTCAGTGTACTTATTTCAAAATCGGACTTTTCTTTTACAAAGTAGGTTTTGTCATAGTTAACAACAATAAATTTGTATTTGCTATTACCGTTCTTACTTGTAAACGCATTACTTATAATTTTTGCGAGTCTCTCTTTCAATTTCTCTGTTTAAAAATTATGAGATACTGTCCGTCAAAAGACGTGCATGTTGGGTATGACACTGTTTTCAGTCATTCCACCCTGTACCCATACCATCACAATTAGCCACAAAATTACCATACTAACTGCAATGTATGAACATCTTTGTTTTTCATCGTAAGAGGTCAAAGGTCACAGTCACAGATTAGACCACGACTAACAATGAAGCGTAGCTCCAGTAAAAGTATCACAAGTGATGTGTATTTCTAGCAAACAGGAGATACTTACTCCTCCGTGTACCCAATATCGCCATTGCACCTTTGCAGAATAGTTTGTACTTTTCATAATTTTGTATGCCTTTTGGTTGTGGTTTTTTTTTTGGATTTTTAGTTTGTGCTTTTTTGGATTTTTAGTTTGTGCTTTTTTGGATTTTTAGTTTGTGCTTTTTTGGATTTTTAGTTTGTGCTTTGTGTTTGACTTTCATATACCTAAAATGTACAAAGTCTTCCAACAAATCAAAACACAAATTGTGCAAACTGAGGTAAAGAACACATGTTGTACTCATTTTCTTCTTTTTCCGATACAAAGAGGGATGTATAACATATTTTCTGTACCATGGTTTCAGGGGTATATGATCCAGGGTATAACAGCTTATCCGTTACCAAAATAACTTTCTTTCGTGTGATGTCTTCCTTGTCCCTTTTGTGTCTCTTGTTGTGCTTGTCTATTCTTGTTTTCCCATTTGGGTGTTTCTGTGTTTTTCTGTGGTTGCTGCGTGCGACCGAGTCCTGTTGGAGATACCCTCTTTTACTATGAAGGACCAACGATGCAATATAGACAGAAGTAAAGATAAAGCTCCTTCCTTTTTGCCGCGTGGAGCTCTTAAAAAGTTCCCCGCGAGGGGTTTGACAGTAAGTGCTTTGAATATTTTCCCTGACATTGTCTCCATGGCTCTTTCTATATAGACATAACCTCAGACAGTCATGTATTTTATCTATTGTTTCATTTTCGTGCCTGAACATCGATGGCGGGTGCGGTTGGCCAACAAGGGATGCTTACTCCTCTCGGGCACCTGGTCCCACCTCTAGCTTGCTAGGGTTCCATCGATGCTCAATTTTGTGCTCTATTGTGAGTGCTGTTGAGATTATCGTCAGGATCTTCTTTAACTCATTAATGTAAAACCATCGTTATTTTTCTCTTTTATGATAATTATTAAAAATGCAAGAATAAAACGATAAAGACACATATACATAAAATGGTAATTTTTGAAATAGGCATGCTTGAAATGTGCATCTGTTTAAAATTTAAATTGCAAATATTTCAAAATATAGAATTAAGTCGATTTTGTGGAAAAATAGATTAAAAATATAAAACGAAATTGTTGTCCTCAGCAAAAGCCACATGACTTCCTACAGAACCGCTCTGAGTATTTTGGACTTGTTATACACCCTTTATCCTTAGCCCATACTCTACACAAGAGATGGTTGTCGGTGCAAGCTGAAATTAGAAATTTATCTGTATGACATATTGATTGTCAGAATGTCAGTGTCCTATATGAGCATTTCAACTGAAATTGTGTCATCAGCGATGCTTAACATCGAAATAGAGAAAATTTAAATAGTGAGTACATGAAGAGAACAATTTTAACATGACCTAACTTACGCCTTCAAATTCATACCATCAAATTTGCAGCATGAACCAGACATGCGCGTTTCGGATATTTAACCCTACTCAGTGATCCTCAATCCAAATAATGAAATATCGCCAAGACTGTTGAAAGTTATGTCCAAAACATACCGAAAGACGTAGCAGGATAGGTGGGATATGATGATAAAAGACCTACTTTTCAGATATTTCGAGATTTTTTGTGAAACTTGATGCCAAAGAGGGGCTGACCGTTCTTAGAAACTATAGTTTTGGAGCCTCTGTTTGAAAATTGTAAGCAGATAAATTCAGACAATTGTGTTTCATAAAGAGACTATTTTGTCTTCAATATTGGAAACTTCCCTTGGCTTGACTCTTGACTTGAATAATTATTTGATTTTCTTTATCCTACACGTAAGTTTAGAACTTTTACCAACGTTGCTTAAACGCTTTGTTATTTCGTAATAAAAAACATGCACACTTTTCGGTAATTCTACAGGAATTTCTCTGTGATTTATTAAAACATTTAGAAATATCTTCCTGTATCAGATAAATTTCTTTTTGTTCTTTTAACGTTGTAAAGACAGATAAAACAAGAAGTATCTAATACGGATGGATTTAAATCAAAACTAAATAATAAGAAAAGTGAATCCCATTTCTTGAGGATATCATAGGTGAAAACTTGATAACGATCGCTCTTGTGTTAAAATTAACTTCTTCCTCATACAATTTTCGTCTAATCTTGAAATTTTAAGGTCACATTTCCTCCATTTGGCTAATTTTCAAGATTAAACGAAAATTGTATGAGGAAGAAGTTAATTTTAACACAAGAGCGATCGTTATCAAGTTTTCACCTATGATATCCTCAAGAAATGGGATTCACTTTTCTTATTATTTAGTTAAACAAGAAGTATCTAATACGGATGGATTTAAATCAAAACTAAATAATAAAAAGTGAATCCCATTTCTTGAGGATATCATAGGTGAAAACTTGATAACGATCGCTCTTGTGTTAAAATTAACTTCTTCCTCATACAATTTTCGTCTAATCTTGAAATTTTAAGGTCACATTTCCTCCATTTGGCTAATTTTGTTTTCTATTTTATAATCTTAGGTTTTTGTTTTGGAATGTTGAACGTCTTCAAATTCAATAGCATAATTTAAGAGCAGATAAATTTTCAGCATGGACCAGACATGCACGTTTCGGGTACTTAACCCTCATCAGTGATCCTCAACATAAACAATGTAATACGGCCAAAGGGTGTGAAAATTATGTTAAATTATGAACAGATGCAGCATGGAACAGATTAGAATTTGGTTTTAAGTTTTGAATGGTTATACCATATCTTACAATCATCATTTCACAACAAAATAAAAAAAGTTACAAATTAAAAGAGGTATAAACTCACTCCCTGGACAATTATTACAAGACTTCTTGCACTGCTTCAGAGCTTGTTCTGGATTGTTGTAGCAATAATTAACCTTTGCCCAAGCCGGACAACTTGGATGAGAATCAACACACGGATTGTATGGAGCTGAAATTGAATGGGTTGACACTTTAGTTGTTTTTCTTCTAATGTTAAACGTCTTTAAATTCAATAGCATCATTTAAAACCTGATAAATTTACAGCATGGACCAGACATGCACGTTTCGGTTACTAAACCCTCGTCAGTGATCCTCAGTCTAAACAATGTAATACGGCCAAAAAGTATGAAAATTATTATGTCCAAAAATGCACCTACAGACGAAGAAGAATTGGTGGGATATGATGCTACAGGACCCACGTTTTAGAAATTTCAAGAAATTTTGTAACAGAAAATTTCAAATGCGTTGAAGAGACAGACGATCAACCGAAGTTGATCGAACTTGGCTACATGTGCCCTCGGGAACTCTTGGTCCACCAGCAGTGACACTCACCAAGTAGTTCAAATGTTAAACGTCTTTAAATTCAATTGCATCATTTAAAACCTGATAAATTTACAGCATGGACCAGACATGCACGTTTCGGTTACTTAACCCTCGTCAGTGATCCTCAGTCTAATACGGCCAAAAAGTATGAAAATTCTTAGAAATTCCAAAATCCATAGGTTGTCAAGGTCATTGTGGACATTTAGATCAATAATATCGAAATATTATTCCATAGATTCAATAAACTCTAGTATGGAACAAAATACTTTTCCATCGTTTTACCATCGTTAAACTTGTATCTATATTTTCACAGATTATTATACGAATACAAATGACAGATTATCCGTCCTAAAGATCGACATACCTCATTTCATACGTTTGCAACTACTTTCTTGTAAGAGAAGTAAAATTTCGTCTGAATGTTGCTCCAACCAGCAGAGCAAATGTATTTGTACCTTCTTTGTTTCTGATTGTTTGAAATGGGTTTTACTTGAATTTAGTATCTTCTTGTATTTTGAAATGTTAAAAATGTTAAACGTCTTCAAATTCAATAGCATCATTTCAGAACAGATAAATTTTCAGCATGTACCAGACATGCACGTTTCGGGTACTTAACCCTCGTCAGTGATCCTCAAAAAAAACAATATAATATTGCCAAAGAGTGTGAAAATTATGTCCAAAATTACCGAAAGACGTAGCAGGATGGGTGGGATATGATGCAAAAGGACCCACGTTTTAGAAATTTCAAGGAATTTGGATAACAGAAATTTTCGTATGCGTTGAAGAGACTCCTGGTCCACCAGCTGTGACACTTACGAAGTGGTACAAATATTAAACGTCTTTAACGGAATATCACACGCGTTTCAGTAGCCTCCCTTAGACGCTGAAGAACCTTAAAATATCATGCATCGTCGGAAACCCACGCTCGGTCACGCGAGCTCACCTCCCGTGGGTCATAACGGCAACATTTTCGCTGGATAGCATTACAAAAATCTAATGCGAGTACTCGTCAGTGAATTTGTTACCGATAGCAAAAGTATGATCTATTTGATATTTTTATCAACAAAAGATGTCCTAATTGATGTTGACAGTGATTTCATATTTGTTGCTCTTAGGAGTTACAAAACAATATTACTTATATATTGGCTTTAAATAGCAACATTGTAATTCACTGATCAGAACTCGCATGAGATTTTTGAAAATTAATGCTATCCAGCGAAAATTCTGCCGTTATGACCCACGGAAGGTGAGCTTGCGTGACCGATCGTGGGTTTCCGACGATGAATTTCATGATGCTCTGGCCTTGTAATAATCGCTAAATGTGCATGTCGATCCAGTAGCTTAGAGGTAGCGCTCTCGTCGACTATGTGGAGGACCGTGGATCGAATCTAAACGAGAGGAAGACATTCAGATTTTCTTTCGTATGTAAACACCTACGTTTTTTTTCTTTGCGAAGTAATGGTAAGTCTAGAGTGACCAACAACAGTATGATCATGCTGGAATTTAACTCATTTGAAAATTTTGTTATGACTTTTTTTACCTACATACATATGTCATATCTATTTAGAAATAATCATATCTATCATGTTTATGAGAAGTGCTTGAATGTAGAGAAATTTTATCTTTCACACTATTCATACGAATGTATCCATATGCATATGTTCATATCATTACACAAAAATTTGATATATATAAACATTACATATTGTAATCATTGGAATGGCTGGAATGCTGCTGTGATAAAAATCTTTATGCCAGTCAGTCTGTAAAGTATTTGAATGTAGAGAATTTACTTATAATATATCTTACCAATATAGTAATATCATTACACATGTGCACAGTCATACGGTCGTATTATTACACAAAATCTGTATTCGGCTCTATTTAGTTACATATTGAAATCATTGTGAGTGAAGGAACAGTGCTGTGATATTTTTAAAAATTTGGTTATATAAATTTCATACATATAGTAAAGAAAGATAACTCTAATTGCATTTTTAATTATTTTTATGATAAAATACTCATTCAGTCAGATTTTCCGTGACGTGGTTATTGAATTATTTCTTTCTATAAGAATCTGCGCAATATGATGAAAGGATCATATGTGAATTTTTTTTTTTTGAAAATCTTGGGCTGAAAAAAATATAGCCAAGAAATGAGCACTTCCATTACAATCAATGGATGGCTAAAAAGTCTTATCATTTTCAAAATCTCAACATTTTGGATGGTGACCTACGAATATTGTCTTTTACATCTGAATTATATCAGGAAATCAGAATTATGCTTTTTTTTCTGAAAATAATTGTTGTAAAACATGAAACGTGTGATATCACCTTAAGAACAGATAAATTTTCAGCATGGATCAGACATGCATGTTTCGGGTACTTAACCCTCGTCAGTGACCCTCAATATAAACAATGTTTCAGCATGGACCAGACATGCACGTTCTTTTCAAAATGTTCTCACAATGGTGAGAAGTGCTTCACGTTGAGGTAGAGGTGTGTTAAGTTAATCTTATCTAGATTACATTATTACATGAACTGAAAATAATCCCTTTTCTGATCGGCTAATACCGCAGTTGGATGGAACGCTCAAACGTTATATCCACCTTGGGTGACGTCATCCGAGGTAGATATAACATTCCAATACTTGTCCATATGCCAAAAATAGACCAGAGAGGATTTTTGTGGTCTGAAAGTAATGTTATAATGATTTATATAGATGATTTTGAAACCGAATGTTATAAGATAATAATTTTACTTTACGTCGGTAAATACAACGGTTTGGTTACACTTTACAGTATTGGCCATTGAAAATTGAACGTTTTTAATGAAAGGCATGCAATAGTTGACGTTGTATTAATAGTTTTATATTACACATATCATATAAAGCTACATATGAATAAAAAGTACTCTTGTTGCTGATTACTTCTATAATTCTTGATATCATACTATACATATGAGGTATACAATGGAAACAATGGTATTTTCTCAAGACAACAAGCTAATTATTTCCTCCAAATACCAAAAATCATAGTTATTTTAAGTTTAAAGCTCACATAATGAAGCTGGACCCCATCTGTCCCCTATTAAAAAAATCATCCCTAACCAAATTCCAAATGCGACACTGCGGATACTATGTAGTGTAACCTTTAGCTCCCCTTTCGGGTTCGGTAAATATTGTCTTCTCCGGGAGATAAACCATTGTACCTGTATTTAACTCGGTAAAAGTAAATAACTGTACAATATCATACACTTTCAGTCTGTTAACGGATTGTCTGCTACAAAAACATGTATAAGAATAACTCTGCTGCCAGACATAGTTACATTGCTTGTGCACCAGACATGGATACATCGAATAATGAATGAATCCTCATCAATGATATTTATATATGTAATTGAATGTTTAAAAATCATTCCCCCGTCTTTCTAGTTTAACCTTTTTGATTTAGTTTAGTATTTGTAATCGTATTGGTTGTGTGCTTTTCTTTTCATGAGTTTTGCTATAGGATCAAGTTTGCTATAAAGACATGTATAAGAATATCAAAGGAGGGGATCTCCAACAACACCAGGTTGTAGCACCAACAGCAAAACCCCAAAACACCCAATGCAAAAACACAAAGCAGACAAGCACAGAAAGAGACGCGTAAGGGACAAGGAACGTCAACGCACAACACAGATACATCAAACACAAAGGACTACACATAAACCAACGAGACCAATGGCCAACCGGTGCCGACTTAGGACGGCCATCTGCCACAGAAATAGCAGAAGGTATGGTTATCCTGGATTACGTGCGCACAACCCTACAACTTTTCCGATTACCCAGAGGTCTCGAAGAACGCACAATTGTGGTGTAAAACAACCTCCTCACTGTCAGATGACCACACACAAACAAGACCGCAAAACGCAGCGGCCCAAGCAACACAGATGAATATGTAAATGGATATAAAAAGAGGGCGTACGTAATACAATCCGTGCTCTGCCTCCGTGGGCTCATGTATGTTATCACCCGAGGAGTCCGACTGACATTCAGAGAGGACAGGTGGTCGGGGCCCTGTCTTCTCTAAAGAGGTTTGGACAGGGCCCGTCATGGAGTCCCGTCGTCACAGTCAGTCAGAGTGCAAGTTTTAAGAATGCGCTTGTACAAGACTGCAGATTGGTCAAATACCAAGCCTAGTGTCCGTCTGGTGACATGAGGATCATACCCACGGTATCAGTGACATTATGGATTGTGATTGAATGGCTGTCATCATCACAAGAAATACTTACCTGATGTGTAAATCAATATGTACATCAAGACAATCACCGAATTTGACAATTTACCATGGAGCTGTTGCGACGGGTATTGCATGCAATCAGGAGACGCTGACTCTCACTGGGTACCTGGTCTCACTTCGGAATGTTATTCATTCCGAGGTTCGCAGCCGTTCCTATTGAAATTCTAATGCTTTTGCCTTGTCTTCTCGACTTTGAGACTGAATAATTGATGGGTACTTCTTTAATGTTTATCCTTATATATATATTGTAAAGATAAACAAGGAGATGAGAATATAATACTTGATGAGTAAAACAAAACCATATTACCCTAAATATAATTTTAAAAATGATTTCATATATACGTACGAGTCGTAGTCATTGGTCTCCGAGTAGTTGTCGTCTGCTGTCCGCCACGTGATTCGTCATGTGATCCATCATTTTGTCTGTCATTCCTGCCTGCATTTGTGTCCTCTCTAGGAGTACAAACTCCACATGCCAGCTTACAGTTTTTATGCATATAGGATGGGTTTATCCTGCAGTGCCCATATTTTGCCCATGTATTACAGTCTTTATCATTTTTGTGGTCATTTTTGCACACGGTTCCACCATCTGTTGATAAAAAAGTTTTCATTTTAATACACATTTTGCAGAATTTCAATTTATACTAGAGCAATGCTTCCTTTACGAATGGAAAATAAACAGAGAAAATATCTTTTTTCTTTATCATTCTAATATAGACACTGTGCAATTCTGGTCCATGCTGCAAAATTATCTGTTCTTAAATTATGCTATTGAATTTGAAGACGTTTAACACTCAGACTTGAAGGAGCCAGCTGATATATCCTTTACAAACAAATTTACAAAATTCGATTTGTTGTAGAAACTGAAATCGAGAGTAATGCATTCGTATGATATCAACGTCTTGGGAAACTGGTCTTTTTTCTGGACTTCAATTTTGTTCACTAAGGTCATAATGTTTCGGGGTTGTTTCGATTTTTGCTTGTCTTTCAGTTTTTGTCTAGCTTAGCTTACGAATCTTTTTTTCGGCATTTACCAAAACCATAGTAACGTTTCGTTTGGGATGGAATCTAAATTATCGGGTTGCATGGTTTTATGATATTTTTGCCTTGTCAGAATACATTCTATTCAGGCAATTGTTTTACTTTCCACAAATTGCACAGATGTTAAGCTCTCCAATAAGTTACAATATGTCAAAAAGGAACAGTGCAGGGATGTCAACTGCGAACTGTTTTATTTCAAGTAAATATTAAAAGAAAACTCATATAGTTATTAATAATGTTTAACGTCTAAAAATTTATTAGCATCATTTTAAAGGCCGACGGGGGACTATATAAGGGGACAGGTAAATTTTCTGTCATTTCTTCACTGACCGCTATAGGGTTAACATCTCTTATTGGTATCTGATTGGTTCCTTTTAATCCTTTTACCCCTATCAATTTTTGATTGACAGCTTAAAGCAGATGAGACTCGGGTATCTCATTAGCATAATAAAGGATAACCTGTCGGGTTGTCTTTGATGTAACACGCCGCTCGCAAACGGCGTTGTCTTCAAAGACGGTATGCCACGCCTATCAAGCTTATGTCACTCAGGTAAACCTATGAACAACCGGGTGGTTCCCAACGTCGGCCTTTAAAGCAGATAAATTTACAGCATGGACCAAACATGCACGCTTCGGGTATTTAACCCTCGTCAGTGATCCTCAACCTAAGCAATGTAATATGGCCAAAATCTGTGAAAATGATGTCCTAAATATACCGAAAGACGTAGCAAGAAACCATACTTGAAGGGTCATCTTTAGGAACATTATTGCTGTTGTCATTTCTATCGTTAGATCCGCCATTGTTGCCCCGTCGTCCTACACGTGTGCTGTCGTCATCATCATCATCTTTACTACCTTTATTACATGTATTACATGACTTGGCACAGTTATCGTGCATCCAGACAGGATTCTTCATACATTCTCTGTCCCGAGCCCAACGTCGGCATTTCTTGTCGTCATATAAATTCTTGCAGGTTCCTACAAAAATATCAAACAAAGGATATATTTGTCATGTTTACATATCTTTTCCAGATAAGCACAGATCATTTAATTTCCTTTGTCATTTTCAAGAAACAAAGATTCTGATTGGCTGAGAAATTTTGTTGATACGTCGATCAACACAATTTTTCACGGAAGTCTATTTATAGCACTATTTTTAGAACCGGGGTTCCCTCAAACACGAATGAACTCGTTGCTGAAAATACAATTTGTTGATGTTTGCTTATCATTTCAAAGGTACCATTTCTTTTCTACTTAATCAAAAATTAACAGTGCATGTAGAAATTGCTCAAACTGGTTCTTATTTCAAAGATATATATAGAGACGGTAGTTCGCTGTTTTAATCATGGCGGCTGCCAAACTTGTTTTGGCAGACGTATCACTGCGAAACCCTCCGACTTACGAAATATAGTGCGGTGATTGATTGTTTTTAGATCTAAGAAAACAGTCTGTTTTCCATAAATAGATCATGATTAAATGATAAGAAATGAATCTTATATTTTTTCTGTTGATGCAGGTATCACCCGAAAACTTTTGCATCAACGCGCTACGCATTGATGCAGTTTTCTGTCCAATTTTTCGGGTGATACCTGCATCAACAGAAAAAGATAAGATTCATTTCTTAAATCAGTCCCATTATGCACTATGTTAAAATAGTCAAAATGTTTACTTCTCACATGTCAATAGTCTGTGAAAAATACAAATGTGCTATATATCATGAAAATGATCAATTTCTGAACAGCACTTAGTTTTACAGTTAAACTACATAGGGGTTTTTGCACAAAACGTCCGATGTAAAGTCATACCTTCAAAGAAAGGAGGGGATCTCCAACAACACTAGGTTGCAGCACCCACAGCAAAATCCCAAAACACCCATGCAAAAAACACAGAACAGATACCCACAGAAAGAGACGCAAAAGGGACAAGGAACACCAACTCACAACATAGAAACATGAAACATAAAAGACTACACATAAACCAACGAGACCAATGGGCAACCGGTGCCGACTAAGGACGGCCATCTGCCACGTAAATAGCAGACGTTGTGGTTATCCTGGATTACGTGCGCATAACCCTAACCCTTCAAGTCAAGTTCAAACCTCAAGGCCATGACTAAGACCTGAAACCAATACGGTCTACTCATAGTTAAGTCAAAAATCAATCAAGTCTACTCTTAACGCTAAAAAGTAATACTCCATATAGTATTGGTGATAAACTTTAACTTAAAATTGCCCTTAAAAGGTGAGAACACATCTGGAAGTCAAGGTCACACCTCTAGATCAAGGTACAATACTTGGAATCATTCAAGTCCACTCATTACGTTTTGGTGTACATGTAATATTTCATATATTTTTTATACAATTAAATCTAATTAAAAATCTAATCTTCCAGGTAAAGGTCAAATGTTAAGGTCAGGGTCATACCTGGAATAAGTTTCCATAATAATAACTTGCTCATATCCAAGTCCATGCCAAGTATAAATTTGATAATTGTTTATGTTAAATTTATTCTATCAAATATCAAATTTAAACTTGGCACGGACTTAGATATAAGCAAGTTAATTAAAACTGATTTCAGGTATGACCTTGACTTTGACCTTTGATAATTGTTTATTTTAAATGTATTTTGCGATGCACAAGTCAAGTCAAATGCTTGTTTTTCCATACATAATACTCATCCTTTTTTTTTTACCTTATTTTAAATAACTCAAGATTCTTATATGAATGGTTATAGGAATGAAAAATGCAAAGACCTTGTATATTCCCTGTTTCACTCTTCTTTTAAATGAAAAAAAAAATCGAAAATTTTTATTTTCAAACAAGGAAAAAGAAACAAGGATAGAACGGAAGCGCGCCTGAGCGTTCATATTTCCTTCTTTTATCGTTACATCAGTTATTCCTGGAATAAAAACAGCAAGGATGTTTTCCCTATGCCACGTTTTATTTTATATTTAAAAAATAACTGAAATGGAAAACACGTATATTCCATTTTTAACAAGGGTATAAGACGTGGAATAAAGATTTGAAAAAACTCAATGAAACTACAGAAAAGAGTGAAGTTTACTACCTCGTTCTTCATTTTACTTTTTAGCTCACCTGAGCGAAGCTCAAGTGAGCTATTGTCATAGCGCGGCGTCCGTCGTCCGTCCGTCCGTCGTAAACTTTTCACATTTTCGACTTCTTCTCAAGATCCAATGAAGGGATTTTGATGAAACTTGATAGTTATGGAGTACGCAGGGTCTCCTACAAGTGTTGTTGTTTCTCGTCCGGATCCGTCAACACACGGCGCCACCACAGGCAAAAATATGTCACAGAGGGTACCCTCCTTTGACAAACTTCTTCATCAGGACCAAAGCACATATCGACAAACAGAAAGCATCTGGATGATTTAGAAGGATGTCTTAACAAGTGTTGTTGATTTTGGTTCCAGTCCGAAGTCAAATTTTTGACGCGTTTTTCACATCTTTTTGGACTTTGTCAAAAATGCACATTTTTGAACTGTTTCTTTGACTAACTCTATTAATGAATGGTTTTGTGCCCTCATTTAGTGTTTATTTGTCATATTTAAGTTAAAATTTGCTTTGATATACATTACATGCTATAATCTTCTATTTTGGAATTTTATGAAAGACATGTTTCAGATAAACTGTTTGATCTAGAGCCGAAAACTTCCCCTAAATTGATAAAAGAATAGCTAATACTCCAAGTGGTTATTATAAACAAGAGGCCCAAGGGGGCCACATCGCTCATCTGAGTAGACTGTATGTATGTTGTTAATCAAAAGTCAGTATAAGACCGGAAGGAAATAGCTTTTAGTGAAGCTTTGAGAAGGACAATGTGTACTTACTTCCTTCAAAGTTTGTGCATTCTGTGCAGTAGTATAAGAGGTTAAGTAAAAAATGTGTCATCCAAATAGAGCCTATGGAGGACATCATGGATATCCGATTGGCTCGAAAACCCCAACTTGGTAAAGGGCAATGAGTACTTGCTTCCTGTGAAGTTTCAAGAAATTCTGTGCAGCGGTTTAAGAGGAGAAGTCGAAAATGTGTCAGCCAATCAGAGCCTGTGGCGGCCATCTTGGATTTCCGATCGGCTAAAAAAACCAACACAAACTTGGTAGAGGGCATTGAGTACTTGCTTCCTGTGAAGTTTTGTGCAATTCTGTGCAGCGGTTTCAGAGAAGTAGTCGAAAATGCGTCAGCTAATCAGGGCCTGTGGCGGCCATCGTGGATTCAGTACTTGCTTCCTGTGAAGTTTAGTGAAATTCTGTGCAGCGGTTTCAGAGGAGAAGTCAAAAATGGGTCAGCCAATCAGAGCCTGTGGCGGCCATCTTGGATTTCCGAGCGGCTCGAAAAACACAAACTTAGTAGAGGGCATTGAGTACTTGCTGCCTGTGAAGTATCATGACATTCTGTGCAGCGGTTTCAGAGAAGAAGTCGAAAATGTGTCAGCCAATCAGAGCCTGTGGTTACCATCTTGGATTTCTGATCAACTTGAAAAACACAAACTTGGTAGAGGGCATTGAGTTCTTCTTCATGTGAAGTTTCGAGAGATTCTATGCAGCGGTTTCAGAGGAGAAGTCGAAAATGTGTCAGCCAATCAGAGCCTGTGGTGGCCATCTTGGATTTCCAATCGGCTCGAAAAACACAAACTTGGTAGAGGGCATTGAGTACTTGCTTTCTGTGAAGTTTCGTGTAATTCTGTGCAGCGGTTTCAGAGGAAAAGTCGAAAATGTGTCAGCTAATCAGAGTCTGTTGCGGCTATCTTGGATTTCCGATCGACTCGAAAAACACAAACTTGGTAGAGGGCATTCGGTCTTTTCGAAATAGAGAGTTACTTCCCATTTGTGCAGGTATCTGACGTCAACGCATTGTGACGTCATCAAATTCTATGGAAACCAGCATGAAATTCAGGGAAACCGGGTTATATATATGACGGTTTCAAAGGAAATTAATGACGTCACAATGCTTTTACGTCAGGTACCTGCACAAATCGAACGTAGGACTGTAAAATCGAAAAGATGGAATTGAGTACTTGCTTCCTGTGAAGTTTCAAATTTTCTATGCAGCGGTTTCAGAGGAGAAGTTGAAAATGTGTCAGCCAATCAGAGCCTGTGGCGGCCATCTTGGATTTCCGATTGGCTTTAAAAACAAAAACTTGGTAGAGGGCATTGAGTACTTGCTTCCTGTAAGGTTTGGTAAATTCCATGCAGCGGTTGCAGAGGAGATGTCAAAAATGTTAAAAGTTTACGCCAGACGGACGACGACGACGGACGACGGACGGCGCGCTATGACAATAGCTCACTTGAGCTTCGCTCAGGTGAGCTAAAAAAGTGACAGTACCTCCCCATTCTATAAAAAAGTATAACATCTCTTAATATTTAATTTATAACATGTGTTCTTTATTTTTGCTTCAGTTGGTTTGTTTGAGGGTTCTCTTGGTGTTTGCTTCTCCTTGTGTCTTGTTCTCTCCGTAATGAAGCAAATAATTTCCTTAAGCTGTATATACAGTCTGTTTTCTATCCGTTTTTCGGTCTGTTCGTCGTTCTTTCAGTCCGTACGTCCATCCCAAAACATATTGTCCGGACCACTCATAAACTAATGAGGTACAAATCTTTTATGTTGTCATGTAGAGCTAGACTTTTTATCTTGCGCCTTGCTTCTAATTTGGATTTGTACCGTGACATATGATAGAGTATGATTTGCAGTTGTGCACGTGAGCTATAACATAAGGATCAGACCCTAGGGTAAGGGTGGCAGGAGGGGGGGTTAAGGAAATGCTGTCCGAGATTCTACTACTTACTAAAGGCAAGCAACCGAGTGAGGGAAAATGAGTTATAAAACGTATGATGTGATGTGATAGGTTGTGGCTTGTCGTATTGCAATTTAATCTGAACCGTTGGAAAGGGAAACATTGTTGCTCACAGGATTAATGATACCCCGCCCGGCGTATTTTACATTTAAGCAATGTATAAAAAGTTTGAAGAGGCACAACTCAACACAGAATTCAGCAACATGACCCTTTATTTGGACTTGACCCGTATTTCTCAATGTAAAGCTTTATCTAAAAACAATTATTGATCAAAGGATATATTTTACATTTAAGCAACTAATAAAAAAATGTGAAGGGCATAATTCAACACAAAATTGACCAACATGACCCTTTATTTGAACTTAACCTGTATTTCTCAATGTAAAGCTATATCTAAGAAATGAATATTTTACCTGTGGCAGTTATCATTTCTAAAATGTCAGGAAATCACAAAATTTTGGATTTTTCAAGGGGCATACCTCTTCAAAAAATAGCAATTCAAGGAATGCTTGTGTCGCCTGCGAAGCGGATTATTATTTTTTTTTTAATTGAAAGTAGGTCAAAAATCAAGGGTAAGGTCACTAGGTCAAAAATGGAATGTTTCGAAAGGTCTTTTCATACTGAATAGACAAGTGAAATAACAATGTCCTTTCACTTACCAATGAAAAGATATAGCCGATCTTAGATTTTTTTGAAAAGTTGGTCAAATATCTAGGTCATGGTCACGAGGTCAAAAAAAAATAATGGTATGTGTAGAAAGGTCTTGTCACAAGGAATACACATGTAAAATATAAAAGCCCTATCACCTATCAATCGAAAGATATTAGCCAATCTTAGATTTTTTTGAAAGTCGGTCAAATATCTAGGTCAAGGCCATGAGGTAAAAAATTATGGTATGTGTAGAAAGGTTTTGTCACAAGAAATACACATGTGAAAAATCAAAGCCCTATCATTTACCAATCAAAAGATATCGCCAATCTTTGATGTTTTGAAAAGTAGGTCAAAAATCTAGGTCAAGGTCATGGGGTCAAAACTTATGGTATGTGTAGAAAGGTCTTCTCACAAGGAATACACATGTGGAATATCAAAGCCCCATCACGTACCAATCAAAAGATGTAGCCAATCTTAGATTTTTTGAAAAGTAGGTCAAATATCTAGGTCAAGGTCACGAGGTCAAAAATTATAGTATGTGTAGAAAGGTCTTGTCACAAGAAATACACATGTGAAATATCAAAGCCCCATCACTCACCAATCAAAAGTTATGGGGTGTGACACCCACAACAAAATCCCAAAACACCCATGCAAAAATCACAGAACAGATACCCACAGAAAGAGACACAAAAGGGACAAGGAACACCAACTCACAACATAGAAACATGAAACATAAAAGACTACACATAAACCAACGAGACCAATGGGCAACCGGTGCCGATTTAGGACGGCCATCTGCCGCGTAAAAAGCAGACGTTGTGGTTATCCTGGATTACGTGCGCACAACCCTCCCACTATTCCGATTTCCCAGAGGTCTCGAAGAACACACAAAAATGGTGTAAAACAACCTCCTCACTGTTAGATGACTTCACACAAACAAGACCGTGAAACACAGGGCAGGGGTCCAAGCAACACAGATGAATATGTAAATGGATATAAAAAGAGGACGTGCGTAATACAGTCCGTGCTCTGCCGGCTGTAGCGAGCTCAAATATGTTATCACCCGAGGAGTCCGACTGACATTCAGAGAGGACAGGTGGTCGGGGCCCTGTCCTCTCTGAGGAGGTTTGGACAGGGCCCGTCATGGAGTCCCGTCGTCACAGTCAGTTAGAGTGCAAGTCTTAAGAATGCGCTCGTACAAGACTGTATATTGGTCAAGCACCAAGCTTAGTGTCCGTCTGGTGACATTAGGATCATATCCACGGTAGAAAAGGCGTTTGATGACTCTGACACATTTTCGATACATATGCTGTCTACCTTTGATCCTTCTTATTTTGTTAATTATGTCATCATAAAATGCAGGTTGTGAAGTACCTCAAGTAATATACTCCATTGCTTGTATTGGTCCGAATTTCAAAAGAAGTTGATCATAATTTTTGTAAAATTTCCAGAAAGTCTTTACTAGTTTGTGAAAGCGAAAACCTTGACCTAAAAGTTTCTTTGTAATTTGTAGATTTCTATTATGAAAATCCAAAACATCAATACATGCTTTAGCATACCGGATGAGCTGTGAAATGTAGATACCGTATGAAGGTAATCTAGGGACATCACCGTCAAGCCAGGGGAAATTCACTATGTTGAATCCAAAATAATCTCGTTTGTCATATACACTTGTATGAATTTCTCCATTGACAATTTTGATATTTAGGTCCAAAAATGGTGTTTCTGTGTCTGTAAAGTTTGCCTTGTTGAGAGTTAATTCTTGTGGACAAATAACATCTTTATACTTTTCAAAAACAGGATTATCGATAGTAAGAATATCATCCAGGTACCTAGAAGTACCAATGAAGAATTTCACATCATCATGTTTTCTTTGCTTTTGAAGATTTTGAATAAATTCTTTTTCATATGTGTATAAAAATAAATCTGCAACAAGAGGCGCACAATTTGTACCCATAGGAATCCCTACAACCTGCTTGTAGAGATTCTCACCAAATCTTACATAAATGTTGTCCAAGAGATCTATATGCAAGAAATTGATTGATTATCTGAAACGGTTTTCCTTTAAATGTCCGGAAACCACAGGTGGGACGGACGCACGGACGGACATTTGCATCGCTATACCCCCATCATTTTATGGCGGGGGTATAAAAAAAAGAAAACGGCAAAATCATCGATACACTTCCGACTACGTAAAAATTGTATAATGTAGTGATATTTTAGCTGCCCCATAAGAAAATAAACATGATGTACAAAACATCAATGATACATCTTTTGGTCCATGACGAAGATCAACATACCGTAGTCATGATGCGGGAGTAACACATACCCGTTAGTGGTTCCCTACTTTGTGTTCAAAGAAAGAGGACATTACTACTTCTGAGCATCTTTTGATAGCAACATTTGAGCTAAGCCAATCACAGGCTTTGAAATGGCTAGTCTTATTTGTGAAGAATCTGTGAAGAAACCGTCGTCATGGATTCAGCATCCTACAAATGCTAAACAGAAAAATATGTGGTAAGAGCGCGGCCGGAACCCAGACTTTCAACATGCTATGTAGCATGCTAGCCAGGCGCGCTAACATCAACGCTCCGGGGTAGTTGCCATCAAAGCCGGTTAGAAGGTAATTTGAAGTTTCTACATGAATAAGAAGGGGCTTCGCTAACGCTCTGCCCACTTCTTATTCATGTAGAAACTTAAAATTACCTTCTAACCTATGCTTTGTTTCCTTGTTACATCCTTCAATTCGTAGTTCTCAAACAAACAACAGCAAGTATTATATCATCGATTCTAATTTTTTTTTCGTAATGTAGGAAATGAGCAATGATAATGCATAGAGGGAGAGATGTGAAAAATGAAAAAAAAAATAATGGATGACATGTCCTTTACTTTCTTTTACTCTCAATCTAGTGCTCTCTAGAATTTTTTTATTTGAAAGAAAAATATGGATAATGACCATATCCCTGTGTACAGCACAAAATCAATAATTCAGAAAATCAGGAACCGAAGGCATACAAAATCAGGATAAAACAGGAACCAAAGCAAACAAACAAAGCCTCCACCACATGAAAAGAAGCGAACTCCCGATATGGGAGTGAGACCAGGTGCCCATGAAGAGTAAGCATCTCCTGCTTGCATGCAACACCCGCCGCTTCAATTCGGTAGAACTGTCACATCCGGTTTCTTCAATTCGGAAGACATAGAGTACAATCGTTGGTTGGATGGTTCAAATGGTCTATGACAGAATATCATCCACCATTCTGGAGAGTGGGACATCATAGTGTATGACGAGTTCCCCATAGCGACCGTAGAACTTCCTCAGTGACGGTGTTAGTCGGTCACAAACATATCCCTGACTGAGAAGCTTATCTGAAAGACGCCTAGCTCTCAGAACAAAATCCGTATATTTGGTACTTGCTCTGGCATAGCGCATCAACTGAGATATGAACACGCCATAAGCAGGCGATGAAGGGATGTTGTTACTCAGAAAAGGAAAGTTTGTAATGCTGAAATTGAAGTCGTCACGTTTGTCATAGAGTGAGGTGTTGATGTGACCATCAGTGTCGTAGGACAACATTATGTCCAAATAGGATGCTGAATTATTTGTCTTTGTAGTTTCTTTGACTTTAAGCTCCGAGGATAGATACTGCCGAGGCAATCCGCGAATTTTGGATTATTGATGGACAACACATCGTCTATGTATCTGTAGGTGAAGTTGAAGTCAGAAACTAAGTATCTTTTCCCTTCAGAGACCAAAGATTGAATGAATTCAGCTTCGTACGAATAAAGGAACATGTCGGCAAGGAGTTTTTTTAAGTGTCTATTTCTTTATTTTATACATGGCCATTTGAACAATGGTAGATATCTTTTCGGATCGCTTAGAAACGTAAAGCAGTAAGGGTTATTTTCCTTGTCTCTTTTTTTTTATTAGAATTGAACAGTAATACTTATACATACCACGCCAAACGAGAAAGGAAATCTTGAGCGAGATCACAATTTGAGATTTCTCGATAAAAAATGATTCAATCATAAAGAATAACAGTTACAAATATACTCTTTAAACTTTCCAAGGCAAACATGGATGTAAATTACATTTTCTGGTGATATTCATTACCTCTTTTCTAGAATTATTAAGGGTGTATCGTATCTGAATAAAATATGCGTTAAAAGAATTAAATAACTCTTTTTTTCTTTAAACTCAAAGTTATATCACGATTTTTTTTTAACAATTCTTTTTTTTTCAGATGGATGTAGATATTAAAAGCCACTCAAAGGCTGTGTACAGTGCTCTGTGTGAAGTCATTGGAAATGAAGATGATGTCGAAATGAATAGAATATCATTTGAATGGTTATCACTACGTAGCAGCTCGTCATGTTGTAAAACCAATATGTCGAAAATTGTTGCATCACATATGCGCCGGTGCATCGGAGGTTTAGATATTCTCTCCGGTAAAGCTGAAAAAGTTTTTTCAAATATGTCGGAAACTTTGTGTATGGATAATAGAACAGTGACTAGTGGCAGTAGGGCAGAAGGCTTTGACTTTTCGTCATCAGACATTGACTTAATGGCTGTAATGACAAACGTGAAGGTGATACAAAATCATACTGAGGAGTATCCATCTCAATCCTACATGCTACTTTATGCGGAAAAAGATAACACGAGACCAGGATTTGTGAGACTGAAGGTTCTTCACACTCCCCCAGTTTTATGCATGGGAGGTAGGTTGTATTGAGCTAGCCCAAAATATTTACATGTCCAGTAGTAAGTTGTTACAAGCATTTTCTTCAATAGCCTGTATTGGAGTAGAGAACAATGTACATGGTCCTTGCATAGATACAACTCTTTATGGTAAAGAATTAGATTCTGCAATTACATTTTCGTCAGAAATGTGGCCAGTAGAAGCAGCTGGATGTGTACATCGTCTATTTAAGCATAGATGGCCTTCAGATGATGTGATAAAGGACATGGTCAGCGATGGCTGTCTGTTTGTTCCGATAGGATGCAAGACATCACCTTATGCAGATGAGGAATGGAGGATGTCATTCTCACTGGCAGATAAACGACTGGTACATTCTATGAACCATACACAATTTCTAACTTATGGACTTCTGAAATTGTTCTTGAAGGAAGTTGATGAGGTACATTATGCTACAAAAGGTCTACTTTGCTCATATTTCATAAAAACACTAGTTTTCTGGGAGATCATAGATACCAAAGTGTCATGGACGCCATCTTGCCTTCTTCAAAATGTGTGGAGCTGTTTTCGCAGGCTTCTGAAATGGATTTGCAATAAATATTGCCCGAATTTTTTCATACCGGAAAACAATATGTTCTTTGGAAAGATACATGGACGCAGCAGAAGAACATTATTGGACTTCTTATCTATGCATTACAGAGCAGGATACTTGACGTTTGTTGAGATACCTTCAATCCGAAATGAAATAGATCGAAGGGGGACATTGCAAAGACAAATGATATTTCATGGGCCAGCGAGGTCGAAGGTGATTGAAAATTTATATTCCATGACACTGGCGGAAGGAAATGGGACTGGGACATTCGAAGCGCTTTTGTCTTCTATGTCAAATTTCTTCGTAGAGTGTAAAGAATTCTTGCGACTTTTTTACATTAACTTATCTTATTTCAAGATACTGTGTTGTAAAACCATCCAAGTTTGTCACAACAGAACAAAATATTTGTACGAGGAGTCTTTTTTCCGCCTCATCAAATTGTCGTCACCCGATTGCGTTCGAAGTAAAATCTTCCTAGCGATTTATTTCTACAGATGTAAAAGGTACGATAGTTGTGTCAGATTGCTTCATAAAGCGATACGTAAAATGGAAGACGCAAGAACAATTAACATGTGGGAGTATGACCCCGACAAATACTCTTCTCTTGGAGGCGATGACTTTTCAATATCAGAGGGAATATACAAATTTACTGCTTTTGAAGTCCCCCTTGATTCCGAAACATGTATCCCCGAAATCTTGGATGAATGTAATGCTATTAGGTCTTTAGACAATTTTCAAATCCTGTCACCATGGATGTTGTCCCACTTTCTCTTGTGCCTGTGTAACTTTTGGACAGGAGATTTAACACAAGCTCGGGTTCATCTTGAAAACATTCGGGATTGTTTACAAAACAGACGGCAACACATCTCCAAAGCCACATATCCGTTGTCATGGCAAATACTTGGAATAGGACAAGAAATTTTAGGCGACTATCAAGATGCTCTGATATCGTATGGTGAGTGTAACAGATGTATGGATATCGCTCAAAGGTTGTATTTCTTCAATCTTATTCAGGTAAACATGCAGAGAAGTTCTCGATTAATGTCACTTTTGAGCTCACCGAGAGCTCATAGAGAGCAAATATCCAAACCAAGACATTGGCGCTCGCGTCGGCATCCACGTACACAAAGACATTGAATCAGATCATGGACAGCCAAAATGGTCTATAATCCGAAAAAAGCCTTACATGACCTACGAGTCAGGTTTTTGTTTGATTGCAGATCTTCCAACTAATACGGACAATTGTCTACTTTTTTGATTGATACTTGCTATTGGACTGAAGTATAATTTGCATAGATGGCATCTGCATATCTGATGCATGGCAAATTACTGTATATAGTACATTAATTTTTTATTCACATTTATCTTAATAATTGACATCTTCATTCAACAATTAGAAAATATGCAGTATTTTGTTTATGTCTAAACCGCATCGGCCTAGTTATCATCCACCCCAAGTCCCCTTTCCCCTTTTCTACAATGGGATATGGTCAGAGCGAGATGCTTCATAGCAACACAATTTCAAAGCTGCAAATAAAAGTTGTAAAGCGTCAAAATGAAAAAGGTAACCAGTGTTATATTTTTTGGGTTGATCGAGGATTCAATACCAAAAATTGAGGGAAAACTTACGCATCTTGCGCTAGGCGCACGATGTAGCTGTCCCCCAATTTATGATGTTGATACCTTGATTAACCAAATCAATATTGTACTTTATTTCAAATTCCAATTACAATTATCATTACGCAAATGGTACAGTATTTTTGACATTCTAACTTATCACAGGCACGGAAGCAAAACAAAATTCACACGTTATAGGTAATCTTACATGACCACCATCTCAAAATATGAACACTCCTAGGTCATTATAAACGCTTAGAATTATGTAGTAATGCGCTCCAATTGTTCAGTGCAATGTTATATGCAAGTCGTTGACGTAAAGTGTTTGACGTTGAAACCGACTTAATAAAAGCCAAAATGACTTTTTGTAGTTAAAATATGGCGATAATAATGGTAGAAATAACAATTCAACATTCGGATATTGAATGACAATAGCTAACGAGATGCATGGATGTTCATGTCGACTCAAAGTGAAGTAACATTGACGCTAACGGAAATGGACTGGTCGAACTAAGCGTTTAACGGGTCAATGACTTTCATTATGGTTTCAGAAACTTACCTATCTATAGTCAGGAATTTTTTCTGCATTCAAAATTGATAGAAATAAGGTCACACGTGAATGACGTCCTCATTTTCGAATTTTCAGACATGACGTCAAAGGCAATTGCCTTGTCTGGTTTTGTTCCCGAATGTCGCCATTATGTTTTAAACATGTCATTTAAGCATTTACACAAGAATAATTAATTCTAAATCGCCTCTTCATGTCGTTTTGAGACATCGAAAAACCAAGCTTATGGAAAACAAGAAATCGATGTTTGATTCTTGTTCATAACAATCTTAAAACAGTATTTTTTCACACCAAATAATGTTTTTTTCCGTGAAAATTATAAAAAAAAATTCAGTAGAAAAATGACGAAAAAATAAATTGATAATTTAAAATTGTTTGACACGCAGGCATTAAAATGTGAAAAAGCGTGCAATCGGATATCAAAGGGAACGTTAAGTCAGTATGCAATTATGTCATTCATGTACTGAAGTATGGTTTTAGGACGAATGAGCCCTTTCATACTTCATTTCATATTAACATCGTAATGTTTTGGTATCACAGTAAGGAACTGTTTCTTTTTTCTGTTAGTATATGTCGTCACAATATTTTGTATATTTTATCACATATGCTGTACTTGGTTGATTTTAATAAATTGAACTATGAAAATTTTCCATTTAATTCAATGACAAATATGGGTAATGACCATATCCCTATACACAGCACAAAATCGATGATTCAGAAAATCATAAACCGAAGGCATACAAAACCAGGATAAAACAGGAAAAAACCAAAGCAAACAAGCAAAAACCTCCACCACATGAAAAGAATAGAACTACCGATATGGGAGTGAGATCAGGTGCCCAGGAAGAGTAAGCATCTCAATCTGCTTGCATGCAACACCGGTTGCTTCAATTCGGTAGAATTGTCACATCCGGTTACTTCCATTTTTGAAGATATAAAGTATAATCTTTGGTAGGACGGTACAAATGGTCTATGGCAGAATATCATCAACCATTATTATGACTGTATGATTAGTGAATAAAAGTCAAACACAAAACCCGAAATCAGATAAAATAATGTAGGTGGTTTTATTTCTGTTGTTTTTGTAATGTCACACGAGGTGGGATGAGCTCCAATCCGACAAGAAAGCATCAATTAAGTTGCCACTGAATGTTGACTAGATTGGAAATAAGTGAGTGTTGACTTTCGGAAGACAAAATACAATTTTGATCTGTAGAAGTTGATGATATTTCGTTATCAAAAGGCTAACAAATTCTTGAATATTAAACAGAACTTTCTCTTTAATCTTCTTTAATTCATTTTTCATAATAAAAGAAAAATCGGACAAACAGACGGAGACAATGACACAGTCCCATATAAACAAGAAGGACAACTCTAACGGAATATCACACGCGTTTCAGTAGCTTCCCTTGGACGAGAATTTTAAGAAATCTCCATGCTAAAGATTTCCGATTTTCGCAACTTTTCAACCGCAATTCGATCCAGTGGCTCAGAGGTACAACTCTCGACTAGCAAGCGGGAGGACCGTGGTATGTGTATGTACGTAGGACGGGTGAAATTGCAGTATTTCATTTCAATGCAGGCACATACACTTTTTTGCACTTTACCTTTGTGTCTATCCACATGCATAGTCATACCTGTACAATTCATGGATGGCATCAAAATCCAATCACTTCCGAATTCCCAAAATTTGTGTGTAGCGCTTTAAGGTAGCTCGTACCTCTGCATGCTCTATAGTCGTGAGTGTCTATATTCTCCCTGTGCTCACGTTTTTGGAATTTTTGACCTTTTATAAAAACTTTTCAAACAGCCCCTAAATTGAAGGGATATCTTTATCGGTTATTAACTCGAATGACTTCAACTTAACATTACACCCTATGGAAAAATCCAAAAATTCACATTTGTTACATTAAAGAAACATTTTTTAACCAAAAATATATTTGAAACCTGTATTAGCTTTACCCAATGTGCAATTATATGAAAAGAAAATGTTGGGTATCCATGCATTATTTTTCCCTATTTTGGACCAGAGGTACAATCTACCTTAAAAGCGGCCCGTGCTAATGAATTAAGTTTAAGGTGGGTCCCTACTCGTGAATTTTACAGATGAATTTTGTATTTTAAGGTTATTTTCTATACATAATAGTCAAAATGACATAATGAACACAGACATAGATAGGTAATTTTGTTTTCATTAAAGATACAGTACATTAAAGAAAGGTACCCTAACACTTAAAAATTGAGAAATATCAAATATCCATCATATGCTTTTGAACCCTCCAAATTCAATGATGATACGAATATGTTTATTTGTTTTGTTTTATTTTATGATAACAAGTCATATAGAAGAAATATAACACATAAAATGATATTGTATCATAAATCTAAGTATGTTATATCTCCAAACATTAGGGTACCCCCTTATAATTTCATAACATTTTTGACCAAGAATATGTACTAAATCCAACTTTTTGCATAAAAAAACAGATGAATTTTTTTCATTTTGTAATATTTCATAAAATTATTCATGTAGATGAAGAAAAAATCACATACAGGTACATAGTTTTTGAAATGATCAAGGTATGGCTCCAAACATAGGGGTACCCCCTTATAATGTTATCATATTTTCGACAAATAATATATAGTATATCACATTTTTGTGCAAAAAACAACAGATGGAATTTCTTCAAATTGGGGCATTTTATACGATACTGTATAGATGGTGAAAAAATTGCCTACAGGTATACAATTTTATAAATGATCAAGATATGGTTACAAACATAAGGGTACCCCCTTATAATTTCATCCCATTTTCAACTAAGAAATTATACTATATGACTGGTGTGGACATTGATAGATTGAACCATCTTTTGCTTCTTTTGGCATTTAAGATCTTCTGTCTGTGTTTTCAATGCGCTGGCTCGTCCCTCACCAGCCATTGTAAAACATTATACGCAGACTGCTGCATATAAGGAAAAACGTATAACGGTTCGAGTAGGGAGCCTCCTTAAATATATTCAAATACCACATGTATAATGCAAGCAATTTAAATCTAAATAGGACAAAAAGGAAAGCTCAATGAGTTTCGCTCATTGGCCCCGATACAATAATAAATGATAAAAAATACTAAAGATACTAGTAAAGTGCGCAATCCTAAATATATCCAATGAACAAATTATTCTATCAATGTAAACAAGAGGCCCAAATGGGGACACATCGCTCACCTGAGTTGTAGACAAAAGAATAATAGTGGCCAATATGGTAGATACCCTTGAGTACTTGGCTTCCTGTTAGGATTTGTGAAATACTGTGCACCATTTTCGGAGATGTCGAAAATACTTCAGCCTATCAGAGCTCTTGGTAGCCCTATCTATTTACAAATCGGCACAAAATTATAAACTTGGTAGAAGACATTGAGTACTTGCTTCCCGTAAGGTTTCGTTAAATAATGTGCAGTGGTTGAAGAGGATTAGTCGAAAATGTGTCAGCAAATCAGAGCCTTCGTCAGCCATATTTGTTTACAGATCGGCGCGAAAATCCCAAACTCGGTATAGGACCCATATTCTCGAGACAAGTGTGCTCAGGTGAGCTAAAAAGTAACAAAACATTTCGGATAGTGATTTCCAGTACATGCATTTTTTTTAAGGATTTGATTAAATTCTGCACAGCGGTTTCGGACAAAGTATGGACTATGTCAACCAATCAGAACAATCAGTTTTACCAGAGGATCTCAATGTGAGTATTTGTTTCTGTACTGTGTTGTTGCTACGTGAGGGAAGTTGAAAATGCGCCAGTTAAATATATCCTTCGTGTGTTTTCGTTTTTTGCTGTTGGTGCTGCAACAGGGTCTTGTTGGAGATCCCCCTCCTTCCTTTCATCGACGGTTTGAGTTACTGATTTAATTATCTAAAAAGGCAATAATAAGAATCAATCGTCATCTATTTTATGAAATTAAATCAAGTGGTAAATGCTTCTGCCAATCAGAACCGTCGTTGGTCAAATTGGTCAAAACAATTTTTATGAATTCTGAATTTCATGGAGAGGGTACTAGGAAGTCGATAAGGTAACACCCAACCAGATGTTCGTCTTACTGAAAGATATGGCTCGTTTTACATTTTTCTTGTACAGTTTCGTAAAATTCTGCGCTGGGGATGGGGAAAAGCACTTTGCGAAGGTATTTTACCTTAATCAGTCAAACAGAGTTCATGTGAGAGAGAATGGGGTTGTGTTGGTAGAATTAACCATAAGGCAATAGCAATCTAATATTATGTTGTGCGTCCCGAACATTTTCCTAAAGGTAACCTCCCGACAGACATGAAAACTCACAAACACAACATCAATATGAATGAATTTGGAAAGGAAGACTGAAAAGATAAAAGAAAACAATATCTTTCGCAAGTGAAGTGAATAATTCTAACTTTATTTTTTGATGAACTACTATTATCTCCTGATATCAATGATGATATAGGTATTATATGGTATTCAAGATCATTTACTGATATATTTGGTATGAAAAAGGACATCAATCAGCCAGACTCATCCAAATATTTATTAGGACCCAAAGTGAGTGTGTTTTTTTTCTGAGAAATCTTAATAAAAGGTACCCGCCCGCGGACGTAAAACAAAATATTTAATTACTTTGGCCTAATTTAAAATACTAAGAGATTGCTTTATTCCAGATAAAACCACAAGTACTACATTACATTACAGTTTAATCAGGGAATTTAACCGAATTAAACACGTCCCTGATATTTTCGCAAAGTCCATGAATAATTTTTCATTCCAAGCGCGGATCTAGAGATGGGAGAAGATCAGGACCTAGAATTTGCCGAAATGCTGATTTTCCCCGTTTATTTTATATGTACCTTTTTTTCAAAACTAAAGGCTCGAGCAACCACCCCCCCCCCCCCCTCCTGACGACTTGCACCTACCTAGAAAATTCTACATTCGCCCATGTCATTCATCAATTTCATTCAGATCGTATAGATTAGACATTTTCAATTGAATAATTTATTGTTTTATGTGTAAAAATTACGCACCATTAGAGTTTTGAGGACAGAAATTGTTAGAGTCTTCGTCCTCAGAAAATTTTATTATAAAACATTTGCTGTCATTTGACAGTAGATTTCAATGCACAGTTTGTATTTCTTAGAATCTGGAATGTTTATAATTTTATGAAACGTTCAGAAAGATACTTCAGATAACAGAGAGCATTTTTGTGAGATTTTAACGATATGGAACTGATTGTCAGTGTAGATAAGTATCCGTCACAGGAAAAAAGTTTTTACGTCAGAGACAATAGGATGTGCCAAGGGTGTAGCTGATCAGATTGATAAAGAAACTTCCGTCCTTCTTGAGTTCTAAATTGCAATATGTAAAAAGTATGAGCGTCAACCAAAGGCATTCGTTTCGTAAGATTGAAAAAAACACAGGGAAAAAATTCTCGACTCATAATTTTGACATAGTCTGGAATGCTCCCCCCTTTGATCCTCCAAAACCGGCCTAACTTTGTAGCATTTCAGGTAAAAATTTGTCTCATGGAATTTTCTATTGCAAAAGTGGTGTGTTGGGGTAGGGTTAGGGTTAGGTTTTTTTAGTAAAAAAAAATCACCGAATGTAAGAAACATTGTGTAACTTTTATATGAATGATAATTTTAAAAATTAGAAAATGTGAATATATAGTATTTCTGATGCTCTTTCAAATGAAATAAGTTGCAAGTTCCAATTCTTACTTTTACTGTATGTTTTTCTCTTTGCAAAATATTTAAAAAGAATATAAAACAACGATTTTCATATCAAAATTATTACATATTGATCATGAGTGAATACAAAAGTCGAAACCTAGATTTATATGCTCTTGTTACCCTTTTGCTAAGCAACATGAATAAGGTTAGAAAATTTCTGAATGTATTATTCCAAATAGTACAAACGTCATAGGAGTATCTTACAATATCACGCAATATTTCATATTTTTTTCAGACAACCTTTAAAAGTACAAAAAAGAAAAAAATAGTCTCATTTCAAAACAATAACTTTTTTACTGATTTGAAAAGACGGATAAAGTGGTCCAAAGTCATATGCCCAGCTAGAATCGTTCAATTATGCAACATCAAAAATAAAATCATATTGTAAAATTCCACATTAATGTGTAGCAGAAAAAGAATAAAACATTTAAAATTGAACAACAAACCTTTCATTATTGATAGCTAGAATGCCAGAAATTATAAAGCATGTGTTTGTGAAACGAGAATTCCCCCGGCGGCATCTTTGTTAGTATAAACGCCATTTTCTGTGAAGTGTGTGAAAGGTCAGGGTCAGCGTAATATTGGTATCAATGGAAAGATCTTGTCACAAGGAATACACATGTAATATATGAAAGCCCTATCACTAACCATTCAAAAGTTATGCCCAATGTTAAAGTTTTTGAAAAGTACGTCAAAGGTCAAGATTATGGTCACGAGGTCAAAAATTTTGGTATCAATGGAAATGTATTGTCACAAGGAATACACATGTGAAATATGAAACCTCTATCACCAGCTTCAATTCAAAAGTTATGCCCAATGTTAAAGTTTTTCGGAAAACAGACAGACAAACAGACAGACGGACAGGCCAAAACCTATATGCTCCCGAATCTTTTATTCCAGGGGCATAAAAAACAAAGATTTTTCGGTTTTGCCGTTATTCATATTAAAGTATACTGAAATCTATGAATGCTTTTGAATAGTATTGATTTCATCTCAAATACATGAAACGTACAGTTAAAATCGTTTTAATCCAATATTTATCAATTCAAGTGAGTTGTGCAGAAATTGAACCAATTTGTTTTCCAAAAAGCAGTGTATGGTGTATCAAACCTCATTACCCAGTGAAGCCACTTGAACAAATAATTTTCAGTGAATATGCTGAAATGCGGCGCTTCTTGCCTATGCGAGAAGGAGCGTCGTATTTCAGCATACGCTGTTCAACAACTCAAGTGGTTTCGCTAGGTTTCGCAGTTTGAAACAAATTAAAAGGCCCATGAAATTGTTATGCTTGTCCAACTAGCAGACCTACGACGTCGTTATTTACTGTTAACTAATTGTTTTACCTCATCATAGGTCTGTTGCACAGACAAGTTGTTAGCGGAGAGAGTTCATGATATGTATCGGTTGCATCGGATTTGCCGACAACAAGTTATTTGGTCCAATGAAAACACATGTTGTACCTATTATTTGAACAGATACAAATTCCCAAATGTCTTACCACAGGAACTTGTCGTTTTATGAGAGAAAATGTTTTATTATTCACAACCTCAGGCCTCTGTGTTCCTCTTAGAAATATTATACATACAAGATGTCGAACACAGTGGCTTAAGGTTGTGAATAATAATTTATTTTCTCTATTAAAACAACAGCTTCCTGTGGTCCAACATTTCATTTGAAGATTTCAGGAACTCTGAACTGAATTATTTATTTTCACGAATTTCAGATATTAAATGTCCTATGCATTTTCAAAATCCAGAGGAAGAGATTACTCATTAGACGTTTCTTCAAGAAATCAGTCCGTAAATTACTTCATCTAAGAGAGTCTAAGACAGAGGAAATTCGAGCAAACTTTATACATGATAACAAGTATATGCAAGTGTTCCAAGTACATGAATGATATTGACAACCATTATGAAAGTGTTCCAAGTATAATGCACATTAAATAAAAATCTATTCCGTTTGCACTGTATCTCCTGAAATGTATCGCAGTACTAAAGGGTTGTGGAGGAATTGAACCGATCAAATCTAAAGTACGACGACTTTGTTTACAGTTACAGTTGTAGGTGTAACTACAAGTATCACAGTACTAAATGGGGAATCACCTTCGGATACACGGCAAAACATGGCCGCTATTGAAATCTTGATCCCGACTTTAAAAATAAAATTCTAAATAAATATAAAGAATTGAAATAATCTAATCATATCACATTAAAGGTCTATCAATAAGAAATTAAAGCACGGACCATTTGTGAAATTATCAACAGTAGCTATGGATGAAAGATCGATCTAAATGAAGTCCTGTGAATTCAAAAATTGCATTTTAGATTTAAGGAGGCTCAATAATCGTTTGACGTCATCATATTCCCGGCGTCAATACTGGTTCGAATAGTACCGAGTGCGGTTTCGGTCTTCAAACTCCTCTAATTCGCTTGTTTCTTGACGGATTTCGACAAGTTTGGTATCGATGGAACCAGAAAATTATCATCATATATATAGTCAAATGCATCGTTAAATCTATATAGTAAAAATATCCCGTAAATGAGACACCCTTGCTACTGCCGTAAAAGTATTATTTTTATAACGTCATCATCGGAAATTCAATTGCTTGGCAATAAAATCAAGTAGAAAAACTAAAGTTTAATGATTAAACAGGATATTTCTTTGAGATTTTAGCAATATAATAGATAAAATATTTCAAGTTTGCTATCTCTAATTATCTTAGGTTATACAAATTTTTCTACAATTTTGTCAACTATCGTACTTTGCAGCGAGATGTTATCGAATAAAGTTTCCCTATTTAAAAACTTTGAGCGAGTGAATTGAAGTTTTATCCCTGCTTTGTTCAAAGATATATCCATTTTACAGATGAGTGGACGTATTATCGAGAACGAGGGAGGTTAGTGACGTCTACTTATTGACCTTGAACGTCAAAATGTTTAAAAACGCTTCCGTTTACTTTTTCTATTTCTCTCATTCATATTTCCGTATCTCCGACACCCGGCGATCGTTGTGCTTTAAAAAAAACACTTTACATTGTTAACGCCGTTTAAAAAATAACTAAATCTAGAAATTTCATCTTCTGTGTTACTTATTTCAGAATCGCCCCCTTCTTTAAACATTATTGACAACCCTAACCCCCCCCCCCCTTAAAATCGTTACTATGACAACCAAGTATTTTGAATCAGGATGAACGAAAACATGTACTTTTTTATAATTATTTTTGAAGAACAGAGTTTGTCGTTGAGAAATATGTAAAAGAAAATAACTTCTGACAAAGACTTCTTATCACTTTGATGACAAATAAGGGTACTGGGTACTTTTTTTAGATTTTCATTTTGGGTGGGGGGATGCACAAAAATGTACGTTCCGAGAACAGTTTTAGCTATTTTACTCTTTGAAAGCATTATCTATAAAGAAATAGACATATTTGATTATATAATAGTGAAAATAATCACAAGAATGGTTTTAATGTGAAATTATTATCCCTATATCATGTATTAATCTATCAAAATTCATTGTTTTGCGACAGATCTCGGAATTGGTTTACACATGTATATTCAGAGGACCACTAGTCAATCAAATGAACGATGATATGTAATCTTAATTACAAATATAAATCATCAGACATGAATGTCAAATAAAAAGTATATTTTTTTTGACTCTGACAAAGAATTCTTGGATTATTGAGCCACCTTAAGTGCAAAAAATGGACCTAAATCTTCAAGTGGCTAGATCTTTCTAGACTCTGTAGTCACTTTTTCTATAGATGTCATTTTTAAGTATCTCAAACCTTCGTGTACAAAACTTATATAGTGAATCATCTGAGTGAATGTTGTGAGAGACGTAGGATGCAATTGAACAGAGGTGGGTGCTCCATAGACTTCAATGGAAAAGGCATTTAGTACTGTGATACCTACAGGAAATCATTTTAGCAGGGAATCCCTTCCCTTTTGACTGGTGAACCGGCTGAATAAAAGGTGTCACCTCATTGGTCATAACTATTGAAAATTAAAAAAATAGCACATTAAATTGATGTATGATTCCCTGCTGTCTGTAGAAATTGAGTTTTGAACATGATTTTGCCTTTTATGTAATCAATAGATCGATTTAAAAATGTATAAAAATTAGCAAATTTTCAATTCGGAAGGAGGGGTCATGTAAAAAAGTGAATTTTGCAGAAAAGGTATGCATGACCCCCTTTTTTCTTTCGTTTTTATGCGTGCCAAAGATGTCCTAAGCCAAAAAGACCACATTTATAGGCTTTGAAGCATTTGAAGTCACCGAAATCGAGCTAATTGATTAATCATACAAAGAAGGCTTTTTTCCTGTAGTTAAACCTGTAACATTGGGCATGGAAAACATACATTATACCTATGTACAATCTTAAAGAATATTCCTTAAAAATCCAAAAGTGGATATCTTGACAAAACTCTTTCACTTGTAGGGTACCATGCATGAGTACCTCATACCTACAAAATGTCATGACAATCTGAAGAGTGGTTATAGAAAAGAAGCAGAAAATTTATGAAAATCACCCCCCCCCCCCTTCCTTTTTACATAAGAAAAAAATTCAAAAAAAATCAAAACAATAAAATTTAAGCATAAAATACATATCAAAGCATTAAGTAAGTTAAATATGATAAATATGCAGTAAAGGAGTGTGTAAAAATATACACTTATTGAGTTATTTAAAGAAATAGTGCAAAAATGTGCATTTCTGACTAAGTCCGAAAAGATGTCAAAAACGCGTCAAAAATTTGACTTCGAAGTGGAACCAAAAATAACAACACTTCTTAAGACATCTCTCTAGATCATCCTGATGCTTTCGGTTTGTCGATACATGCTTCGGTTCTGAAGAAGAAGTTTGTCAAAGCAGGGTACCCCCCCCTGACTTACTTTTGGCTGTGGTGGCGCCACCTGTCGACGGATCCGGACGAAAAACAACAACACTTGTCGGGGACCATGAGTACTTCATACCTACCAAGTTTCATCAAAATCCCTTTAGCCGTTCTGGAGAAGAAGTTCATAATGTTAAAAGTTTACGACGACGGACGATGACGACGACGACGACGCCGACGACGACGGACGACAGACGCAACACTATGACAATAGCTCACTTGAGCCGTTGGCTCAGGTGAGCTGAAAATGAAGAAAAAGATTTGAGGAGTGCTGGTGCCGGGACTTGTACCCACAAGTCTTGGGTCCATGTGCACAGTAAACATATCTAATCTATTCAGCAGTTCTGGAGAAGAAGTTGAATATGTAAGAAAATCACCCCCCCCCCCCTTTCCTTTTCACATAAGAAAAAAAAATTCATAAAAAATCAAAAAATTAAAATTTTAGTATAAAGTACATATCAAAGCATTCAGTAACTTAAATGTGATAAATTAGCAGTAAATGAATGTGTTAAATCATACACATATTGAGTTATTTAATGAAATAGTGCAAAAATGTGCATTTCTGACAAAGTCTGAAAAGGCGTCAAAAACACGTCAAAAATTTGACTTCCGAGTGGAACCAAAAATAGCAACACTTCTTAAGACATCTCTAGATCATCCTGATGCTTTCGGTTTGTCGATACGTGCTTCTATTCTGAAGAAGAAGTTTGTCAAAGGAGGGTACCCCCGTAACCTACTTTTGCTTCTGGTTGCGCCACCTGTCGATGGATCCGGACGAAAGACAACAACACTTGTAGGGGACCATGAGTACTTCATTCCTACCATGTTTCATGAAAATCTGTTCAGTGGTTCTGGAGAAGAAGTTGAATATGTATGAAAATCACCCCCTCCCCTTCCTTTTCGCATAGGAAAAAAATTCATAAAAAATAAAAAAAAATTAAAATTTTAGACTAAAATACTTCTCAAAGCATTTAGTAACTTAAATATGATAAATATGCAGTAAATGAATGTTTAAAATCATACACTTATTGAGTTATTAAAGAAATAGTGCAAAAATGTGCATTTCTGACAAAGTCCAAAAAGGCGTCAAAAACGCGTCAAAAATTTGACTTCCGAGTGGAACCAAAAATAACAACACTTCTTAAAACATCTCTCTAGATAATCCTGATGCTTTCGGTTTGTCGATACGTTCTTCCGTTCTGAAGAAGAAGTTTGTCAAAGGAGGGTACCCCCAGTGACCTACTTTTGCCTGTGGTGGCGCCACCTATTGATGGATCCGGACGAAAAATAACAACACTTGTAGGGGACCATGAGTACTTCATTCCTACCAAGTTTCATGAAAATCTGTTCAGTGGTTTTGGAGAAGAAGTCGAAAATGTTGAAAAGTTTACGACGGACGACGGACGACGGACGACAGACGACAGACGACGGACGATGTGCTATGACAATAGCTCACTTGAGCTTTGCTCAGGTGAGCTAAAAAGCCCTCGCACATTGGTTGATCAAAATTCACTCGTTTGAAACTACAACGTTTTGTCTCCTTTGCCGTATACTCTGACAATGTCCTTTCCAAAATATTTACAGAATTAAGGAAATATGCGCTGAGAATCGGTCACATCTGTTGGTTACAAAAAGGAGATTTTCATCCTTTGTCCTCTCAAACACCAGCAAGTCCAGATTTGAAGGATCTGCATTTAATGGATTTTTCCTTATGCATGACTACCCAGGATTTTTTTTTTATAAAAGTTAATTAAACTAAATGTAACTTTTTTTTCAAATAATAATTCAGTTTGATATAAGATAGGAATTACCATCGTCACATTTCTTGCAAGACTGTCGGCAGTTGGGTACCATCCAGCCTGGATTCCTCTCGCATTCCCCTTTAGACGCCCAGCCTCTACACTCTCGGGTGTTGTGTTTGTCAGTGCACGACCCTTGGTCTGTAAAAAATTAACCGTGATGAAATATCATCGCACATACTTTCTTCATTGCAGTCTATCAGATGACGTATAGTAGACATAGTAGACAAGGCGAACTTTGAAAATTGAGATATGTATTTTAAGTACCCGAAACGTGTATGTCTAGTCCATGCTGCAAATTTATCTGTTCTTAAATGATGCTATTGAATTTGAAGACGTTTTACATTTATACATAGAGTTGAACTAACAAAGAAAAGTTTTTGTATGCATAAAGTCAGTTTCGACCATGGTTTCCTAGCAACGCAATGCCAGAATATGTCTTATCTCTCATATATATGAGGGTGTCAAATAGATGGACGCCGTTACCATGGTAACCTTGGTGCAAATTTAGCAATATGGTTTGTTTTCATTGTTTTTACATTAAGAATGATAATTACAGAAAGTTTCATCAAAATCCATCACATGCCGTTTCCAGCTGTTTTAGGTTTTACATAGAATCCATATTAACATTTAAAGACGTGTAACATTTACACCACTTGATAAGTGTCACTGCTGGTGGACCATGAGTCCACGTGGGCACCTGTAGCCAAGTCCGATCAGCTTCGGTTGATTATTTCTCAAACGCAATAGAAAATTACTGTTTACAATGGGGGGGTCTGAAAAGTGGGCCCTGTAGCATAATATACATGTACAACCCATCCTGCCGCGTCTTTTGGTATTTAAGGACTTAACTTTCACAGTCTTTGGTCATATTTCATTGTTTGTATTGAGGATCACTGACGAGGTGTACCCGAAACGTGCATGTCTGGTCCATGCTGCAAATTTATCTGTTCTTAAATGACACTATGTAGTTAAAGATGAGCAACACATTAAGGAATATTTCAATGTTTAAGATTTAAGCGAAGAAGTAAACATAGGATAATCAAAGATAACATAGCTCGCCGTAACAGGTTTTTTGTCAAAAATAAAAAAAAAACTTCGTAAATACGAAAAGCATTTTCATGTAGAGTCTATGCATCTAACATTAGTCATATATGCCTTAGAGAGCTAAAGATAGAGCAAAAGTTAATTTTTAAAAAGTAGGTTAATGGTCATTGTTTCAAATGAAAGGTCTTGGTATAAGTAACTGTATGCATGAAAAATAAATACAATTTTTTTTTCAAAAATTGGTCAATGTCCAAGATCAAGGGCATTAGGTCAACGGACATGGTCTCAAGTGAAAGGTCCCATCACATAGTCCCTACATGTGAAACATCGAAGCCCTACCCCTTGTAGTAGAAGAGGTATAGCCCACTTTAAAGATTTTGAAAGAAAATTAAAGTCCAAGATCAAGGTCACTAGGTCAAAGGTTATGGTCTCAAATGATAGATCTCGTCACAAGGTATCTACATGAGAAATATCAAAGCCCTAGCCCTTATTGTTCTAGAGATATAGCCCAGGTTAAAGTTTTTGGAAAGGTAGGTCAAAGTCAAAGGTCAAGGTCACTGGGTCAAAGGTCATGGTCTCAATAGATAGGGCTCGTGACAAGTTATCAACAAGTGAAATATCAAAGCCCTAGTCCTTATAGCTCAAGAGATATAGCTCAGGTTAAAGTTTTGAAAAGTATGTCAAAGTCCATGGTCACTCGGTCAAAGGTCATGGTCTCAAATGAAAGGTCTCGTCACAAGGTGCCTACATGTGTAATATCAAAGCCCTATCCCTTATAGTTCAAGAGATACAGCCCAGGTTAAAGTTTTTGAAAAGTAGGTCAAAGTCCAAGGTAAAGGTCACTAGGTCAACGGGCATGGTCTCAAATGAAAGGTATGGTCACAAGGTATCTACATGTGAAATATCAAAGCCCTATCCCTTATAGTTCAAGAAGTTAAAGTTTTGTCTACGGACGACGACGACGCCGACGACAACGACAATGACAACGACGCCGAGGGTATGGCATTAGATCTCCGGAGTTTTCGTCCCGGCGAGCTAAAAATCTATAAAAATGCTGCTTTGTTATTATCACAGCAAAACATATGCACGACAAGATTAAATTCTAGTTCCTTGACACCTGGTCCCACACTAAGTTTTGAATCACATTGTCTGACACAAATTGAATTATCATATTGAAATCTTTGTTCTATGGTAATAGTTTAGTACACCAGGTTTCTTTTCGCCTCCTTTGTTTGGTTTTTTTTTTTTTTTTTTTTTTTTTTTTTTTTTTTTTTTTTTTTTTTGGTTTGTTGCACTATTCAATTTTTTGAAAAAGCAATTTTGATTTTAATGGACGTATTGTTTATCCATATTTCTTTGTAATTTATAATGTAAAAAGGTACTTGTCCAACCCTCATCCCTTGGAAATCAGATGTTGAGAGCTTGTAGGAGGTTTAAACTAGTGCTGTATATTGAAATTAATTTTTCAATACATTACAATACAATTTGCTTCAATACTCAATATTTTCAATACAATACGCGTTTTTACATTTTTCTCAAATAAATCATAATAATGAATCAATAATGGAGTTTTTATGTTTTAATAAATGAAAACTTTATAAAACAGAACAAAAATAAACAACAGATGGATGTTTTCCATCATTTCAGAAACAAAATAAACTTATGAATCGCAAGCGATTTAAGTCCCCTACCGGCATTAATCCATGTCCTTCAACTCTGCCTTGACCTGCACTTACACCAAACGTTGAATCCAACATCAAATAAGTTGCGTTGCCGGTAGGGGACTAATAAGTTCAATATGTGTATTAGAAAAAGGTCTTGAAATCAGGAAAATTTTATGAAATTTGCTGAGACCATATCATTTTAGAACAAATAAATCAAACCCAAATTCAACTTATTCTTTATCATACTATAATGTATCTGCATACCAAAAAATCAGCTCAATATCTACAACAACAGGCATGAAAAGACTGGAAACTGAGAATTTCATGAAATTTGCTAAGTCCAAGGGCCATAACTCTTGGGAAATAGCTCAATCGAAACAAAACTCGAAACTGATCTGTATATCACGAAGATATAATCACATATAAAAAAATATTTCAATATCTAAAACAACAGCCGAGAAAAATCCAGAAAACTGAGAATTTCATGTTTGCTAAGTCCAGGGACCATAACTCTTGTAAAAATAGGTCAATCGGAACCAAATTGAAACATGAGCTGTATAACACTAAAATGTATTCACATATAAAATCTGCAATACCTTGGAAGAAAAGTCCGGAAAACTGAGAATTTCATGAAATTTGCTAAGTCCAAGAGCCATAACTCTTGTGAAAATAGGTCAATCGAAACCAAACTCGAACTTGATCTGTATTACATTGAGATAAACTTACATACCAAAAATGAGTTCAATATATGCAACGACAGCGAAAAAAGTCTGGAAAACTAAAGTGCGACGGACGGACGGACAGATGGACAGACAGACAGACGGACGGACAGACAAACGGGTTGGAAACTATAAGTCCCCTCCGGCGAGCCGGTAGGGGACTAAAAATAAAGGAATGAAAAGATGACAATGACAGGTACGGAAAGTGTTTCTTTATCTACCGAAGAATTATGGCTGGTAACTGGTCGCGTGCAAATTCCGTTAATAGCGAATTAAACACCCATGAACACCAAAACTAAGACAGTCCTAACTTATCTTTATTTTGATTTTTCCTCTAAATATAGACAACCCTATGTCTGCACGAACATCGCAAATACAGCGAATTACCGCGTCAAAATTATTCTAACGTTAGCAAATTCTCCCTAAGTTCAAAGTTTGGACATGACGTCACGTTGGCAACCCGATTAATCGGAATATAATTACGATAGAAACTTACGTATGTCTAAACGTTGATGTGATCAGAGAAGATTCAGATGAAATATGATAAATAAGAACCAAAAACGAATTAAAAGTTTAGGATTTTATTTTCTTATGAAATGTATTGAATGTATCGATACTCAGCATTGTGTATCGATACGTGTTTAAAATCTCAAAGTATCGATACTCTTCAATATTCCAATATCATTATACAGCACTAGTTTAAACCGAATATTTTAATTATATTTGGACAGAATAGTTAACACAAACAGTTTAATGTTCTCCTATTCTGAGTCTACTGTATCTACCCTGATGTATGTTAAAGTTATTTTCTTTGATTTTCCTTGAATCCTGTGGGTGTGCTCCGCTGTGATTAGTGGTTAGTCTTGTTGGAGATCTCTTTTACATTACCCTACGTAAGCACATTCCGTTTCACGATAAAGAACAGCCCTACCTAGTTGTAATTATGATGAAACCAAACGTAAGCAGAAGGAACAAATGTTTGAGTAACGTGTTTCATGACACCAAATCACATACCATTATCCGGATCTGTATCATTGACAGTTCCATCGTCGTCATCCTCGTATTCCTGTCTGGGTTTAACCTTGGGTTCGTCAGACACAAGCGCATCACAAAATTTACAGGTTTTCTTACAATTCTTATTCATCCACGCCTTATTTATCTTACATTCCCCTTTTCTAGCCCACTTCTCACATTCTCCGATGTCGCTGTGGTCGTCTTTACAGACAACTGAAAGTAAAATAGATAAGAAATCGTTTGAAATGAATAAAGCAATACTGCTGGTACACACATTGTCAGCCAGTTGATCTGACACCACCTGTAAAATGAAGCACATTTAAGCTTTAAAACATCATTAAGCTCACCGCGTGCCAGCAAAATTCAATCAAAACTTATTTCTAAGTACATGTATATTGGCATTAAAAGTATTATCACTCAAGCGGGGAAAAAGTAGGTCATGGTCATTTTATGAAAGTTTGATAGAAAATAGATACATTGTGCAAGTTTGATACATGTTAAATTTTACTTTGCTCAATATTGGCTTTTAAATGCAAAGTTTGATACACGTAGCACTTATGCTTTGCTCAATTTTGACTCTTTAGCAAAATCACTCAGGCGGAAAAGTATGTCAGATGCTGCATCTGATTCATGGGTTCACCTCAGCATCCTAAGATGAATCACTTGTTTGGTTACTGTAGTATAAGTACTTTGTCAGATACTAAGCTACCCCAAAGACTTTAACTGGACACGGATGTGAGTCTTTGAACCAGAAAATGTAGGTTAGATGCAGCATCAGATGCATAAGTTCACCTTTGAATCTCAAGATGAATAACTTGTGCAAGTTTGGTCACTGTAGCATCAGTATGTTGTCAGATGCTGAGCTACCCCAAAACTTTAACCAGACACGAACGCAAGTCTGTTAACTGGAAAATGTAGGTCAGATGCAGCATCAGATGCATGTGTTCACATTAAAGTCCGAAGATGAATCACTTGTGCAAGTTTGGTCACTGTAGCATCAGTACTTTGCCAGATACTGAGCAACCCAAAAAACTTTAACCGGACGTGGACGGGGACGCTGACGTAGGGGGTATAGCTTAAGCTCATCTCGTGGAGATGAGCTATAAATATATTTAGGACACTAGTCAATACAAACTCTTATGTATCAAAACGCGTAGAAGGGATAAATACTAAAAGTGTATCAAAAATACGGAAGTGATCCAACTCTATATATTCTTAAAGAAAATTTCAAACCAATCTATTATGCACCAGACACATGTTTCGGATATTGAATCTCATCAGTGATGCTTCCAGTGATGTTGAGGAGCCGCCAAAATTCATTTCAGTAGCGCCCTCTGGTTTTACTCTTTAAATTAAGATTTGTGCATTTATTTTACAGAGAGTGCGCAGCTAAAATTTCCTGTAGGGTCGATTCAGTAGCATATCCAAAAAAAAGCTATGTTCAATATAGCATTGGAGGGATGGTGCTAAAATGTTAACCTCCTTTGATTTCGATGTTTTTGGAAAGGCAAGATGAATACAAATATTTTCAAACAGCATTAATCAATGTTTTAATGAAAAATAGGGACGACATTTCTAATGTAAATCCGCTGCCTTGTCCTTGACGGAACTACGCACACAAACAAATGCAAACTAGATGTGTATCTAAATTATCAAAAGGAGAAAAGTTTGGCAAGCCATATGCGATGTACACGTACCACTGAAAACTGAATGACACTACATGTACTACAAAATGAGAGAACAAATTGTAAAACGAGTAAGCCCATAAAAACATATCATTATATGTAAAACGTGAAATATTCAGTATTGCCTACACTTACCTGTTCCCGTTTTAGGCTTCTTTTCCTTTCCACACTGACCACATGACTTCTTACAATTTTTGTTCATCCAGTCCACACTGGTCAGGCAATCTCCATTATCAGCCCAATCCTTACATTTACCATCCTTATACAGATCTTCACAGTCATCTTAAAATGTGAAAGAGGTTCTAAAAAGATTTGAGGATGATTTAGAGGAGCGCAATCTCTTCTTTATGCATAATCAGCAATAGGTATGTGCGCAGCGAGTATATTGGATATTAATATGGAAAACCTATATGCGGTGTTGGAAATGGATCGGTTTTATATCATTAGGAGGTATCTCGATTTTATATGTCTTGTTGGAAGGCTCTGTACCAAAAAGAAAAGAAGAAAACGGAGTGGGATGGCTACACTGATCAGGATTTTGTATTTATCACTCGCATCGAAGTCATTTTTCTCGCGTGCACAATGTCTTGAATTCTGTTTCATATCGCACAGCCTAACTCGTGGTTCTATGCGGGTTTTTCAGAGAACTTCAGATAAACAAAAGTTTAAAAAATTTGTGCGGATAAAACTGATATCAACACTGGTCATCATCGTTTAAATTCGACACCTGGAAATCCCACTTACACCCCAACAAACCTTTCTGCCTCTGAAATAATAGATAACCACAAATCAGCTCTTACTTCCTTTGGCTTCGACACTACCAAATTAGATTTAGATTTACCATACTTGTACTGCATACCTAAAATGCATAAGAATCCGTACAAACAACGTTTCATCGCTGGTTCCTCAAAATGTTCTACCAAATCTGTATCGATCTTACTCACCAAAGTTTTATCTGAAATCAAATCTGGGCTTCAAAAATATTGTTCGACAGTGTATTCTCGCAGTGGTATCAACCAGATGTGGATTTTAAAGAATTCGAAGGAACTTTTAGAACATCTGAAATCCACTCATTTTAGTAGAGTCCATTCGATCAAAGCCTTTGATTTTTCGACACTTTACACTACAATTCCACATTCTAAATTGAAAGAAAGACTCGCAAAAATTATAAGTAATGCGTTTACAAGTAAGAACGGTAATCGCAAATACAAATTTATTGTTGTTAACTATGACAAAACCTACTTTGTAAAAGAAAAGTCCGATTCTGAAAATAAGTACACTGAAACAGACATTATTCAGATGTTAAACTTTCTGATCGACAACATTTTTGTGGTGTTTGGAGGAAAGGTCTTCCAACAAATTGTCGGAATTCCAATGGGGACCAATTGTGCCCCACTCCTTGCCGACATTTTCCTTTACTCGTACGAAGCTGAATTCATTCAATCTTTGGTCTCTGAAGGGAAAAGATACTTAGCTTCTGACTTTAACTACACTTACAGATACATAGACGATGTGTTGTCCATCAATAATCCAAAATTCGCGGATTACCTGAGCAGTATCTATCCTTCGGAGCTTGAAGTCAAAGAAACCACAGAGACAAATAATTCAGCATCCTATTTGGACATAATGTTGTCCTACGACACTGATGGTCACATGAACACCTCACTCTATGACAAACGTGACGACTTCAATTTCAGCATTACAAACTTTCCTTTTCTGAGTAGCAACATCCCTTCATCGCCTGCTTATGGCGTGTTCATATCTCAGTTGACACGCTATGCCAGAGCAAGTACCAAATATACGGATTTTGTTCTGAGAGCTAGGCGTCTTTCAGATAAGCTTCTCGGTCAGGGATATGTTTGTGACCGACTAACATCGTCACTGAGGAAGTTCTACGGTCGATATGGGGAACTCGTCATACACTATGATGTTCCACTCTCAAGAATGGTGGATGATATTCTGTCATAGACCATTTGAACCATCGAACCAAAGATTGTACTCTATATCTTCCAAAATGGAAGTAACCGGATGTGACAGTTCTACCGAATTGAAGCGACGGGTGTTGCATGCAAGCAGGAGATGCTTACTCTTCCTGGGCACCTGGTCTCACTCCCATATCGGGAGTTCGCTTCTTTTCATATGGTGGAGGTTTTTGTTTGTTTGCTTTGGTTCCTGTTTTGTCCTGATTTTGTATGCCTTCAGTTTCTGATTTTTGAATTATCGATTTTGTGCTGTATACAGGGATATGGTCATTATCCATATTTGTCATCAACGCCAATGAAAGACAAGTCATATACTTATCATCCTGCAGTTCTACATGTGATAATTGTTTGTTGCATTGATGTTCTACTACTTTGATGGCTACGAAGTCAACATTTTCGAAAAGATACATTAAAAGATACTAGTCTTTTAAAGGAGGTGACAAGATAAAGCGTAAAGTCTGCCCTGAAAAGTGGAATTCTCAAAATGGGAAATTCAAGAAAACTCTTTCACAATATTGATGCCAGTGCTTGGTTTCATCATAATCAGCAGTCGGATTAGATTTATCGTGCATCGTTTTCCTAAACTTTGGGGCAAAGTATGTCTTTTTTCTATAGAAATCAATGGAAAATTGATGGAAATCTATGGAAATTTTAAAAAGTTTTTTAAAACATTGTTCCCCCATAGCTACAGAACGCAACCTTTACAGAAGGTGTATATCACTAATACACATCTTTTGACAAAGTGGGGTTCTGTAGCTAGGGGGAACGATTCCCCGGAGACGAAAAACTGAAAAAGGGAGGGGGGCTTTTGCGAATCTGTGTTTTAAGCCATAATATAAGCAAAGTTTCATTTTTCCCCGTTTAAAGTAATTCGTTTATTCTAAACATGTTCACATAAAATGTACAAGATTTTGGAATGAAATAAACAAGAGCTTGCTGTTTATTTCTACAGAGTGTGTATTTCGCGGTAAAAAACCTTCTTTGTAGCCAATGATTACAAAATACAACCGTGCTTCAGGTTCAAGATTTTTAAATTTATGGATGAAGTTGAGGCCAGTCTTTTAAATTTGATTTCTACTATCTTCTTTAGACTATAATCATGTTTTAAAATATATAGATTTCAATTTTACTCAGGTAGTTATAAATTTTCAACGTTTTTTTTTTATCTACATTAGCTTCTTTTCAACATGACTACCCCCTACTCTTTGGACTGTAAAAAATATTCAAGTATCTATAAATAAGCTTACCAAAATAAAAGTTGTATGAGGAATCTCCAAATACATTACATTTTAGTCATAATCAAGTTTTTTGGGTACAGATCATTGTGTAGAAGAAATACTTGATGAGATTCAGGGCTAAATACAGCCCTTATCTTATCAACCCCTTTAGAGCAAGAGGTTTGTAAACAATAATCCATCATCTATTTTAGAAATGCACCAAACGCACGTACCCACTCCCCAATCAGAAGGGAATATATCGGCGAACATTCCAAGCCATTGCCAAGCAAACGTCGCCAAATGGTTATCTGAAATAAGAAGCATTCATATCCGACTCAGTATCTATGACATTATATGATTATATTCAGTTTCAAAATTATACAAGGATAGCCTTGACTGCAAACGTCGAGTCATGAAAAGAAACTAACTAGAAAGTCTACCTCTTGGGCCAGGCACCCCTGATCCACATACATTACATGCCTTTTTACAGGATACCTTCATGAACTTTGGATTGACTTCACATTCTCCTTGCTTGGCCCATACATTGCATTGCCAATTGTCGTACATATTAACACAGTCACCTGCAAATGAAATATCCAAAATTTCCTCTCTCTGTTTGTCTGAACATAGAAACTACATAATGTTAATGCAGCTTGTGTGCGTCTTGACAAGCAACTTTAGCGATACTTAAAGCCGAAAAATAAGAAAAAATATGTATAAATGTTTGAAAGCCAAGTAGAAAAATGTTTTGAAATTTTCAGTATAGTATGTTACAATTAACGACAAATATTTGTGCAAGAATGTGTACATATCGAACGCCATTGCTGTCTTATGATGAGCTATTTCAATATATGGGATGGTTTAATCAATATATGCAGTGGTAAGTACATTATATGCAGTTATAAGTATAATATATGGATTGCTAAACACATTATCTGGTGTGCTAAGTACATTATATGTGGTGCTAAGAACATTATATGCGGTGGTAAATACATTATATGGATCCTCAGTGCTAAGTACATTATATGGAGTGGTAAATACATTATATGCGGTGCTAAGTACATTATATGGAGTGCTAAGTACATTATATGGAGTGCTAAGTACATTATATCCGGTGTTAAGAAAATAATATGAGGTGGTTAGTATATTATATGCGATGCTAAGTACATTATATGGGGTGGTATGTATATTACGCGGGGTGGTTAATACATTATATGCGGTGCTAAGTACATTATATCGGGTGCTAAGCATATTATATGGGGTGCTTAGTTCGTAATGTGCTGATTTCGTTATAATAGACATTCTTATGACCAAGATTAAACATTTCTGAGACTTGGATGCGTGGAATTAACCAAAAGGACCCGGAGAGACCAAAAACCCAAAAAGGAGCCCAAAAGGACCAAAAAGAACCCCAAAAGCCAATATTTGAAAACTAATTATTTCTTTATGGCTTGCAGAATTTCAAATTCATGCTTTGGTTCAAAGGAGCTGTTAAGGTAAAGGCCAGATTTAGCCCCGATTATTTCTCGTTCGCTGTCCTTCAAATTAAGATTAAGTTTGGTCAGTATGATAATGTAAATTATAATAAGATTCCTAGCAGGAATTTTATTTAAGGTATTCAACCCCTAATGCGTTTTAAATAATACCAGAAATAAGAATTTTCAGTCTCTTCAAAAAGAATGCAAATACATAAAATTCAAACCAAAATTAGGGATTGCACTTCTCATACCATGATCTACTCTGTCAACCCGAAGATTTCCGATTATGAAGACATCGGCATTTGTCGGGAAATTATGAAAATGTGCATAAATTTTAACCGGAAGTACTCTATTAGGATGCGGGATCCTTAAATAAATTTGGTGAAAGATGTTATAATAACGGGTTGAAGAGGTAGGGGTACAGATGACGGAAAACGTTCATATCTCAGTTGATACGCTATGCCAGAGCAAGTACCAAATATACGGATTTTGATCTGAGAGCTAGGCGTCTTTCAGATAAGCTTCTCAGTCAGGGATATGTTTGTGACCGACTAACATCGTCACTGAGGAAGTTCTACGGTCGATATGGGGAACTCGCCATACACTATAATGTTCCACTCTCAAGAATGGTGGATGATATTCTGTCATAGGGGTCCCTGTAAAGTGCGAAACGAAACAAAAACGAAACGAAACGAAACGAAACAAATCGAAACGAAACGAAACAAATCGAAACGAAACGAAACAAATCGAAACGAAACGAAACAGATCGAAACGAAACGAAACAAAACGAAACGAAACAGATCGAAACGAAACGAAACAGATCGAAACGAAACGAAACAAAACATAAAACTTAAAGAAAATGAGAAAAAGAGGAAAAATCGCCGAAAACGAATATTTCAAGACAAGATCAGCATGTAATATTGCCTTAATACAAGAGTTCTACATTTGTAACTAGTGCCGAGAGGGTTTCTTGAAAGAGTCAAAGTTGACAATTAAAAAAAGTAAATGTCAAATGCCATTCATGTTTTTATGAGGAATAAAAGGGAGGGGATAGAAAACCACGCTATGACACCGTAATGAGATCATAAAACGGGGTGGGGGCACATTTCAGGAAAAAAAATCTTATCCTATTTCGAACGAAATGTGCCCCCCCCCCCCTAGTTTTTAATTGCTCTCATTTTTCTGATTAAATTTTCAAATACACATAACGGAACAGTTCCGTTTCCTCTGCGCTAGACTCCTCCCTGCTAAATAATATTTTTTTTCCGTCTGTGACGAGGTTATTCATCCCAATCACTCTCCTTTAAAATGCAATTGTGCTATATATACCGTATATATTATGTTTTAATCGTCAACTTTGATTCTTTAAAAAACCCTCCAGCCACAAGAACTAACGGTTGAAGGCAATAATGAGGAGGTGGACAGGGACAAAGGGAGGGGAGAGAAAGGGGGTGGGAAGAGGAAGAAGGGGGCGGGAGGAGAGGAAAGGGGGCGAGAGGAGGGACAGATGATTGGGAGGGTAACAGTAACCAAAAAAAATTAGGAAATTACTTTTAATATAAATAATCTTACTCTTATAAATGCGTTCATGTACATAATCTCAATTTTAAAAATTACCAGGAAATTCATCTATATATACCTTAAAACATTTTCCGATTGCTCGCCGCAATTTTCAATTCATTTTGCAAATTCTTCAGGCTCGCTTCGCTCACCTTAGTTTTTCATCTAAACAGGTCTTTTTCTTTTTTCAAGGTTTAAAAAAGGAAACAACCCAAATAACTTCACTATTGCACCAATTTACACTTTAAAGTTTAAACATTTGTCTTGACCGCCAAAGACCCCCTCCCCCCACGGGAAGGGGGGAGGCGGCAGGAGGAGAGTGGTACCCCCTAACCCTTCAATAAGATCTTGTCTTGAAATATTCGTTTTCGGCGATTTTTCCTCTTTTTCTCATTTTCTTTAAGTTTTATGTTTTGTTTCGTTTCGTTTCGATCTGTTTCGTTTCGTTTCGATCTGTTTCGTTTCGTTTTGTTTCGTTTCGTTTCGATCTGTTTCGTTTCGTTTCGATTTGTTTCGTTTCGTTTCGATTTGTTTCGTTTCGTTTCGATTTGTTTCGTTTCGTTTCGTTTCGTTTTTGTTTCGTTTCGCACTTTACAGGTACCCCTGTCATAGACCATTTGAACCATCCAACCAAAGATTGTACTCTATATCTTCCAAAATGGAAGTAACCGGATGTGACAGTTCTACCGAATTGAAGCGACGGGTGTTGCATGCAAGCAGGAGATGCTTACTCTTCCTGGGCACCTGGTCTCACTCCCATATCGGGAGTTCGCTTCTTTTCATATGGTGGAGGTTTTTGTTTGTTTGCTTTGGTTCCTGTTTTGTCCTGATTTTGTATGCCTTCGGTTTCTGAATTTTGAATTATCGATTTTGTGCTGTATACAGGGATATGGTCATTATCCATATTTGTCATACACGGTGTAGAAATAGACATCTTTATTTCCTTCCAAACGATAAAATATTTGATCAGAACACACTATGAATAGATTGTTTCATGGTATAAGAAGAAAAAGATGGCAATTATAACCTACTTTAAATATCGCTCTAGAGATAAATTTAAGATAGTCAGCCATCCCCCTTTTTTCGTTTTTTGCCTGTGGGACATTGTTTCTCCCCACGCTTCAGAACCCCACTTGACCAGAAAATGTCTTTTATTGATATACACCTTTGGTGAAAGTGGCATTGTAAAGCGAGGGGGCCGCTTTTGTGTAAAAGCGTTTCCGTTTTCCATTGTTTTCTGTTTTAAAAAAAAATATTATTTTGACCCAAATATAGGTATTTTCTTTCACCCCCCCCCCCTCCCCATGATAGAGCTGGGAGAAGTGTTGAATCCTTTTGAGTTTATTTGTCCTTTTGGGCACTTGCTCTTTTGTCCTTTTAGTCCGTTTGGGATCCGTAATGTTTAATCTTGGTCATCAAAATACTTATCATAACGAAATCTCCACATAACGAACTTAGCACCGAATATAATGTACTCACCACCCCATATAATGTTCTTAGCACCGCATAGAATGTACTTAGCACTGCATATAATGTACTTAGCACCGCATATAATGTACTAACCACCCCATGTAATGAACATACCACCCCATATAATGTACTTAGCATCGCATATAATGCACTTAGCACCGCATATAATGTACATACCACCCCATATAATGTTCTTAACACCGCATATAATGTATTTTACCACTCCATATAATGTACTTAGCACCCCATATAATGTACTTACCACCGCATATAATGTTCTTAGCACCACAAATAATGTACTTAGCACACCAGATGTGTTTAGCACTCCATATGTTATACTTACCGCTGCATATAATGTACTTACCACCGCATATAATGTACTTACCATCACATTTATTGATTAAACCATCCCATATATTGAAATATCTCATTATAAGACAGCGATGGCGTTCCATATGTACAGGTGCCAATGGCAACATGATCAAACTATTTGGATTTCCTATTCCTTTATTTTACCTTGCTTGTTCATCACTAATAAGTCTTTTTGTTCTGTAGAAATGCGCTAAAATCTTCATCATTGAATAAGAAGCAGTTGTTTTTTATTTTAGAATAAATAATGACAATTGTAGATTCTTTCACTAAATATATTAACATACATAGATAATAAATAAGAAATCAGATAATTTCTTATAAGAATAAGATATGTGGATCTGAAATATCATTTCCGTAACCCATAACCTACATAAATAAACACCAAAGAGATACCTAAAAGTTTTCAGTCTAAAAGTCGAGAAAAAATCTTTTAACAGCCTTAAAGACATTTTACATATTGCATCATAAATGTCTTGTGATTTGTGTATTGCTCCTGGAACAATTTGTTATGTCATTTACAGTCGATGGTATTTTAAAATGGGTGTCTTCATATTTTGCGTTAAAACATGTCTAGCGGTATTTTTCTACGATTCTTCCCTTAATTCTACAATTACAGTTTTCGTGATTTATTTCTGCTTGTTCCTTGAGACTTTCTATTCCTTTCAAAATGCCTTTTTCATTTGTCAGCTATAACGAGAATCATGTTTAAACTGATTACACTTATGCAAGACCTTACCATCACGACTGTGTGGTCTAACAGTAGGCGCGCCTGCTTCTAGTTGACAGTCCTCTGTTCCATCAGGACATATGCACTTACAATTTTGATCAAGGAAGCCACCGCCTCTACACTGGACATTTTGGCTTGAACAATGAGCTGTAATTGAGGAGGAAATACTGGTACATTGTAATGGCACTAATGTATATTCCTTTTTTCCTTGAAATTTTCAAAATGAAATGCTTGATAATTTGAAATTCATATTTTCGTGAAACGACATAAATTATCGAAAATAAAAGTTTTCGAGGGTAAGCATATTGATAAAGAGCCGTTGTTGCTAGAGGTCATGCAATTTAAAATATCATGAAATTTTCATTCTCTATTTCAGTTGGTAATGCCATCAGCACCTGCGCACTCGTACATCCTGTTGACAGTTTTGACGTCACTAAATGCTAGTTCCTTACGCCACACTTTGCCGATGCTGTCCGTATTAGATGCGTTCTTTGGTCGAATTGTTGTGGATCTGCCGTCAGCAGAAAAAGCCTGTAAATCAGATTGACGTCATTTTCATAATTAGCTAAGGTCTAAGGACGAATCACAATGCATTAAATTTAAGATCGACAATTGGGCGAAACGATCTGTCAATATGTGCAACTGAATATTAAACGTCTTCAAATTGAATTGCAGCATGGACAAGACATGCACTTTTCGGGTACTTAACCCTCGTCAGTGATCCTTGATCTAACAATGTAATTTGACCAAAGAGTGTGAAAGTTATAATATCCAAAAATGTACCAATTGAGGTAGCATGGGTGGGATATGACGCTACCTGACTCACATTTTAGAAATTTCAAGAAATTTTGATAACAGAAACTTCCAAATGCGTTGAAGAAACGATCAACCGAAGTTTACCGAACTTGGCTACATGTGCCCTCGGGGACTCCTAACACTCACCAAGTGGTATAAATGTTAAACGTCTTCACATTGAATAGCATCATTTAAGAACAGATATTGCAGCATGGACCAGACAAATACGTTTCGGGTACTTAACCCTCGTCAGTGAATGGTATAAATGAATTTTTATCATTTGTTCTCTTCTTTCCATTTTCCCTATCTTTTCAGCTTCCGTTCAGTTGACGTTCCTCATTTCCATATGAACAAACGTTAATACTCTGATCACGAAAACATCATCATGAATTCATCATTTATGGGGAACTCGTCATACACTATGATGTCCTACTCTTCAGAATGTTGGATGATATTCTGTCATAGACTATTTGAACCATCGAATGAAAGATTATACTCTATATCTTCCGAAATGGAAGTAACCAGATGTGACAATTCTACCGAATTGAAGCGACGGGTGTTGCATGCAAGCAAGATATGCTGACTCTTCCTGGGCACCTGTTCTCACTTCCATGTCTGGAGTTCGCTTCTTTTCATGTGGTGGAGGTTTTTGTTTGTTTTCTTTGGTTCCTGTTTTATCCTGATTTTGTATGCCTTCGGTTTATGATTTTCTGAATTAACGATTTTGTGTTGTATACAGGGATATGGTCATTATCAATGTTTATCATTGATCTGATATGAACATTTGTAATATGCTATTCTTTGACAGCTTCATAATAACGAAATAAGGACTTTTTTCTAACCAACTGGCTACGTCACATTCTCACCGTGGTTCCGTAGTGCATGACAGACGACAGTTGGTAGTTGATATCGAACTGGTTGACTTGGTTGTTGGTATATTTCTGGAACCATACTCTCATACTCGGAGCAACATTGTGGTACAGGATGGATATGTATTCGTCTCGATTTGGAAGCTGATGTTCATGTACCAAGCCTATTGCATGACCGATCTCGTGTAAGTAAAGCCCTTTCTGAAAACAAGGTAAATACATGAATGACTTCTTCATGATTACCTAAAATATAAGACAATTTACTAAACAATACCCACTCCTACCTGTTTTTTTTTTTAAGTTCACCAACCAATTGTCCAAATTATAAAGATAATTTACATGTGCGGACATTTAAAAAACGAGGAAAAGGAAATCACGATCAAAGATATCAGGTAGACAAATAAAAAAAACTCTTTTTTTCGAAATCTGATCATTATGTTCTAAATACTTGAAATCTTTACTGATAATTAATATATTACAGGGTCTGAAACTTTCCCGAAAAAAAATATGCGTCCGAACATTTCGAAATTATCTTTTTAGCAGATCCCCTTATTGAAGACAAAATGTTTAGGATTAAAGTTGTATACTCCGTAATCGTCAAAAATTGAACTTATAGAACACAAACTGTATTTTTCTAGCATTGCCAAAGTTATTTACTTTCCGTTCATTACAAACTATTACACCAAAGCCTTCCAAAATCTCAATATATAACGATAATTTATTGTAAATATTTCTAGCGCACAATATTTACAACGAAAACGGAAAACCCCAAAGTTACGCATGCGCATTACCATGATTACAAACTTAAGAAAATAACGACATATATTATTCAACTTAATATAGGTTAATAAGGGAAGATTTTTATGCTATTTAGTAGGTATTTAACAAACTTTCAAACCTTCCAGATTGATGACTAAAAAGCTTCGTCAGATAAAGCTCACCTTTTACGGCATGAGTTTGTTTAAAAATATTGTGTTTGTAAAACTTGTAAATTCGATGGCTAACACACTTGAATAAAAAATGCTATGTTCATATACCTGGGGCAAGGGATCGTCTCGTATGTTTCTTTACCCAATAAGACCAAAATGATAAAATTACATAATATACTCCATTTTCTAGAAGATCTAGGGTATACATCTTTAACAGTCGGGGAAACTTCCTTATATGGAAGTCAAATATAGCGGAACGACTGCGTCACATAATCAATTCAGAGTGAGCGCTCTCTCATATTCAACCAATCGCTTCAATGAACTTTGCATTATGGGATTACTATGATAGTAAAATCTTGTGTATATTTTGGCTTTAGTATTGTCTTCAAAATTGCTTCGCTATTGCAGAAATCGAAATCAAAATCCTTGACATCTTTGTCACTTATACTTCAAAGGTATATTTATCGATTCCATGTTGCATTTTTAGAAATTCAAACTCTAAATTCAGATATAAAGATGAGAAAATGGCACATTTTTAATAACGACTTGCATTGGACCTACACATAACCTTCGTGAAATCGATCCATACAAAGATTTTTCTGTACTAGACACGAATAAATTTACGTTTGTGAATATAAAAACATCGAATATTGAGGAATAATGTGTATACATTGCATACTGTTGTTAAAGAAATGCCAGGAATTGATGAAGAATTCATCAGGTACCCCCTGGTATTTGCCGAAAGTGCATATTTTTTCATTATTTATGTTTTTTTTTCTCAAGACATGGCTTTATACCCCTTTCCGTTGTTATACTATGTACTAATTTGAAAAAAAAATCAGATATGTCACGGAAAAGCATAATAAATAATCGAATTTATTGAACAATAAAATTTATACTAAGTTGAAATCCACGCTTTCTACACCATTAGCAAATCTAGATTTTTTCCAAGGAGGGGGATGTCCAGCCTGTCAGGAGGGTCAACATATGAGTCATAAAAACATATTTACATAAAAACGGGAAATATAAAAATTGGGTATTCTAGAAGGGGGTCTCCCCCCCCTGGATCCAAATTATTCAGTTAAGAGCATACTATAGATACATCCATTACCTTAGCTGGAATCTCATTCTCACAATAAATAATAACTTATCAAAACTACTGTACATGTAGGTGGCGCCGCACACTTTAAAACAAATTCATTTGAACAGAATTGGGAAATTTATGAGTTTTTATTTGTCTTTCAGAGAATTCTGGCATGATTAATTTATCGGTACCGATGTAAGGTTGGGATGGGAGATATTAGAGTTTTATTGAAAGTGGAATAGGCCGGGATTGTTCTTTTTATCCTAGTTTATAGTTCTCTGAGACGTACCCCTGCTTCCTCATCCAGGGCCAATTTTATGCTCTCTCTCTCTCTCTCTCTGATTTTGAATTTGCGAAAGAGAGGAACTGAGCTAATGTAGAACGTGTAATACGAATGATGTACCATAATTTTCATTGAGATCACACATTGAACCATTCAAAAGTGCATGATCTTCTCACCTTGATTTACAGTCTTAGACTTAGAATTTTTAAAAACGCAATATGGAATCGAAAGATATACCTCTAAAGTATATGTGACAAAGATCTTAAGGAATTTTGTCGCCTTTTCTGCGATAGCGAAGCAATTTTGAAGACGGTACTAAAGCCAAAATATACACACGATTTTACTATCATAGTAATCCCATAATGCAAAGTTCATTGAAGCGATTGGTTGAATATGAGAGAGCGCTCACTCTGAACTGATTATGTGACGCAGTCGTTCCGCTATGCTTGACTTCACTTACCCAGCGGCATCCATTGACATCTAAGTTCAGCACCTGCATTCCACCCACCATACCTAACTGGGAGTTACACCTGTACAAAACATAACAGATACAGGCTAAGACAAGTGATCGGTGAACTTCAAAGGAACAATGCCTTCACTTAGTTTTTGTATGATGCAACTTATATAGTATGATGTCATGCAAGAAAAGAATGACCAATTTGTGACGTATCGATAGAAGCCATTTTGTGTGACTTTATTGGCAGGAATGTGTCAACTTCTCAGGACTAAAAAATGTACGGGGCGGGGCTTCTTTCTGGTAGCAGATTTGGACATTTCGTATTTTCTTGATATTTCACACACTATTCCCCGCGACTTGGTGTTTTAGATGTCTTTTCAATTACTAACTTTCCAACGCTGGTACCAGATGGAGGCTTTTCTTTGGCGAAAAATCAATTTAATCATATTTTGAAGTCAGTATTTTTCATTTCATTCTAGTTGATCATCAAACTGTTGAAGGTTAACACCCTTGTTTTGTCCCTCCAATGATTTTTGCCACTTTTTTTCATTTAATTACGCCTCTAAATAGACTCCTACACAAAATTTTAACCCTCTCACTGTGGTTGGTGATTTTAAAAATTGAAAAGTGTGACTATATAGTATTTTTGGTGCTCTTTCTGATTCAATGAGTTGCAAGTTCCATTTCCTAAATTTTACTGTGTGTTTTCAGGTAAAAAAGCCGATTTTTTGCAAAATTTACGGAAATTTGAGATAATTTCAATTTATTCCTGCTTCTCAGTTCCTTTTTTTTTTGCAAAATCATCGAAACTAATCTTTTTATAAAGAAAAGTGTATTTTCAAATAGAAATCGCCGGTTTCTGTATATCAGTTTAAAGAACCCTTATTAATTATGAAAGTAATTATTGAAAGCTATTTTCTAATGTTACTTTTCACACTTTTTCAGATTATATATGTATAACTGGCATTTCACTCAAAATTGAATTAATTTTTTTATTAAATCAAATTACTGACATTTCACTCAAAATTAAAATTAAATTTGGGGGGGAACGTATTTTTCATTCAAAAATCGCTGATTTCTTGAGAATATTTATTCTTACTCCCATATCGGGAGTTCGCTTCTTTTCATATGGTGGAGGTTTTTGTTTGTTTGCTTTGGTTCCTGTTTTATCCTGATTTTGTATGTCTTTGGTTTCTGATTTTCTGAATTATCGATCTTGTGCTGTATACAAGGATATGGTCATTATCCATATTTGTCATTGAATCTATAGGATTTCTTGAAATGATAGCAGGAATGCATTTTCAACTGTAATTATTTAGGTTCATTCTTGAATTACATGTTTGAAACATTGAAAGGTATATTTTCTACTTAATCTTGGGGAAAAATGCCTGGGGTTTTTTTTTGTTGGGGGTTTTTTTTTTGGTCTAAAATAACAGATTTCTGGGAAAATTCTATCAATTTTATCTAAAATTATAGATTTGAAGCTATTATATAGAAAGTAATCATCTTTGACGATTGTGAAATTAAATGTAATGATTCATTACATACAACATTTTTGGGTAAAATATGTAGTTTTTATGCAAAAACCACTATTTGGAGAAAATCAGTACTATTTCTTTTTAATCTGCCTAAATTGATACATTTAACCTTTGATATGATGCTGTTTCTTGTTTTAAATAGATGGAAATGTTATTTGATTAATGAAATTCAATTTCTATCTTATTTTTGCACAAACCCTTAGGAGCTGTTAAGAAAATGGCTTGAATTAGCCCTGAAATCACTTGATTATTTCTTGTGCGCCTACTAGAGACAAATTCAAAATAGTTATCCATCCCCCCTTCCTTTTTTTTTTCGTTTTCGCCTGTGGGACATCGTCCCCCTCGCTTCAGAACCCCACTTGGCTAGAAAATGTATTTCATTGATACACACCTTTGGTGAAAGCTACATCGTAAAGCAAGGGGGAACGATGTTGTATAAAAACTTTTCCGTTTTCTATTGATTTCTGTGTTAAAAACGCTTACTTTGACCCAAATATCGGTTTTATTTTAAATTAATTATCCATCTGACAGCAGATTCGTATGTGGACCAAGTTACTTGTCATTTCCACCGAAATAATTTCTTAGAGTTCGCATTTTGAAATTTCGACTTTTCAGGGTAGATTTTACGCTTTAACAGCTCCTTGATGTGCAAAATGCAATTAATTCTGTGAATAATTTTTAAGATTTGTATTTTTTAATTAATCAAAGCAGGAGAGGTTTCCAACAATTTTATGTCATTAAAGTGAACAAATTTAATGAGTTAAAAGAGATGTCATTAAAGTGAACAAATTTAATGAGTTAAAAGAGATTTCTTTGATTATTTTGCTATTGGGGGGGGGGGGGGTCTCAATGTTAATTTAAAAATCTTCTGAAAAATCTTTCTTTCTATTAATTGCTTCATTATTCTTTATACTCAAAAGTGTTCCTTGGTATATCATAGTTTTTCCTTGTAAGTTATATGCATTTGAGGTATCCTCTGTTAATTTAATTGGTATTTAAGGGCAAAAAAATATGTTTTATATAGATACATGTATATAGCTTAAAACAAGAAGCTTACTACAGGAAGTCTCATTTTTCAATGTATGACTATTATCATCTGTATTTGATTTGAGATTTGAGGAAATTGTATTTGAGTCCTGCTTCTCAGTTCCATAATATTGCATATGATCGTTCATTGATGATTTAAAATCATCTTTAAAGGTTCCTCTTTCAAATCACGCTCTAGTATATTTTATATTCTTTTTTTTTCTTATTTTTTGGCAAAATCCTCGAAATTGATGTTTTTATGCAGAAAACTATTTTCAAGTAGAAATATCCGATTTCTGTATATCAATTTAAAGAACCCTTATTAATTATGAAAGCAATGATTGAAAGCTATTTTAGTGTAAATTTTTACTCTTTTTCAGATTATATATGTTTTACTGACATTTCATTCAAATATTAAGTGTTTTGGGGGAAAAACGTGTTTCTCATTCAAAATCTGATTTCTGGAGAATATCTATTGAATCTAAAGAATTTCTTGAAATGATAGCAGGCAGTGGCGTAGCTAGATACAAAAAGATGTGTATGCTTGATTTTACAGTGCGAGCGCCGAAGGCGCGAGCGCAGTAGGGGGGTCCGGGGTCGTGTCCCCCTTGAAAATTTTTGAAGATAAGAACACAGCAGAGGCCATTTCCCTGCTTTTAGACCACGAAATTATAGATCAGATTATCCTTAAATTTCTACCTAATATAGTAAAAATAGCGACCTTTTGATAATAATTATGATTTTTTTTTTTCGGTACAAAACCGTGATGATGTCTGATTTTAATGGAAGCCCAGATAAGTCTTAAAATTAACATTAATAACTATATGAATGGAAAATTTTAATCCAAAAACATAAAACATCAGTAACAATATCAGCTGAGAACACAGCGCCATCTTGGCCGCGAAACAGAAAATTAAATTAGTGAAAATTTATTGTATTTCAAAGAAATTTTTTTTTTGTCAAAATGATGTGTATGCTTCAGCATACAAGCATATATGGTAGCTACGCCACTGGCAGGAATGCATTTTCAACTGTAATTATTTAGGTTCATTCTTGAATCACATGTTTGAAACATAAAAGGTATATATTCTACTTGAGTTTGGGGCAAAGTGCCTGGGGTTTTTTTTCTAAAAATGATAGATTTCTGGGAAAATTCTATCAATTCATTATCTGAGCTTAAATTGTATATTTAAAGCTATTATCATATAGAAAGTAATCATCTTGTCGAATGATTGTGGAATTCAATTTAATAATTCATTAAAAACAACATTTTTGCGTAAATTATGTATCTTTTATGCAAAAACCACTTATTTTGAGAAAATATAATAAGACCTATTTATTTTAATCTGCCTAAATTGATACATTTAAGTTTTGCTGTTTCCTTGTCCCTTTTGCGTCTCTTCCTTGTCCCTTTTGCGTCTCTTTCTGTGGGTATCTGTTCTGTGTTTTTTGCATGGGTGTTTTGGGATTTTGCTGTGGGTGCTGCAACCTAGTGTTGTTGGAGATCCCCTCCTTTCTTTTATATCTACACTTATTTCGTGTTGCAGTGTGGAGTTGGTAATACAATTCCCCGTGACCCGATGTTTGAAGTGTTTTAATTCCATTTCGTTCTCTAACTTGACTTTGTTGTAGTGTCTTCCATGCAGGATCTCTAATCACCCTTCTTTGATCATCTCACTATGGCATTTTTAAGGTCGCCTCGTATTAAACTTACTCCTTTGAGATTACCCTCTATCACTACAGTAACTTTCCCATCATCGACTTTTAACAGTAATAAACTTTTTTCCTCACCCAGAGTACTTCTTTCACCTCTTAAATTGAAATCCCGTAGACGTATTACACCTACTTCTCCATCTGCAGGCTCTACATTTAACAACAAACATAGAGGGTTCTCAGCAGTTTCTACGTGCAAAGGGAAAAGATGTGGTATGTGTCCGCTCATCAATTGCAATTCCACAATTAAATCAAGTGTTAACGGGCAGACTTTTAAAATTGAGATTGAAAACGACATCGATTGATCGTACCAAGATGTCATTTATGTTATAACATGAAACGCTAGGGGATGTGGCGCCCAATATGTTGGAGAAACAGGTCAGGCCTTAAAATCTCGTTTTAGAAGTCATTCGTATCAGATAAGAAACTCACATCACAAAAAACAAAGAAATTTCCTTTATAATCACTTCGTTAAATACAATCATTCCATTTCGGATATAACTATTACACCGGTTCAGTCTTTTTCTAAACTTAAAAATCTTAGTAAAACGGAAATTAAAAAACGCCGACTACAAGCTGAACTTGCCTGGATCACAAAACTCCAAACTGCGTACCCCCTTGGTCTAAACGATCACATTTATGGACAAGGCAACATTTCCTCGACGTCAACTAATATTAATGTATTTTCAATCCGCCCAAACACTAAACGGAAGCATAGGTCTCACGGAAGACGACGAAACCGAAAACTCAGAATAAGATCTAGATTACACCGTACCCTCAACGATCTTCTGATCATTGCTCGCAACGGCGGCAGACATGAACTGCTTCATGCTCTCTCATCAGTTCCAGCAGTTCAATTGAAATCTATCTTGGATGAAGCACTGGTTGCATTCTTAAGAAATACGGATTGATTCAGACTTAATATCATTGTTGCATTCGCACAGAATAAACTTTATCCAGTTGTTAAAAACATCCCACCTAAAAAACGATTCTTAAAAATTCCATTTATTAACAAAGGATTCGATCTTCTTAACATCTCTAATATTTTTCGGGATCATCGTGTACAAAGTGCTATTCCTCAATATTTTGAAAATTTAGAACCTCCTCTTATTTGTTACAAATACAAGAGACCTATTCGAAATTTCGTTTTTAACTACAACAAAGTTACATCAGATCCTAAAATACTTGAATCATGTCCTGCTTCTTGAGAATGTGCAACATCTGAATATCTATATAAACCAGCTGGTCATATTATTACAGGTGACTTTTCAATTATCCAAGACAGGCAGCTCCGTGGTCTTCTCAAAAAAGGACCTAAGTATAGAATCCCGTCCAAGATAGATTTTATTAAATGTCGCGAAGTACTAAAGGAAGCCTTAGATAACTATACCAAACGATGGTGTAAATCGGAAGGAGTCGAATCGCATTCTCTGAATGACTGGAAAAACCTCATTTTGGACATTACTGACATTCGAATAGACAACTTCCACAAAAATCCTCATCTTTTTGAAAATCCAAGTTCTAGATCTGAAAGATATTTTAAATCCAAATTACGTAATTTACAAGAAAAATTTGTCTTCGCTCCTGCAGATAAAGCAGCCAACAACACCGTAATCATATGAAAACTTTACTATATATCAACTTTAGTTTCGGAACTTTCGTCTACAAATACTTATATCAAAAGCAATGAAAGTGTCCCTAACATTTTGAGCAAACATAGCAGTGAAATTTCTTCATTCAACATCCCTATTTCTAAATTGGATCTTCCTACAATATACTGCATACCAAAACTGCACAAATCTCCTTACAAATTTAGATACATTGCTAATTCTAGCAACTGCTCAACTACAAGTTTGTCTAGACATCTGACGTCAGCCCTCACGGCGGTAAAGGAACACGTTGCAAAATATTGTGAAACTGTTCTTAACAGGAATGATGTAAATTTATTTTGGTCTATAAAAAATTCCGGGGATGTGATTGACAAGATAAAATCTAGAAATTTTCAAGCCAATACGATAGCTTCATACGATTTTTCAAATATGTACACCACGCTTCCTCACGACAAGATCAATGATCAATTGTCCAAACTCATTAAATGGTGCTATAATCGAGAGGGGAAAATTTATATTTGTACATCTGAATCAAAGGGTTTCTTTTCCGCTACAGAATACAAATCATACAAATCATGGACATGTAGCGACCTGTGTAGTGCCTTGTCCTTCCTCTTGGACAACATTTATGTAAGATTTGGTGAGAATCTCTACAAGCAGGTTGTAGGGATTCCTATGGGTACAAATTGTGCGCCTCTTGTTGCAGATTTATTTTTATACACATATGAAAAGGAATTTATTCAAAATCTTCAAAAGCAAAGAAAACATGATGATGTGAAATGCTTCATTAGTACTTCTAGGTACCTGGATGATATTCTTACTATCGATAATCCTGTTTTTGAAAAGTATAAAGATGTTATTTATCCACAAGAATTGATTCTAAACAAGGCAAACTTTACAGACACTGAAACACCATTTTTGGACCTAAATATCAAAATTGTCAATGGAGAAATTCATACAAGTGTATATGACAAACGAGATGATTTTGGATTCAACATAGTAAATTTCCCCTGGCTTGACGGTGATGTCCCTAGATTACCGTCATACGGTATCTATATTTCACAGCTCATCCGGTATGCTAGAGCATGTACTGATGTTTTGGATTTTCATAATAGAAATCTACAAATTACAAAGAAACTTTTAGGTCAAGGTTTTCGCTTTCACAAACTAGTAAAGACTTTCTGGAAATTTTACAAAAATTATGATCAACTTCTTTTGAAATTCGGACCCATAAAAGCAACGGAGTATATTACTTTAGGTATTTCACAACCTGCATTTTATGGTGACATAATTAACAAAATAAGAAGGATCAAAGGTAGACAGCATATGTATCGAAAATGCGTCAGAGTCATCAAACGCCTTTTATACCGTGGATATGATCCTAATGTCACCAGACGGACACTAAGCTTGGTACTTGACCAATATACAGTCTTGTACGAGCGCATTCTTAAGACTTGCACTCTGACTGACTGTGACGACGGGACTCCATGACGGGCCCTGTCCAAACCTCTTTAGAGAAGACAGGGCCCCGACCACCTGTCCTCTCTGAATGTCAGTCGGACTCCTCGGGTGATTACATACATGAGCTCGCTACAGCCGGCAGAGCACGGACTGTATTACGCATGCCCTATTTTTATATCCATTTACATATTCATCTGTGTCTCTGGGGCCTCTGCGTTTCGCGGTCTTGTTTGTGTGACGTCATCTTACAGTGAGGAGGTTGTTTTACACCACATTTGTACGTTCTTCGAGACCTCTAGGTAACTGGAGAAGTGAGAGGGTTGTGCGCACGTAATCCAGGATAACCACACCGTCTGCTATTTACTTGGCAGATGGCCGTCCTAAGTCGGCACCGGTTGCCCATTGGTCTCGTTGGTTTATGTGTAGTCTTTTATGTTTCTATGTTGTGAGTTGGTGTTCCTTGTCCCTTTTGCGTCTCTTTCTGTGGGTATCTGTTCTGTGTTTTTTGCATGGGTGTTTTGGGATTTTGCTGTGGGTGCTGCAACCTAGTGTTGTTGGAGATCCCCTCCTTTCTTTTATAAGTCCCCTACCGGTTCACCATAAAGGACTTTTTATAAATAGGTATGAATGTTAAACGTCTTTAAATTCAGTAGCATCATTTAAAACTTGATAAATTTACTGCATGGACCAGACATGCACGTTTCGGGTACTAAACCCTCGTCAGTGATCCTCAGTCTAAACAATGTAATATGGCCAAAAAGTATGAAAATTATTATGTCCAAAAATTAACCAAAAGACGTAGCAGAATGGGTGGGATATGATGCTGCAGGACCCACGTTTTAGAAATTTCAAGAAATTTGGTAACAGAAAATTTCATGTCATTTGATGACTGAAATTTAATTTCTATCTTATTTGGGGGGAAAAACCTAATTTATGTGCAAAAATAACTTATTTCCGTGACTAATCTTTTAAATTTGTATTTCTTAATTCATCAAAGCAGGAGAGGTTTACTATAATTTGATGTAATTAAAGTGATCAAGTTTAATGAGTTAGGAGAGATTTCTTTGGTATTTTGCTATATGGGTGAAATCTCAATTGTTTAACATCTTCAAAATTCATTCGCATCATTTTAGAGCAGATACATTTACAGCATGGACCAGACATGCACGTTTCGGGTAATAAACCCTCGTCAGTGATCCTCAATCCAAACAATGTAATATGACCAAAATCTGTGAAAATTATGTCCTAAATATACCGAAAGACGTAGCAAAACTGCTGGGATATGATGCTACAGGACCAAGGTTTTAGAAATTTGAGAGAATTTTGTAAACAGAAATTTTCAAATGCGTTTGAAGAAACGACCAACCGAAATTGATCGAACTTGGCAACATGTGTCCTCGGGGACTCCTGGTCCACCAGCAGTGACACTCACAAAGTGGTCCAAATGTTTAACGTCGTCAAAATTCATTAGCATCATTTTAGAGCAGATAAAATTTCAGCATGGACCAGACATGCACGTTTCGGGTAATAAACCCTCGTCAGTGATCCTCAATCTAAACAATGTAATATGACCAAAATCTGTGAAAAATGTTTATTTAAAAATCGCTTATTTCTGGGAAATCTTTATTACTATGAAGTGCTTCATTATTTTTATACTCAAAAGTGTTCCTTGGAATATCATAGTTTTTCCTTGTAAGTTATATGCATTTGAGGTATCCTCTGTTAATTTAATTGGTATTTTGGGGCAAAAAAATAAGTGTTATGTAAATATATAGCTTAAAACAAAGAGCTTACAATAGAATTGAAATGATGAATAAGTTAAGAAAGAATAAACAATTAAATAGGAAATACAAATGGTAATAGTCACAGTTTGAAAAATGAGACTCATATCTATTTATAATATCAAAGCTAAAATGTATCAATTTAGGCAGATGAGAAAATAGCTTTCAATCATTGCTTTCTTAATTAATAAGGGTTCTTTAAACTGATATACAGAAATCGGAGATTTCTATTTGAAAATACAGTTTTCTGAATAAAAACATCAATTTCGAGGATTCTGCAAAAAACCCCATAAGAATATAAAATGTACGTCATTTGAAAGAGGATACTTTAAAGATGTTTTTTAAATCATAATTGAACGATCATATGCAATATTGAGGAACTGAGAAGCAGGAATTAATTAAGATTTCATCAAATTCCTTGAAATTTTGCAAAAATCAACTTTTTTACTCATTAAACACAAAGTAAAAGAAGGAATTGGAACATGAAACTTATTTCATCTAAAAGAGCATCAAATATACTATAAAATATTCACGTTTTTCAATTATTAAAATCATCAACCATATAAAAGTTATAAATTATTTCCTATTTTCAGTGATTTTTTACTAAAAAAACATGTTTTTCCACAAAATCACAACTTTTGCAATGGAAAATTCCATGAGACAATTTTTCTATCTGAAAGTGCGCAAAAAAGGCTCTAAAGTTAGGCCGGTTTTGGAGGATCAAGGGGGGGGGGGTTGCAGCCAACCCAGTGATACATCCCAGACTATATGTGGTACACAGCACCATAAATTTAGCATAGGGGCCCGGCACGCTTTGTCACAGATCCTTACTGTTTTTTTCTGCAAATGATAGGCCATAACGAAAATTTATGAAAATAATGAAAAAAATCACATATCTATGCTGGTTGACATGGAAACAGGATGTAAACTTTGCAAAAGTGCAATTTTTAGCTTTTTGAAGCCTCGCAATATCTAATTAACACATTTTATTTCGACATATGTGATTGAATCGTAATGTTTCACCCTAATTCTTTGTGATAAAACCGTTAGATAATAGGAAAAGTTAAGAATAGGGAGTTCCCATGGCAACAAATTCACCATTATCTGAAGATTTTAAATTTTCATTTAAAACTAATCAGATGGCAATAAACGAATGGTAATTTTTCTTGGTTGCAAGGCAACATCGATAGTATCCAAGGAAAACTGCTCTTTTTATTTCAGATTGTATACCTTAATTCTGACAACATCAAAGGACAAAACATAAAAAAAGATTATTAATAATAAGCTTTAAGGTAACCTTGAACTTTGCTCAATACTATGAGAAATAAGCCGTTGCTAAGGAAACATTTAA